>CM067374.1:89581642-89847543 GCA_034401795.1 Chaetoderma sp. LZ-2023a | reverse complement strand
GCATGACACGTGTGTTTGTTAAATTGAACTAAATGTAAATTAGACGATGATGACACCATCTCCATCGCCGCCGACACAGACAGACGAGCAGAGAATAACACAATAGCTTGTTTTTACTTCATAGTCGACCTAAACAAAAGGCCCAAGGGGCCTGTATCGCTCACCTGGACCATAGGTATCTCAACTAGAATGGTCATTAACAATAAGTGGAACTCTAATGAGTTGAGCAGACTTGTAACAAGAAAACGGAGGCCATGTTTCTTTATGTATCAACTTCTCGTGACAAACTTTAATGGCCCATAGTCATCAATATTATCTCCCAAATTTTGGTCCGATCACTTCAGCAGTTCTGGAGGTCGTTTTCTCGAAAACTAGGTCATCCAAGATGGTCACGGAATGATTCGGCCAATCAAGTTCACAAGTGAACAAATTTGGTGCAGGGCTTGCCCTAGATGTTATTTCATGAGTTCTGAATCGATCCCTCAAATGGTTTCGGAGAAAATATTTAAAGACGTTCCCTAAAATCGGCCAATATCCAAGATGCCCACTGGCCCAATTGGCCGATCGGCTTCGTTTGAACAAACTTGAATCTCTATGTCCTAAGGATTCTTCCTGCCAAATATAATTGAAGTTGTCCCAGCAGTTCTCGAGAAGAAGACATTTTAAGTTTCCCATTGCTTTAGTATGGGACCTTATGGCGGGATAATGATCCAAGATGGCCAACAAACCGTTTACCCGACCCTTTCCAAAATTACAAATTTGAGATCAGAATACAAAAAACACATATAAAACCAATTTCAGCCTCAAAATCCATCAAATAAAAAAATCCAATATGGCCACCAAACACGCTATATTTTGATTGGCCCGTGGCGGCCATGTTTTTTGACGGGGTCAAATTCCCTTGAACAAACTTTAATGACCCTTAGTCCATAATCATATCTGCCAAATTTCGACCCGACCCGTTTAGCAGTTCTGGAAAAGTAATTTTCGCTAAAACTAGGTCGAATCATTTGACCAATCAAGTTCCCTTGAACAAACTTGGTTCAGCTCTTGCACTAGATCATATTTCATGAGTTTTGCATCAATTCCCCTGGCGGTTTCGGAGAAGATTTTTAAAAACGTTTCCTAAAATCAGCCGAAATCCAAGATGGCCGCCAGCCAAATTGGCCGATTGGCTTCGTTTGAACAAACTTGGATCTCTATGCCCTAAGGATGCTTCATGCCAAAGATAATTGAAATCGGCCTAGTGGTTCTTGAGAAGAAGTCGTTTAAAGGAAAAGTTGACGGACGGATGGACGATGGACGGACGACAGACAGTCGCCATGGCATAAGCTCACTTGGCCTGAAAAGCAAGTGAGTTAATAATTGCAATATGAAATAGAGGCTCTACATTGTATATTCAGGGACCAAGTAGACCACTATGTTCTGTATCAAAAAGCCGGTGGAAGCCTGGGATAAAACCCCAGCACAGAAGTTGAAGCTCAAAATAATGATGCCAAGACACATACAAGAATTTCGCTGAATTAAATTTCCATGGCCTTTGACCTTGTGACCTCAATGTGATCATGCTGCCTCTTAATATTATAGGTAATCATGTATCTAAGTTTAATTCCAATATGATTAAGCAATTCTGAAATATAAACGTAAATCTTTTGCTAAATGCAAATACTTAATTTTGGAAAAGCGGAGGTCGAATAGCAAGGTTAGAATGACCTTGACTTTTGACCTAGTGACATCACTATCATCAAGCCCCCTCTTTATGGTACAGGCAACCATGCATGTGTCCATGTATGATTTCAGTAGGGTTAATCAATCTTAAAATATAGACAAAGATACTGTGCTAAATGCAGAAACTTAACATCGACACCCACGCCACTGCCGTTGTCTGGCTGATAAAAGTGATACCGATGTCTCGCTTTCTGTTTCGCAGGCAAGACAAATAGTATGACATGTACATTGTATGGGAGTGCAAACCAAAGAAGTCTGTCATCATCACAGACTCCCACTCAGCACTACAAAACCTCACTGCTGATCATCATAACTGCACATTTCAATAGTTCAAATAAAATCTTAACGCCTTTTCACAGGCCCCCCCCACCCACCACCACTATTACACTAGAATGAATACTGGAACTCAGTGGCATCTTCGGAAACCAGATTGAGAAACTCATCAAAACAAACAGAAACTTGGAAAGCTCAATTCTCAAAAAAAATATTAGGACACAAGCCACATGTGAACTTAATCCACCAGTTAACACAATATAAGCATTCAAAAATTTGGCCAAAGAACAGGTTGCTTTGAACTGAAATGAGAATGATCGATATCAAACCCTCAGCTCCCTCTGACAGTGCAGTAACAGATGAAATACCAGAACATATTCTGGAGCCCTGTCTTTATTTGAAAATGCAGAGAAAACAAAGCTGGACCAGCAATATACACCCTTGGACATCAAACTGTGGGATCATATAAATAGTCAATCTCCCTTAATGGACCTTTCCATTTTTAGCTATGCCCCGCCCATCTCTAGCTAAGCTCCACCCACACCTAGATCATGTAGGGATCGATCGGTCTCTGAACACCCTGACTAGCAATCTCCAGAAAACTACAAAATATTCAACAGCATGTTTATTAAATAGTAGACATACAATTCTTGGACTATTAAGAGTTAAAGACGGTCCGTATAGAATCATTTATGATGTAATGATTATGACGGCATCCTACACGCCGCTTAGCTGATTATGATGTCATATAATGTCATTACTCTGGAAAGGTCCATTAGCTAACTTACTCTAAAGAAGCGACTTTTATCAATGCCTTTGTCAGTAACATTGGCCAGAGTTCTTGTTGCATACTAGTGGCAGGAAGCATCATCATATTGTCATCATCAAATGGAATCGCGTCATCCACTGTAATCTTACGCCAGCAGCCCTAGCAAAAAAAAAAGGCAAGTAATAGAATTAATCAATATACATCTACATGTATTCTAGCTTATAAATATGTAAACAGTGATGAAGGTTTAGCCTTTTAATCATGTAGCCACCTGGGCCCCTAGAAGAAAAACTAAATTTTTCAAGGGCCCAATTTTGCCATCCGCACACAGGGCTCAACATTTACATTGTATAAACACAGGATAAATTTTTCAAGGGCCCAATTTTGCCATCCACTCACAGGGCTCAAAATTTACATTGTATAAAGACAGGATATAATAATTTAGGCTTTACTAATGTAGAAAGTCTTAAAAACGTTGTTTTCAAGCTTAATAATATTGGCTCAACCCGCAATAAACTCATCAGATATATAAAATGATTTTCTGCTCGCAATCTTAATATTTGGATTAAAAAGGTTTAGGTCGCCACCTGGGCTAGTGAGTTTGAAATTTGGTAGCCCTGCCTAAAATCGAGGGGCCACGGGCCTCTTGGCCCTTGCTACTCTTCAACACTGGTATAAATATATAATTATATAATATATATATATCGAATACACATATCAAGTCCTTAAAATTTTGTTGTACTGATAATATTAATCAAAATTTGTCAACGCTATCAAATTTCTTGTTTAACTTAGTGGTTGGAGCAACAATTCTGCAGATTTAAATATCTCATCTGTATCTACAAGTTTTGTGGATTTTTTGTAGCAAGATCACAGTGACTTCGCCTTATGACCCCACTGTCATTGCGCTAACATCCTAGCATTATAGGCCACAATAGTGTGTGCAACGTAAGTTCCAAGTGAGTCAAACAAAACTGAAATATATAGTTACGACAAAGTGATTTGCTAAACTCATGAGTTAACGTTGACACCGGTGCCAACATCAGGAAAGTGGTAGCTATTTCTCACTTCAGCTTGGCAATGACATCTCGCTTCTGCTTTAGAATGGCATGAGTTATTATATTAATAAGAAACGCAACCCTTTAACACTCAAAATGGCCAAAAAATGGCTCCTGCAGTGGTTTTGACAAGTGTCCATTTGAATACCAAGAGAAGAGTATTTTTGAAAATTGACCACTGGAATGACTGGCTCGTCAGTGGTAAATTTTCAAAAATAGTCTTCTTTTGGTCTGTAAATGGGCATTTCCTACGAGAAAATTTAAATTTTCTTGAACAAAGTTGAGACTTAAAGGGTTATACAATATAATATAAATTAACAAGTCTGAATAATTGAATAAAACAACACATACAATATATATAAATTATCATTTTCCATTACCATCCAATAAAGTTTCACTACGTATTTGCCATGTGGATTATACAGCGGTACATGTGGTCCTTTTCCAACTTTACACAGGGAATAGATATGCTCCCAGGGCCTCCATGAGTGTCCAGTCTCATCAAATGGACTCTCTGCACTTGAGTCACCGCAACCATTAGGATGAGCAGACATTTCCCATAACATTGTAATCTGGCTTATAATACAGCGCATCAACTAGAAATAAAACATACACATTTTATAATACGAGCATTGCCCTGTATTTATTTCATGATGACTAAAACCACAAAGACTGGGTGCAAAATTGATGTTCTAATGTTTACCTAATCATTTGAAGACAACTCTACATCACCCTGTAGCTATAACTTTGAAGGGATTGGAAGCAATAACTTAAACTTAGACGCGATTATAGAATTCTTCAAGAATAAATTTAAAATAACTATTTTGATCAAACTAGAGATTAATTTTCAAAATAAAAAGTTAATTTAGTTATTTCGATATATAGTTGAAGATGCATTGTACAGAAAAAAAAAGAAATGATTCAAACGTTTTTTTACAATATTGTGTTAAAAATTTGTTCATATAATCTGGAAACTATTTTGAACAACGGACTAATACTATGTATAATGCGGAGGTTTATGAAGCCATTTCCCCCCTCTCTAGAACAAATTAACAGACACTAAACTAGGCTTGCACGATTATATGATTAAATCGAAAATGGCGATTATTTTTTAAATTGTGAATTTATATGATTAAAAATTAAATAATCGAAATAATCATGAATAATTCTACTGCATAAAATATTTCAAAACCTACCTTTTAATTAATTTTTAATGCGATCGGTCACAAAAAGCTACACTATTTCTCAAAGAATGCATGTCCATTTGCGGGCCAAGAGAAGTCTACTTTTGAAAATGTATCATTGGAATGACTGGCTTGAGCATTGAGCCAGGCATTCCAATGACACATTTTCAAAAATACTCTTTGCTTGATCTGCAAATAAACATTTCTAAACACCATTGCAGCTTTCGTCATTGATATGCCTTTGTTATGTTCGCTATGTCTAGGTAATTTGTACCGAAGCTGGTTAATCGAGTAATCACGATTATTGTTAAATAATCGATCATGTTCACTCAAAGAAATAATCGCACACGCCTATATGATGAATGGTACCTGACTTACCTCACTATTGTGAATATGTTCATTAGGGGAGATCAGGTCAAAATCTCGCATTCCATCCGGATCAACCACAACAGGTGTCTAAAGAGAAAATATAAAATATATAGTGTACACTGTGCGCAATACAGGGATCCAGTTCTAGCTATGCCCCACCAATTTTTCTAGCTAAGCTCCGCCCACTTTGTATGTGTGTTGAAAATTAAAATAGATTTACATACTTTGAAGCCTTAATTTTCGAGAATCTGAATTTCAATGTAACTATACATGTACGGGTATAAGCTGTTGACTTATAAGTCTGAAGCTATTTATGGCAGCAGCAACAGCTCCCAGTCAAATTATTTTCAAAATATTCCACTGATTGTTTAATAAATTGTAAATTTATCAAAGACATACAATAGACCTTTCCACTTTATCCATCCATCATATGTCGTCATAATTAACTACGCGACGCATAGAATGATATCCTAATCAATGACGTCAATATGACGCCATGAATATTGGCGTAGATAAGTACGTCATGAGCGCATAATTGAAGACGGACTATGCATTGTTGTACGTATTGTATGTCTTTACTATTTAATAAATATTGTGTTGAATGTTTTGAAACTAATTTGACTGGGCGCTGTTGCTGCAATTATAAGGCAGCAACAACACCCAGTTAAATTAGTTTCAAAATATTTAACAGCTTATTTGTAAAGTTTTCTGAAAATTGAGTCAAGGAGTTCCGGGATCGATCGATTTCAACATGGGCGAGGTGTGGGTAGAGCTTAGCTAGAGGTGGGCAGGGCTTAGCAAAAACTCCATTCCTTCATGGCAAACTTAGATTTTCATGATGTTGCTAAATGTATCTCATTTTGATTGGGACATCATGTGATCTAATTGATTATGACCATCAGTCACTTGAGTGACAGATCAGATCCATCTACAGTATAGCTCATAAATAAGTTAAAATGTTTCCAAAATAAAGACAAAACATGTCACGTAGTACAATTTTGAACACGATACATGTAAGAAATATTCTGTAGAAAGCTTTGACCATAATTGGATCGGAAGACATTGCTGCCTTAATTATACGTAAGTTTGATTTTGTGTTGGACACATGTAAAGTTATTTCTGAGCTGTAACACTGTATGCCCATCAGTGCACCTATCTAAGTGTCTCCTACAGACAGGTTTAACCTGCGTTGTTGCGGTCAGGTGATCAAGTGAAACGAGGCTAATCCTTCAACCCTCAAATTTGTTCAAAAAAGTTCAATTTTCTCAAAGAAAATGTCCATTTGCTGACCAAGCGAAGACTATTTTTGAAAATTTACCACTGGAATGACTGGGTCGATTATTGAGCCAGTCATTCCAGTGATAAATTTTCAAAAATGGTCTTCTCTTGGTCTGCAAGTGGCCATTTCTCAAGATCACTGCAGAAGCCATTTTTGGCCGATATGGGGTTAATATTAAAAATTTTCACAGCAAAATCAAAACAGTTTTATCAGACAGACAGAGCAGAGATGATTGCAGGAAATGTCAATTTCCCTTTCTCCGAGATCTAACAATACTCACCATTCTGTTACTTCTGATATACAGCTGGCCCTGACAGCGGCTCTAGGATTATAGACTTAGAAAGCTTTACCGACTCCTGGGAACCGGGTACTCGGCTCCCAACTGCAGAGTACCCGTTTACCATAGAGCTCATATTGTTTGCATAGCCACCAAACAAGAGAAAACTATGGCTTGCCTCCGTGGGGCTGGGAGGCTGGGTCCGTAACAGAATGGTGAGTATTGTTAGATCTCGGAGAAAGCGAAATTGACATTTCCTGCATTCTCCTTCGATCAATACTCACCATTCTGTTACTTCTGATATACACCAGATTTGATCAGTAACCTGGTGGGAAGGGGCAAGCCATAAATGCTAATTTTGCCCCTTGGAGAAAGATTTTAGACTTCAAACTTGACTAACGGAGACCTAAAAGGACCGTCAAGTTCACGGAACCGAATCACATTCGCGTCACAGCCCCACCCCCCCTTTTCCTCCTAAGAAAAGGGAGAGAACTAACGAACATGTATCTCGCCTGAAAACACAAATATGCCAAGAGGGTTAACTACTCCCTGCATATTCCATGTATTAGCCTGGGAATGAGCATGAATATATAAGATGAATGAACATGATACATATACATAATACAAAAAACTCTCACTTATTGAATTACCTTATGATAATTGGACTTCAGACGTACCGCCTCCAACCATTCACCGGTTCGGCCATCGGTGACACAATCTGGTTGACATCCTCTCGCCTGACCATGCCTGCTTCAGGTTCTTTTCTTACCAAAGTGAGAAAAGGGTGAAAAGCAGTGTGCTCACTAACTATCGTTTCAAAACAGCTAAAGCAAGTGGATTGGCTGAGTCTGACACATCCCTCATATAGTAATCCGTGAATGAGGACTCACAGTGCCATTGTGCAACGGCCATGATGTCCTCTAACGGAACACCATTGTAAAGGGCGGTCGAGGCGGCTATTCCTCTGACATTGTGTGCCCTTACGCCTTGCACCTGGTGCCCAGTCGCCATCTCGTGAGTAGTCTGAATGCATTCGACCACCCAACGAGAGATAGTATCCATGGATGCAGCGCCATAAGGCTTTTTATGGCAGATCCACAGATGTCTATCGTTCGACCGTAACGAGTCAGTCCGTTTCTTGTACTTAGTCAAAGCACGGAGCGGGCACCAGACACTGGCATCACGATCAAACCTAGTTAACTTCGGTATAATGATCGGTTTGCCGGGATATCTCAAAGATTGGTTCTTTGACATAAACTCTGCTCTTGGCAGAAGACGCAGACCTTCTCCAGAAACAATAAATCGGTTCCTCTCTGCCGAAAGCGCATGGATCTCACTGCGCCTTCTAGCTGAGGAAGCTGCCAATAGAAAGACTGCCTTTAGAGTCAAATGCTTTAGACTAGCCGAACGCAACGGTTCGAAAGGGTGCTTGGCCAGTACATTAAGCACTAAAGATAGACTCCACACTGGAATGACTACCGGTTGTCTCGGTCGGAGATTGCTCATTCCCTTCAACATCACATTTAACTGGGCCACCTCTGGACTATCTCTGTTGGCTAGACAAGGGATAACTGATGCCAAAGCTGACTTGTATCCAGCAACTGTGACGGGAGCTAGTCCTGAAAAGAACAGCTCACAGAGAAAGTCTGCTATTTGCTGATAGTGGATTGAAAGGTATCAATACCCTTTTCTTCACACCAGTCTGCCAATCTGTTAACCTTGTTGTTATATGACTTGAAGGTTGACCTCCTTCTCGCAGCCGCGATGAAATCAGCAGCCTGACGAGAAAAGCCTTCCGACGTGGAACGTTGTTTGATAACATCCACGCAGTCAATGTGAACATTTCGGGACGCTCGTGCAGGAAGCGTCCCTTGGCCTGGGAGATTATGTTCGGAATCTCGGGCAACTGCACAGGATTTTCCACCAGCAGATCTAGAAGATCCGTGAACCACGCCCTGCTCGGCCAATACGGCGCTATTAGCAGGACCAGACACGGTTCCTCCCTGACCTTCACCAATACCTTCGGTAGAAGAATGGTGGGTGGGTATGCGTAAGCGTGCATCCCTCTCCAGCTTATCGCCAGAGCGTCTGTATCGACGGCATTTGGATCTGGAATCGGCGAGACATATGTCATGATTTGAGCATTTTCCTTTGTGGCGAACAAGTCCACGTTGGGTTTGCCCCAATGCTCGAAGATCCGTCGCGGAACTGGAGGGTTGAGGGACCATTCTGTTGGCAGGATTCTCTGTCTGCGAGACAAAGCATCCGCCAGAATGTTCAATCGGCCAGGAATATGAGCTGCTTTCAAAACAACCGAGTAATTCCTGCACCATTGAATCGAGTGCCACACCCTGATACACAGAGTGGGCGACCTGGTCCCGCCTTGGCGATTTATATATGATACTACTGTCGAATTGTCCGACCGTATCAATATCACCTTGCCCCTGATCATCGGAAGGAACTCTTCCAACGCCAGTTCCACTGCCATCATTTCCAACAGATTGATATGCAGCTGACTCTCCGGGAGAGTCCATGTGCCCGAGACCTGGTGTTCTCCCAGGCAGGCACCCCACCCTTCCAGCGATGCATCCATGTAGACGGACAGCTGGGGGTGGGGTAGGTGCAGCGAAACCCCTAATAGGAGATTCTGACGCTGTTTCCACCATAGAAGATGCGATATTATCGGCTCCAAAACTGGCACCAGTTTTGACAGGGGTTCTGTTCTCTGTTTCCACAGAGACATCAGATACAACTGGATAGGCCTTCGCATTAGAGCAGCGTACGGGATAACCTGCTCCATGGAGACCATCATGCCCAGCATCTGAAGGAACCGCCTCGCCTGAATGTGGTTTCCCACTCGAAAACTCTTGAGGATGGCTAACAGAGACACCACTCTGGGCTCTGACGGGTAAACCCTGCCCTCCTCGAGGTCGAATCGCATCCCCAAATAAATGAAATGTTGAGTGGGCGTCAACTCAGATTTCTCCTCGTTGACTATGCTAGCGTAGATCTGAAAGTAACTTCAGAGTCAGAGCAGTATCCACGTTCAACCTGGCTGCCGAGTCTGCCTTGAGCAGTCAGTCGTCTATGTAGGTGTGTTGCGCCACGTTCTCTTTTCTGAGAAACGCTGTCACCACAAGGACCACTCTTGTGAAAAACCCTCGGAGCTGTCGACATGCCAAATGGGAGAACTGTAAACTCCCATACTTGATTCTGAAACGCAAATCTCAGAAACCTGTGCCAACTCCGATTCATAGGAATGTGGAAATATGCATTTTTTAGATCGATCGATACACACCACATTCCTTTCCTCAATCCCGCCATTACCGACCTCGGCGTTTCCATCTGGAACCGAGGCGTATGGATAAACCAATTTAATGGCCTGAGATTGAGTATGGGTCTCCATCCCCCTGTGCTCTTGGGGACAAGGAACATGTTTGAATAGAAGCCTGAAGTGTTTCGGTTTGCTGGTTTTATTGCTCCCTTCAGAAGCAAACCCGACACTTCCTTTTGAACGGCTTCTAACTTGTCTGGCTCCCTTGGTACGGGTGTCCAGACAGGTGCCAAAGACAGATTTTGTGACTCTGGCATGTAACCCTGGGATAACCATCCCAGGACCAGACTGTCTGACGTCACACCTCGCCAGGCCTCGACGAAACGCATGAGCCTTCCACCCACCATAGACGCCTCGACGTCTAATGGGGTTGTCCGGCTCGCAGTCAGCCCCCCCCCCCCCTCTTTCTTAATGAGAGAGAGAGAGAACCATTTCATTCTAGGCACGACGGGTATAACTGGCACCGCTGTTCCTGTCGCACAGGCGCGGTCCAGGCGGATATGAAGGGAGCTTTCGTACCCTCAGGTACGCTTCGGCCCCTTCTGTCCGCCCCTTTGAGGCCTTACCCTTACCCTTCCCCTTGCCCTTCCCGCCTCTAGGGCGGTCAGGAGCAACATTGGGGAGGGTAGGCGCCTCTACAACCTTCCTGGGCTTCTTCGCCGGCGGCGGCTCCGAAAACTCAGCTGAAGCAGAAGTCGCAACAGGCCTAGCTTTCGCCTTGCCCTTATGCTTCTTCTGCTTCTTTGAAGGTTGTCCCGTTAGCGGTTTCCTCACAGCCCCTAGTGCGTGCGCTTGCCGCACTAGCTCTAGCTGTAGGTTTACCGCTAACCGATTCTGCGCGATACTGGCGGTATCCTCTAAAATGTCCCGCGCTTGGCCACCGAAGATGCTAGGCCCTGTCAGGGCCGTCCCAAGAAGACGCTCCCTGACTGCCATAGCCGGACGCATATGGTCAATGACCATTTGCCTCCTGGATTTCGTCACACGCGCTTGCACCCTTGCCAATGCGTCCATCGACAGCACCAGGCCGTCATTGACACATGAAAGCGCCACAGGTGGCACAGGGTGGCCTGCCCCCGCTTCAGCCCACACCGACTGAAGGAGACGATAAGAGTGGTTGACAGCGCTCATCGCTGCCCTCACACCCTCATCGCATAGGGACAGGACTTCTTCCTGGTGTACCTGAGACTTGTCCACAAGTGCCGGACCGGGGCGACCCGCCACGGCACTCTGGACGCCCAGTACCCATCGGTCATCCTCCGTGACCGACGGGACTACACCATATCTGTCGTATTCCACCCGCGGAATACGACATCTTGCCCGCACCTCCCTGGAGGCCACAGGGAGCTGACCCTTGGTCATCAGTTGTTTGCTATAAATAGCATCCAACAATTCTATGAACCGTGGATCCAGTCCCACTGACTGGATCCGGGCCGCGGGCAAAATCCCCGTCCTGATCGACGCAACCGACGGACGAGGCGCATCTTCATCGGCCGTGGCCGAAACCACAGACGGGTCAACACTGGCTAGCCACGCCAGAGCATCTGACCAATCTACCTCCGATGAAGACACCCCCGCAAACACGTCACCCGTTGACATGCTCACGGGTCTGCCAGCCACGGCCTCCCGGCAAGGAGCCACGGCTGACACGCCAGGCACTCCGGTACCACACGGTTCCGCCTCCACCCCATGAAACACTCCGGTCCATGGGGTAGGTCCGCACGGAAAACCGTACGGACCCGTAGCAGTCGCGGAACCATAGCCGGACACGGGCGCCAACGGCACCCCACGTCCGACTGCCGGACCAGGCGAGATAGGTGAGTACCACGCCTGGCCCGGCACACCCGTTCCCGTGACGGCTGGTGCCAAACCAAGCCGCAGGGAACCGGTGCACGGTAACGGATTTGCCTCAGCCACAGGCGGAGCCGCTGACCTGGCTTGCCCCAAACCATACAAATGGAGGCCGGTTCCGTCCAGGACGGAATCAACCTCCATATTCTCCACCTGCGGCTTCACGTGCCGCAGCAACCTCTCCTCCTCGGCTGCCTCGTCTTCAGACTCCGAAGAGTCGTCACTAGACGAGTCAACCGTGGAATCGTCCTGGCGGACGGCTCCCACACCTGACGGACCGGCCACCGCTACTGGACCACTCGGAGGTGGCCGCAGAGAAACAGAAACCTGTCTGGCCGAAGCCAGACGGGACTGCCAGGGGGCCGTACGAGACGGCCCCCTCGGTAACCAGTCCAGAATCCTGTCCGAGGACAGGATCCGTACCAGGCATGGGGAGAAACTGCCCCCCAACCTTTGGTAGCAGGGACGACACCAGCGTGGGCAGAACGCTATGCAGAAAAACCCTGCATAGCCGGACCAAACCACGCCGGCGGTGCCATCTCCGCCACCTCCAGCTGGGGACGTGGAGCACCCCCACCGGCCGAACCGGGCGCTCCACAATTTACTCTCGGACCGCCTGACCCCGCGTCAGAACCAGCCAAGTCCTTCTGGCAAGGAACTTAACCATCATCTGAACGGACCACACTGCACAAACATTACACCTATGATCAATATTACACAGGGAACACCTAAAACAGACATGGTCCTTGAACACGACACGGACAAACTTATGGCATTCGTCACATGATGGCGGGGCTGGCTTGGCCTATAACATAAGCACAAACCTACAATAAACAAGCGGAACGAGACCCGGATGGAAGGTAGACAATTAATTTTCAAATAATTTGACTCATAAATTAACTGTAACCCTCCCGCACCCCACCCCGCCATGTTACAACAACGATCGCATTGATTATGATGACAAGAACGAGGCGGGCATTAAACACACCCATAATAGATCCTCCAGGATGTGTAATGGCTCCAGGAATCATATCGCATAGCATTCGGGGTATATTTACTAATCAATATAAATTATACTCCTAACGAAAGCAGCACGATATGTGAAGAAAACAACAAAATGTATAACAAACTGCTGTATCACACGGTAAAACCGCAGACCACGCATCTACTCAAGAATTTTGAAACCACCGATCATTGCAAACCGATCGTGACCGCACGTAAACTTGATCATTCTAAAGTTTCCGGTACCATTTTTAGTACGCAGCACCCAGAACAAGATGCGCGAATTAATGAAAAATTTTTCTTCACATAAACATCCGAACGACCGGGTGTGACGTCACCCGCTCGGATCCTACAGAGAACGACGTCAGCCGATATTCGTGTTAGAAATACCGTAGCATAACACCTATTTTCATATCTGCCGATCGCCTGTTGGGGGTTAAAGAAGGCGATCGTCTGGCATATATCGTTGTTAGCACACGTCCCAGATTCTATGGGGTCAGAAATTGGAACATGCGACACAGCGAAATTTAGAGACCTAAGTCTTTTAACTATGGATAATAAAGAACGATACAACCTGGTTATCTTCGGCGGTATTCTCCATAGTATCCTTTAGTTAATCCTTTCACGAACACACAAACTATCACAGATTAAAGACTTAGATTTTCTTTCACAAAAAACACTAAAATCCTCAATGCAGAAAGCATGTATTGCTCTTGTTGCTATGCAAACAAGAATGAGCTCTATGGTAAACGGGTACTCGGCAGTTGGGAGCCGAGTACCCGGTTCTCAGGAGTCGGTAAAGCTTTCTAAGTCTATAATCCTAGAGCCGCTGTCAGGGCCAGCTGTATATCAGAAGTAACAGAATGGTGAGTATTGATCGAAGGAGAAAGACGCAAAGTCCATGACGTCGACTGCGCATTCTAGTTAATCAATATTAATATCAAAAGGCTAGACATGTTTAGATTTAAATTGATAAGGGTACATGTACTTTGTGATGACAATACATGTATGTGTAGCCGCATAATGACAGGTATATACATTTGTATTTATACCAAAATGTGCCTAATATAAGGGCCAGTAAAAAGTTATGGTCAGTTAACCCTTTAACATATCAGCTAAAAACAGCTTCTGAGGCCACCTGAAGAAATGTCCATTTGCAGACCATAAGAAGACTATTTTTGAACATTTATCACTGGAATGACTGGCTGGATAACCTTTATTTTTAAAACAGTCTTCTCTTGACCTGTAAATGGGCATTTCCATGAGAAAATCTAAGCTTTCTTGAACAAATTCGAGGGTTAAAGTGTTAAGCATTTAACCCTTGAAATGTCAGTGTCTAAATTTTAGGACAACTCTAATACAGTTGCGTGTAAGCTGTTGAATATTTTGAAACAAATATTACTGGAACTTGTTCCTTCCTTAAGTTTCAACAGCTTCCAGTCAAATTAGTTTCAAAATATTCCGTGGAATATTCCTTACATTATAAAAAATTTGTCATTTCTGGCCTCGGCGGTAAATGTTAAAGGGTTAATATAAGTCGGATACCATCATACTTTATGTGCCACAGGATGGCGGTTCTTTAACCATTTCATGGCAAAGCCGGCTAAAACCTGCCTCTACAGTCATCTCGGAAGAATGTCCATTTGCAGGCCAAGAGAATACTCATTTGGAAAATTTACCACTGGAATGGTAAATTTTCAAAAATAATCCCTTGACCTGCAAATGGTTATTCAATAAGCAAATATTTCTATTTTCATGACCAAATTTAAGAATTAACCCTTTAACCCTCAAATTTATTCAAGAAAATTTAAATTTTCTCGTAGAAAATGCCCATTTGCAGACCATGAAGAGTATTTTTGAAGATTTACCACTGGAATGACTGGCTCGGTTATCGAGCCAGTCATTGCAATGGTAAAATTAAAAAAACACACTTCTTTTGGTTTGCAAATGGACGTTTCTCAAGACCGCTGTAGAGGCCGTTTTGGCTGATATGAGTGTTAAAGGGTTAAATGGCTAAGATGGAAGACTATAGGCCTATATAAACACCCATCTTAAATTGCAATCACCTTGTGGCCCCCAAAAACCAGGTGTCCCGTATAGCCAGATTTTACTGTACATACCTGACAGAGAGTCAGAGAGTGTAAGATAATTAAGCTAGAGAGATTAGAATTGTCCCCCTAATGAGTGAGACATGTGTTCAGGAAATATGGAAGGCTTTGTTCTCAGGCTTCATTATTGATCACAACGATACGAGAACATCAGGAAACGTGTGCGGTGCCCAGATTTCAGACAAATGGATCACGACCGGGTTATCTTTATTAATATTGCATTATTATAGTTATTGATTGATACGTGTATGTATGGTCCCTGTGGCAGCGACATCAAAAGCTGATTAAATGGCATGTGCTGGATAAGACTTATTAAAGGTTAGAGATACATTATTCACATGCTACACAGATTCCCCATTATCAAAAGTATTTTCCAATAATAATAATAATAATAATAATAATAATAATAATAATAATATTTTTATACCTCAGAATGGTAAGGGTTACCAACAGATTGTTATTACATCTTATTTCTATAATGGTATTGATGTATATAGAACTTTATATAGACATGTTTGGGTTATTTGGAGCGCATTGTAACTGCACCATTTCCATTCATGTCTGTAGTTTAGCTTGAGAATACTGTAGCTGGAATCTACTGGAAAGGTGCCTGATTATAGCTCAATAGACGGATCCATTTCTAGCCATACCCCACCCATTTCTAGCCAAACCCCGCCCACTGTGTATGCATGTTTGAATTGATTTTAACACCTGGAACAAGAAATTCCGCGAATCACAATTTCAATTTCTGTTTCCCAATACAGGTACACTGTTGAATAATTTGAAACTAATTTGACTGAGAGCTACCTGTATGGCAGAAACAGCTCCCATTCAAATTAGTTTCAAAATTTTCAAAGGAATGTTTATATTAAATTGTAAATTCACCAAAACCATACAATGGAGGAATCCAGTTTATCCATCAATCATATGACATAATAATCAACCATGTGACATGTAGGCTGATGTCATAATACCAAGTACGTCATGAATGACTCGATTTAGTCCATTTTAAAGGCTTAATAGTTCATCAGGTTGTACAAATTGTATGTCTTTCCTATTTAATAAGCATGTTGTTGAACATTTTGAAACTAATTTGACTGGGCGTGTAACCCAATCAAATTAGTTTCAAAATATTTAACAGCTTACCTCTATAGATGTCTGGAATTTGGGATTCAGTGCAGGGATCGATCGATCCCAACATGGGCAGAGCATGGGCGGAGCTTAGCCAAAGATGGGCAGGCCATAGCTAAAACTGGATTCCTTCATTCAGGCGGCTGCAGTGTCAGGACTTTGCACCTTCCATATCGCGTGTACATGTACGTCATCTGATTGTGACAGCAGTTACCATTTTAAACATCATGTCAGAGGCTTGCCTAACAGATTGGATCACTCAATTAAACCTAACAAGCATAATAATAAAATCTATGGGCCTTCATTCACCAAAATCCTTGTTGTTGTGTTCGTTAGCGTGGTAATAATATGTGCCTTAACATAAAGCGCATACTTGCCCGCACACGCACGCACACTTTATCAATGTCTGTATTCGACTGGGTGAAAAGTTAGTGTATATTGGCTCCATAGAGTAAATTTTTTATTCGACTGGTACTTCTCTGAAAAAAATAGAGCACGAAACAAGCCAAGGCCAAATTGTGTGGCATGTTTCGTGAAGTATGTCATGCGATGCAAAATTTGAAAATGCGGGATTTAGGAGCTGAATTCTACTATTATTCAGCATTTACTATGTCTGAAAACAGCGCTAAAAGGTGGATTTTATTTTCAAGATAATAAAATTTAAGTGATTTAGTCGGTTTCTGCACTTTCCATACTGCTAGGTTTTTTGTATTCGACTGGTACGTTTGCATAGAGAACATTTTGGCAACTGCGCGAGTAAATTTACTCTACGGAAAAGTTCCAGTTGAATACAGCCAATGACTACAGGTTATTTTAACCCTTTAATGGTAAAACATGGTCAAGAAAATGTAAATATATGCTTATTGAAGGTCCATTTGCAGTCCAAGAGAAGACAACCGTGGTGTATATTTTTGAAAATTTATTACTGGTATGACTGGCTCGGTTATCGGGCCAGCCATTGCAGTCGTATATCACCAAAAATATTCTTCTCTTGGCCTGAAAATGGACAATTCTCAGAGTCACTGCAGAAGCCAATTTTGGCTTCCTTGACCACCATAAGGTTAACTATCAGACTAACCTTCTCTGTAATGAAATCTTGTGGTCGTTTCCAGTGATCCACTTTGAGTGAACTCGGCATGTCAATCCGACCTTCTGGGTCCTCAAAGAAATGCTGAGCCTACATAAACAAGACACAAAACATAATAGAATTCTTCATATAGGCCCATGTGACCAACATACCAATGTAGTTTCAACACAATATTTCAAATAGAAGCTTAAGTTCTCAAACAAAAACCAAAGTTTGTATGTATCCATACACTTGCATAACACAAAAAATTTGGTTGACAAGATTTACGGCCACCGGGTACTGACATACTCATAACAGTAAAATCTAAAGCTGGCTAATATTTAAAATCATAATTATGATTAGTATTTTTGCAATTTTACAACTGGAATTACTGGCTGGATTATCGAGCAAGATGCATTCATCAGTAAATCTTCTTTGAAAATAGTCTTTTCTTGGTCTGCTAAAGGATATTCATTCACTAAGAAAAAATTGCAATTATCTCAGCAAAACATGACCATTAAATAGTCACAAAAATCGAAAAGTCCATCACGAATGTGTACGAATGGAAGAATCTAGTTTTAGCTATGCCCTGTCCATCTCTAGCTAAGCGCGACCCACACATCGCCTGTGTTGGGATCAATCCTGAACTGAACATAAGTTGTTGAGTATTTTGAAATTAATTTGACTTGGTGCCATTGCTACCAATGGCAACAACAGTGCCCAGTCAAATTAGTTTCAAAATATTCAACAGAATGTTTATTAAATAATATTAAGACATACATGTACAATTCTTAGAACACTTAGTCCGTCATCAATATTGTTCGTGACGAACTTAGTTACATCATTCATGATGTGATTGATTATGACATCAGCACACATCACATAGTTGATTATGACATCATATGATTGATGGATAAATTGTAATCCTCCATTAATAATGAGATGTTCAAAATAATTTGACGACTTAACACGTCAACCTAAAAGCTTGGATTTTCTTTACAAATCTTGATCATTAAAGGGTTAAAATGTTTTTCAAAATATTTGAAATCACGGGTCTGGCTGCTAAATTTCTGCAGACTACACCTTCCATTGGGTTTATAAACTCTGGATTTGATGAATATTTTGAAACCATTTTGACTGTGATGGCTAAGCGGCCAATAACGTTCAGTTAAATGGTTTTCAAAATATTCATCCAGTTCAGAGTTATTACCTATGAAAATTATTGTCTGGTGGTTTTCAGCAGTGAGACAGTTACACAGACTTCATTGTCACGATGATGATAAAGCTGACCAGAATAAGACCATTTTACCACCTTCCGGCCAGGTGAGCTAAAAAAAAGCGTAATGTCGGCTAGACAGGTGTGGAGGCTGGTGCGGTAGTGAGACAGACATAGATCTGAACGTTACCGGCGAGCTAATAAAAGAATTTAAATTTTTCAAAATAAATCGATACGCTGTAGAGACTTAAATGAAGCACCTGATGCACTGCATAGCACAGTCTTACATCTCCGAATTCTCCATTGATCCGTTGTAGATGAGTTATTTAATAAAAAACAGGCTGAAATCTTAGAAAACAATTACGCAGTTAACTGGTTTTCAGAACACTTGTTTTCAAAAATCAACCTGGTTTTATGTAGCATATGAATATACATGTAAAACATAAATAGAAATTCTGCTCCTCAAAACACACCATAGAAACGGTTAATACAAGACACTGTACCATGACTTTCTGTGTTGACATAAGAGCGCTCTGAGCGACCATTGATCAATAGTCTCGCTACAGGTAGACTTCAAGAGAGGAGCTCATCTGGAGCTAAAAGCCATCCATTAATTAAGACACATTAATCGACAGCTTCACAGTCAGTGGCCCGTAGGGGCCATGTCAGCTTAATTAGCTCACACAGTTCTAATGCACAAATAAGATGTCAATAGATGCAGGGATGCATGGTATAATTTGATCACTGTAACTATGATAACCCTGGGGAAGTATATTATTTAATGGGCATAATGCTCACCTGGACTAACTGGAAAACTATTAACCCTTTAATGGTCAGATTTGGTCAGGAAAATCTAAATATTTGCTTATTGAATGTTTATCTGGTGGTCAGAAGAGGACTATTTTTGAAAATTTACCATTGGAATGACTGGCTCAGTTATCGAGCCAGGCATTCCAGTGGTAAATTTTCAAAAATAGTCCTCGAACTCTTGGGCAAATAGACATTCCTCAAGACCACTGCAAAGGCCGGCTTTGGCCGGCTTGACCATTAAAGGGTTAATGACTATTTATCTCAATGAAACTGATTTTCAAAAAGGAAATGACCAAGTTTGGCACAAGTTTTTGAAATTTTTTTTTTAGCATTCTATCAATATTCTCACAGGGATCACAATATTTAAATGCCAAGGGTCATATAACGCTACACTACAGTAAGATATTAAAGCAATTATCATCAACCTCATACATATTGCTTAGGATTCATGTATATACAGGGTTTGTACACCTTTCTGTGTTTGAAATTCCATGACTTTTTCATAACCTTTCATGACAAAAATTAACAACTTCCATGACCTCCAAGAATTAATATTTCAAAAATTTGTGTTTATAACGTAGCTCGAAATGTATGAACTGAGTTATTCTGCAAAAAGTTTGAATATTGCCTGTTATCTTCCATGACTTTCCCATGACCTATGATAAAAAATCCTCATTTTCCATGAATTTCCAGGCCTGGAATTTATATTTTCAAATTTCCTGACTTTCAAGATATTTCCATGACCAGTATGAAACCTGTATATATTTATCCACCTTTAGCTATGCTTCACCAATCTCTAGTTAAGCTCTGCCCATACGCTGCACGTGTTGGGATCCATTTATATACTTTGAATCACGAATTCCCAGAATCCCAATTTCATGGTACAGACAAACTGTTGACTATTTGGAAACTAATTTGACTGGGGGTTGTTGCTGCCTACAGCACCCAGTCAATTAGTTTCAAAATATTCAACAGAATGTTTATTAAATAGTAAAGACATACAAGTCATACAACTGACAGACTTCATGTATTCCAGCTTCATGACAGCGTATTTCTATCAATTATGATTGTGACATCATCCTGAGCCACGTGACATAATTTATTAGGATGTCATATCCTTGAGTGAGAGATTGGATTCATCCATTCACCGATACACTATAGCAAAACATGCCAGGATAGAGGGATCCAATCTGTTACTCATATCTCCGATTTCAAAATTAAAATTAAAAATCAAACGACGTAGGTCGGTCGCGAAAGTGGGAATGGTCCAACTGTAGCCATCTGAATTGTACGTCATTTGTGAATTCCCAAATTAAAGGTGCATATTCACAGCAGAATGGTTCAAAATAAAATTGTTAAAATTATATACTTTTAGAGGCTTAAATTGTCTGCTTAGATGTAATGAAATGAAATTAATCTTAGCAAATAATGATTTCATTAAGTATAAATTAATATAATTATTTTAATTTGTCAAATTCAATTATCGGCACAAGTCCCTAATTCAAATTCACAATTAAACCTACGAAATTTATTTATATGGAATGAAATCATCATATGTTAAGATTTATTTCATTTCATTACATTGAGGTACACAATTTAAGCCTCTAAAACTATATAATAGAACGGCTCTCCAAGTGTGATACCAGCGATCGAAAAGAAGAAGAAACTATATAATTTAAAATTTTTTATTTTCAAGCATTTTGGTATGAATATGCACCTTTAATAAACATTATGTTGAATATTTCAAAAACTATCTTGAGCAACAGGTCCAAGTCAAATTAGTACCAAAATATTCAACAGCTTATTTGTATCTAGTTAACTAAAAATTGAGATTCTGAGAGACCGTTCTCAGCATTAAAATTGACTCAAACGAGCCTATAAAATGTGAGGAGCTAAGCTAGAAATGGGAAGGGCATAGCTAGAATTGCATTAATCTATTATCATAATGGTCATTAATAGGCTTTAATCATCATACGATCTGTTCTTAAAAGAAACGTATTTGTCAAATTTATTTTAAATCGATCAACAATAACATAGCAAAGCATGGCCCTATTGTTGATGGACATCATGGAGAATAAGCATGATGTTATTGTTCTTAAATTTCTGACAAATATGTGCATGAATGTGCATAAAATTATTTTCTGAGGGATTTAACTGTGCAATGTCACTGATACGGTACTTCATATTTTAAGTACATTATTTCATCCTTATTTCATGCTAATTAGTAGACATTTGTTTAACCCTTTCATTGATGAATTCCCCAATTATCTCAATTTCAAGACAATAAAACAGGAATGCTCTTGAACATTTTGAAGTTAATATAACTGGAAGCGGTTGCTGCCTAGCAACAGCTTCCAGTTATATTAACTTCCAAATATTCAATAGATATATAAGCTATGGATTCAAAGATTTGTCGGTGAAATGGTTGAGTGGCGACGAAGATGTTTTGAGCATGCAATAAGTAATTTACTTACAGTGGGGGACTTTCCCTTCTCCTTCTCCTTTCCTTTATGGGCGGCATCCTGAAAGCAGATCAATGAAATATACATCAACTTGTATATATACGCATATAAGTCTCATCTAATGTTACTCATGAATCTTGTACATGGAAAACCTTCACAGATATCATGCACAAAGGCCCTCTTCTGAATAAAGACAATTATATTTTTGCAAACTATCCACTGACTAATGATGAGTCATTCATATCAGTGAAGTTTTCAAAAAACACATTTAATTACTGTAACCTTTCTAATTAACCCTTTAATGTCCGAATTTGGTCATGAAAATCGAGACATTTGGTTATTGAATTTACAAGAAATTGGAATACTATTTCTGAAAATTGATGACTGGAATGGCTGGCTCGGTTATCGAGCCAGATATTCCAGTCGTATATTTTCAAAAATAGCTTTCACTTGGTCTGCAAATGGACATTCCTAAAGACCACTGCAGTTGCCAGTGTAGGCCGGCTTCAACATGAAATGATTACTAACGTCAGAGATCTAATGATGCAGAAACATTGTATCTTTTAGCTTAAACTGCCTGAAATCGACAATGTTCCAAGAGCAATGTCACATAAGAATCAATGGCCCACCCAAAAATGTGTAACAGTTACATGTACATACATCAGCTCTAATAAGCATTTGACTGTCAATTGTCTGAAAATGATTCCTGTTTTTCCGAGGAGTTATATATATATCAGTGTGCTTAATATTCTCATATTGGAGTTTCTAGGTAAACCATTAAGGAGCCATTGTCAATTTTGAAGTCTTTCTGAAAGTTGCTTATGTCATAGACAGCAACAGCTAACAGTTCTTTTAAATGAACATGATAAAATAATACATAAAAGGTAATGAATATTAACACATTGGTTGTCAAACTTTGTCAAGCAAATTAAAAACTTTTCTGTAGTGAAAGGCCACTTGAAGGTGACACAGAAGACTACTTTTGAAAATGTATCGTTTGCTGAATCAGTCGTTCCAGTGATGAATCTTAGAAAATTGTCTTCCCTTGACCTGCAAATGAATATTTATGAAGACCATTGCATAGGCCTGCTTTGGCCTCCTTGGCCATCAAAGTGTCAAAGAAATATAATATATATAACTTACTGTAAAATACAAATTAGTAATCAGTTAACATTGTCTTACGATCATCCATGTTTAAAGTTTTCATTGTCTTACTCCTAATTCACCTTTCCAGAGTACCCACCCATCATATGATGTCATAATGAACTGCGTGATGTGTACAATGACATCATAATGAATGACATCATGAATGATGTCGATAAGTACGTCACAAACGCATATTTGAAGACGGTCTATGCGTTGTTGTACAAATTGTTTGCTTTTACTATTTAATAAATATTCTGTTGAATATTTTGAAACTAATTTGACTGGGCGCTGTTGCTGCCATAGGCAGCAACAGCACCCAGTCAAATTAGTTACAAAATATTCAACAGCTTCCATGTATAGTTTTCAGGAAATTAATAGCTATGGCATTTTGGAGATCGATCAATCCCAACACGGCGAGGTGTGGGTGGAGCTTAGCTAGTGATGGGCGGGGCATAGCTAAAAATGGAAAGGTCTATTCCATGTACTTTGTTTATTAACCTCTTAACCCTCAAATTTATCAAAGAAAATTCCAAGTTTCTCATAGAAAATCTCCATTTTCAGAACACGAACTATTTTTTATTTTATTTGCCACTGGAATGACTGGCTCCGTTATCGCGTCAGACATTCCAAATGGTGAGTTTTCAAATATAGTCTTCTCTTGGTCTCTTGCTTTGCAAATGGACATTTCCCAAGACAACTGCAGAAGCAAATTTTGGCCGACTTGAGAGTTGCAGGATTAAAATGAACTTGTCAGTCCATAAGTAGAATGCTAAAGTATTACTGACACTTACTGCCGCTGTCTCGCGCCTCACATTTCACAAATTCTGTCTCTCCTGAAATTATTATACCATACGCCGCTACACACAGCCTGGCCCCAAAAAATGTCAGGCCATCAGTCCTGAGCCAGAATATACAAGGCACAATATATGATGCAGCTCCACACACGAACCGCCACACACCTCCGCGCGCAAACCGCCACACGCCCACGTCGTATTATACCTGCCCGGTGTACACCTATCAACAGTCAAAGCACAGATTCCTCCAGGTATGACTTTATATACCCGCGCTATGAGCACTCTATTGATGACAAGACTGCAGGCTAATGTCATTGATTCAGCGTGCCCCTGCAGCAGCGGAATAATGCAGCAGCCAATACCGCGAAAGCCGGCACATAATTTTCACTCTCAGGTGTACACTATTTGCTGCTATTCTAAGACATAATTATTTCACCTGCATTATCGTAGCCAATATGAGTTGTCGAGTAATATTTAACCGACTGAATGCTGAATTTCTGCAGACTACATTTTCCATGGGTTTTATCTCTGGACCTGCTGAATATTTTGAAAACAATTTGACTGAAAGTTGTTGGTGGCTATGTCACCAACAACTTTCAGTGAAATTGTTTTCAAAATATTCAGCAGGTCCAGAGTTATTGTACATTGAAATTATTGTCAGTTAGCTAATGCAGCAGTCAGGCATTTAATCTGCTGGCACATTTATAAACTGAGGTCTGACTAGGATTATACTACATTGTACATTTACACAGTCAAACTTGCCTACAATGAAGACCTGATTTTGGGGGCCAAGTAATTGTGGTTCTTTTGATATTGGTGGTCATAAACCCACTTTTTAAGAAACCACCATCAGTTGGGCACCAAACACAACTTTTACTAAAACAAATCAGTTATATTAATTAACCACCTGTCTTTAGTGACAACATTTTAGTATCTGTTCGTGGGGTTGTTGGTAAAAAGAATTTTATAAGTTACATGAATTTTAGCTTCTGCAGTTCTAAGTAATCATTTCTAGAAGATTAGGATCATTATTTTCTCCCTTCCGCCCTTGGATTCCCTGGATCAATATCATCCTATTTCACTGTCCCATAGGGAAGCTGGGTACACTCAGCACTTAACCCGCACAAGCATCCCGCTGCATTAAACGAGAGTCAAGTTTTATAGTCCTAGTGGTTAGAAAGAAGATTATCGAACCACCAGTGATGCTGAAAGTTGTTGCTAGACATAGACAGCAACAGGTTCTTCAGCAACACACTTCCCAAACTGAACACTAGTTTTCCTATTAAACCTTTAATCCTCAAATCTGTTCATAAAAATTTATCCCAATAAAAATTTTTCACTTGAAGATCAAGAGAAGACTATTTTTTAAAACTTTATCTCTGGAATGCCTGGCTCTGTTATTGAGCCAGGCATTCTAGTGATAAATTTTCAAAACTATTCTCCTCTTTGCCTGAAAATAAATATTCCACAAGACCACAACAGAGCCTTGAGTTGTCCGGCTTGGCCATTAAAGGCTTTAGCTTTCTGCCCGCTGAATTTCCGCATGGAGTATAAATCCGAATATGCTGATTATTTTGAAAACAATTTGACTGAAAGTTGTTGGTGGCTAAGCCACCAACAACTTTCAGTTAAATTGTTTTCAAGACATTCAGCAGGCCCAGAGTTATTGCCTATTGAAATTATTGTCGGGTGGCTTGCAGCAGCCAGACTGAGTTACGTAATCTGAATTTAATAACGGATGTCAACTACGCGTGAGTGCTATATAGCGCTCACGATTCATACCTGCAGAGGTCATATTATAGGGCGATCAATACCTTTCTGTTGATTAAGAGAAAAAGCAACTTGATCAATACATTTACCATCATTAAATACACAGTAATCATATAAATCATGACTCACTCCTTTAAGGATTTAACGCTTTAACATATGTCATATAAGCAAAAAAAACGGATTCTATAGTGGGTTTTAGAAATGTCAATTTGCAGACAAAGAGAAGACTATTTTTGCAGTTGTCTTGAGGTCAGTGTTAATGTGCATGGCAAGAGAAGACAATTTTTTGAAAATTTACAACTGGAATGACTCGGGTTTGATAATCATAACATTATAATGCTCTTGAAATATGTTGAAAAACAATAAAACTTTAACTGTCAAGTTACAGGCTTTCTGTTTTATAAATAGTCGACATTCTAGTAAATATGAATATTGTAGCGCTGACTTGGGCCACATTTAATACATCATGTAAGTATTATTTCAGAATGATAGGGGGATGGGAGAGAAAGAGATGGAGGAGGGAGCAAGTTGATAGAGGTGGGCAGAGGATGTTATAGAGAGAAGCATAGGGAAGAGGGGAGAGGTGGGAGAGAAAAAGTGGGAGTGAGAAAAAGACAGAAAGTGGGCAGACAGCGAGAGTAATATGCAAGCACCTTAAAGGGGAACACAAGAAGGGTTACCATCGTTTTCATAAAACATGCAGTTCTATCGTAGAGCCCATATTTAAGCTACTGTGTAAAACTTTATTGCGACATTTATATATAAATCTGATTATAATGGTATTAAAAAACGCTATGTTACTATAAATTTTTGCGAGTATTTAAACCTATGATGTCATAGGTTGAATCCCATCCAATAAGAACCACGATAACGGCACTCTGAAGACAGGAGTGCATGCATTTGGATGGTGGTATCTCTATCGGTGATAATGTTATCGACATCATTTATATATGTACAGATTGAAGAGATTAAGACGTTTATCACTCTCGCAAATTTATGGAATATATTTGTTATTTTCATACATTAGTTGCCTAACCTTAAGATGGCCAATTTCTATGAAGATACCTGCCAATTATATGAATATTACAATATCTCAGGAATTTTTTAGGCTCGTATGAAAGCATAAGTGCCTAAAGATAGGCTGGATGTATGTAAGAACTATTTAAACTCTCACATTAATAGATGAAACTGTAATAACATTATCTGCCATAGCCCCAGTGAGAGTGCTGATTCAAAAGTGGCAATTATATTGATATACCTATACTATCGCGTCATTCATTTATCTCAAGATCAGAACTTGATGTCAGAATCGGCACCAACAGAGAAATCGGAGAAAGGACCTTAAGGACTGTTATTGTGTATTCTTCAACATTCTCTATATTTCTAATCTAACACCGTTGAACAGAAACCCCTTATAAAACGCAATTCGCAATGTAAAAATTGCGATAACGTTGGATGACCGCGAGAAAAACGTTCAACTTATGACGTCATACGCCTCAACCGGGAATAGAAATTTAACTAATATATCACATATTTAAATAGCGAAGATATATATTTCTAATTTGAGCACAGAGCTTACAATTATATTTTTGAAAACGTTACAGTCTGTAGAGTTATTTAATATAAAGTAGTATAGAGGGTCTGGTGTTTCCCTTTAAAGTATGAGTGTGAAGGGATCTGCACCAAAGTTGGTGCAGATTTGGGCTGCTGTACAGATGAAGGGTATCAACTTTGGGATCAAAAGGTCAAAGCCATGAACATCGAAAATGTAAAAATAAAATAGAAATGTCATGCACGATAACTCCCACTGCAGCGATCTAATTCTTTACCAAACTTGGGCAAGAGATTGTCCACGGGTTCTGAGAAACTGCTTTGATTTGAGAACCAAAATGACTAAGTCAATTAAAAGGATTGGCGGTTAAGACTGAAGGAAATGTCAATTTCCCTATCTCCGAGATCTAACAATACTCACCATTCTGTTACTTCTGATATACAGCTGGCCTTGACAGCGGCTCTAGGATTATAGACTTAGAAAGCTTTACCGACTCCTGGGAACCGGGTACTCGGCTCCCAACTGCCGAGTACCCGTTTACCATAGAGCTCATATTGTTTGCATAGCCACCAAACAAGAGAAAACTATGGCTTGCCTCCGTGGGGCTGGGAGGCTGGGTCCGTAACAGAATGGTGAGTATTGTTAGATCTCGGAGAAAGGGAAATTGACATTTCCTTCATTCTCCTTCGATCAATACTCACCATTCTGTTACTTCTGATATACACCAGATTTAATCAGTAACCTGGTGGGAAGGGGCAAGCCATAAATGCTAATTTTGCCCCTTGGAGAAAGATTTTAGACTTCAAACTTGACTAACGGAGACCTAAAAGGACCGTCAAGTTCACGGAACCGAATCACATTCGCGTCACGGCCCCCCCCTTTTTTCCTCCTAAGAAAAGGGAGAGAACTCACCAACATGTATCTCGCCTGAAAACACCAATATGCCAAGAGGGTTAACTACTCCCTGCATATTCCATGTATTAGCCTGGGAATGAGCATGCATATATAAGATGAATGAACATGATACATATACATAATACAAAAAACTCTCACTCTTGAATTACCTTATGATAATTGGACTTCAGACGTACCGCCTCCAACCATCCACCGGTTCGGCCATCAGTGACACAATCTGGTTGACATCCTCTCGCCTGACCATGCCTGCTTTAGGTTCTTTTCTAACCGAAGTGAAAAAAGGGTGAAGAGCATTGTGGTCACTAACTATCGTTTCAAAACAGCTAAAGCGAGTGGATTGGCTGAGTCTGACACATCCCTCATATAGTAATCCGTGAATGAGGACTCACAGTGCCATTGTGCAATGGCCATGATGTCCTCTAACGGGACAACATTGTAAAGGGCGGTCGAGGTGGTTATTCCTCTGACATCGTGTGCCCTTACACCTTGCACCTGGTGCCCAGTCGCCATCTCGTGAGTAGTCTGAATGCATTCGACCACCCAACGAGAGATAGTATCCATGGATGCGGCGCCATAAGGCTTTTTATGGCAGATCCACAGATGTCTATCGTTCGACCGTAACGAGTCAGTCCGTTTCTTGTACTTAGTCAAAGCACGGACCGGGCACCAGACACTGGCATCACGATCAAACCTAGTTAACTTCGGTATAATGATCGGTTTGCCGGGATATCTCAAAGATTGGTTCTTTGACATAAACTCTGCTCTTGGCAGAAGACGCAGACCTTCTCCAGAAACAATAAATCAGTTCCTCCCTGCCGAAAGCGTCTGGATCTCACTGCGCCTTCTAGCTGAGGAAGCTGCCAATAGAAAGACCGCCTTTAGATCAAATGCTTTAGACTAGCCGAATGCAACGGTTCGAAAGCGTGCTTGGCCAGTACATTAAGCACTAAAGATAGACTCCAGGCTGGAATGACTACCGGTTGTCTCGGGCGGAGATTGCTCATTCCCTTCAACATCACATTTAACTGGGCCACCTCTGGACTATCCCTGTTGGCTAGACAAGGGATAACTGATGCCAAAGCTGACTTGTATCGAGCAACTGTGACGGGAGCTAGTCCTGAAAAGAACAGCTCACAGAGAAAGTCTGCTATTTGCTGAATAGTGGATTGAAAGGTATCAATACCCTTTTCTTCACACCAGTCTGCAAATCTGTTAACCTTGTTGTTATATGACTTGAAGGTTGACCTCCTTCTCGCAGCCGCGATGAAATCAGCAGCCTGTCGAGAAAAGCCTTCCGACGTGGAACGTTGTTTGATAACATCCACGCAGTCAATTTGAACATTTCGGGACGCTCGTGTAGGAAGCGTCCCTTGGCCTGGGAGATTATGTTCAGAATCTCGGGCAACTGCACAGGATTTTCCACCAGCAGATCTAGAAGATCCGTGAACCACGCCCTGCTCGGCCAATACGGCACTATTAGCAGGACCAGACACGGTTCCTCCCTGACCTTCACCAATACCTTCGGTAGAAGAATGGTGGGTGGGTACGCGTAAGCGTGCATCCCTCTCCAGCTTATCGCCAGAGCGTCTGTATCGACGGCATTTGGATCTGGAATCGGCGAGACATATGTCATGATTTGAGCATTTTCCTTTGTGGCGAACAAGTCCACGTTGGGTTTGCCCCAATGCTCGAAGATCTGTCGCAGAACCGGAGGGTTGAGGGACCATTCTGTTGGCAGGATTCTCTGTCTGCGAGACAAAGCATCCGCCAGAATGTTCAATCGGCCAGGAATATGAGCTGCTTTCAAAACAACCGAGTAATTCCTGCACCATTGAATCAAGTGCCACACCCTGATACACAGAGTGGGCGACCTGGTCCCGCCTTGGCGATTTATATATGATACTACTGTCGAATTGTCCGACTGTATCAATATCACCTTGCCCCTGATCATCGGAAGGAACTCTTCCAATGCCAGTTCCACTGCCATCATTTCCAACAGATTGATATGCAGCTGACTCTCCGGGAGAGTCCATGTGCCCGAGACCTGGTGTTCTCCCAGGCAGGCACCCCACCCTTCCAGCGATGCATCCGTGTAGACGGACAGCTGGGGGTGGGGTAGGTGCAACGAAACCCCTAATAGGACATTCTGACGCTGTTTCCACCATAGAAGATGCGATATTATCGGCTCCAAAACTGGCACCAGTTTTGACAGTGGTTCTGTTCTCTGTTTCCACAGAGACATCAGATACAACTGGATAGGCCTTCGCATTAGAGCAGCATATGGGATAACCTGCTCCATGGAGACCATCATGCCCAGCATCTGAAGGAACCGCCTCGCCTGAATGTGGTTTCCCACTCGAAAACTCTTGAGGATGGCTAACAGAGACACCACTCTGGGCTCTGACGGGTAAACCCTGCCCTCCTCGAGGTCGAATCGCATCCCCAAATAAACGAAATGTTGAGTGGGCGTCAACTCGGATTTCTCCTCATTGACTATCCAGCCTAGATCTGAAAGTAACTTCAGAGTCAGAGCAGTATCCACGTTCAACCTGGCTGCTGAGTCTGCCTTGAGCAGCCATTCGTCTATGTAGGTGTGTAGCGCCACGTTCTCTTTTCTGAGAAACGCTCTCACTGCAAGGACCACTCTTGTGAAAACCCTCGGAGCTGTCGACAGGCCAAACGGGAGAACTGTAAACTCCCATACTTGATTCTGAAACGCAAATCTCAGAAACCTGTGCCAACTCCGATTCATAGGAATGTGGAAATATGCATCTTTCAGATCGATCGATACACACCACATTCCTTTCCTCAATCCCGCCATTACCGACCTCGGCGTTTCCATCTGGAACCGATGCGTATGGATAAACCAATTTAATGGCCTGAGATTGAGTATGGGTCTCCATCCCCCTGTGCTCTTGGGGACAAGGAACATGTTTGAATAGAAGCCTGGAGTGTTTCGGTTTGCTGGTTTTATTGCTCCCTTCAGAAGCAAACCCGACACTTCCTTTTGAACGGCTTCTAACTTGTCTGGCTCCCTTGGTACGGGTGTCCAGACAGGTGCCAAAGACAGATTTTGTGGTGGAAAGTCCCACCACTCCGGCATGTAACCCTGGGATAACCATCCCAGGACCAGACTGTCTGATGTCACACCTCGCCAGGCCTCGACGAAACGCATGAGCCTTCCACCCACCATAGACGCCTCGATGTCTAATGGGGTTGTCCGGCTCGCAGTCCGCCCCCCCCCCCCCTCTTTCTTAACGAGAGAGAGAGAGAACCATTTCGTTCTAGGCACGACGGGTATAACTGGCACCGCTGTTCCTGTCGCACAGGCGCGGTCCAGGCGGATATGAAGGGAGCTTTCGTACCCTCAGGTACGCTTCGGCCCCTTCTGTCCGCCCTTTGAGGCCTTACCCTTACCCTTCCCGCCTCTAGGGCGGTCAGGAGCAACATTGGGGAGGGTAGGCGCCTCTACAACCTTCCTGGGCTTCTTCGCCGGCGGCTCCGAAAACCCAGCTGAAGCAGAAGTCGCAACAGGCCTAGCTTTCGCCTTGCCCTTATGCTTCTTCCGCTTCTTTGAAGGTTGTCCCGTTAGCGGTTTCCCCACAGCCCCTAGTGTGTGCGCTTGCCACACTAGCTCTAGCTGTAGGTTTACCGCTAACCGATTCTGCGCGATACTGGCGATATCCTCTAAGATGGCCCGCGCTTGGCCACCGAAGATGCTAGGCCCTGTCAGGGGCGTCCCAAGAAGACGCTCCCTGACTGCCGTAGCCGGACGCATATGGTCAATGACCATTTGCCTCCTGGATTTCGTCACACGCGCTTGCACCCTTGCCAATGCGTCCATCGACAGCACCAGGCTGTCATTGACACATGAAAGCGCCACAGGTTGCACAGGGTGGCCTGCCCCCCGCTTCAGCCCACACCGACTGAAGGAGACAATAAGAGTGGTTGACAGTGCTCATCGCTGCCCTCACACCCTCATCGCATAGGGACAGGACTTCTTCCTGGTGTACCTGAGACTTGTCCACAAGTGCCGGACCGGGGCCACCCGCCACGGCACTCTGGACGCCCAGTACCCATCGGTCATCCTCCGTGACCGATGGGACTACACCATACCTGTCGTATTCCCCCCGCGGAATACGACATCTTGCCCGCACCTCCCTGGAGGCCGCAGGGAGCTGACCCTTGGTCATCAGTTGTTTGCTATAAATAGCATCCAACAATTCTATGAACCATGGATCCAGTCCCACTGACTGGATCCGGGCCGCGGGCAAAATCCCCGTCCTGATCGACGCAACCGACGGACGGGGCGCATCCTCATCGGCCGTGGCCGAAACCACAGACGGGTCAACCCTGGCTAGGCACGCCAGAGCATCTGACCAATCTACCTCCGATGAAGACACCCCCGCAAACACGTCACCCGTTGACGTGCTCACGGGTCTGCCAGCCACGCCTCCCGGCAAGGAGCCACGGCTGACACGCCAGGCACTCCGGTACCACACGGTTCCACCGCCACCCCATGAAACACTCCGGTCCATGGGGTAGGTCCGCACGGAAAACCGTATGGACCCGTAGCAGTCGCGGAACCATAGCCGGACACAGGTGCCAACGGCACCCCACGTCCGACTGCCGGACCAGGCGCGATAGGTGAGTACCACACCCAGCCCGGCACACCCGTTCCCTTGACGGCTGGTGCCAAACCAAGCCGCACGGAACCGGTGCACAGTAACGGATTGGCCTCAGCCACAGGCGGAGCCGCTGACCTGGCTTGCGCCAAACCAGACAAATGGAGGCCGGTTCCGTCCAGGACGGAATCAACCTCCATATTCTCCACCTGCGGCTTCACGGGCCGCAGCAACCTCTCCTCCTCGGCCTCCTCGTCTTCAGACTCCGAAGAGTCGTCACTAGACGAGTCAACCGTGGAACCGTCCTGGCGGACGGCTCCCACACCCGACGGACCGGCCACCCCTACTGGACCACCCGGAGGTGGCCGCAGAGAAACAGAACCCGTCTGGCCGAAGCCAGACGGGACTGCCAGGGGGCCGTACGAGACGGCCCCCTCGGTAACCAGTCCAGAATCCTGTCCGAGGACAGGATCCGTACCAGGCATGGGGAGAAACTGCCCCCCAACCTTTGGTAGTAGGGACGACACCAGCGTGGGCAGAACGCTATGCAGAAAACCCTGCATAGCCGGACCAAAACACGCCGGCGGTGCCATCTCCGCCACCTCCAGCTGGGGACGTGGAGCACCCCCACCGGCCGAACCGGGCGCTCCACGATTTACTCTCGGACCGCCTGTCCCCGCGTCAGACCCAGCCAAGTCCTTCTGGGCAAGGAACTTAACCATCATCTCAACGGACCACACTGCACAAACATTACACCTATGATCAATATTACACAGGGAACACCTAAAACAGACATGGTCCTTGAACACGACACGGACAAACTTATGGCATTCATCACATGATGGCGGGGCTGGCCTGGCCTATAACATAAGCACAAACCTACAATAAACAAGCGGAACGAGACCCGGATGGAAGGCAGACAATTAATTTTCAAATAATTTGACTCATAAATTAACTGTAACCCTCCCGCACCCCACCCCGCCACAACAACGATCGCATTGATTATGACGACAAGAACGAGGCGGGCATTAAACACACCCATAATAGATCCTCCAGGATGTGTAACGGCTCCAGGAATCATATCGCATAGTATTCGGGGTATATTTACTAATCAATATAAATTATACTCCTAACGAAAGCAGCACGATATGTGAAGAAAACAACAAAATGTATAACAAACTGCTGTATCACACGGTAAAACCGCAGACCACGCATATACTCAAGAATTTTGAAACCACCGATCATTGCAAACCGATCGTGATCGCACGTAAACTTGATCATTCTAAAGTTTCCGGTACCATTTTTAGTACGCAGCACCCAGAACAAGATGCGCGAATTAATGAAAAATTTGTCTTCACATAAACATCCGAGCGACCGGGTGTGACGTCACCCGCTCGGATCCTACGGAGAACGACGTCAGCCGATATTCGTGTTAGAAATACCGTAGCATAACACCTATTTTCATATCTGCCGATCGCCTGTTGGGGGTTAAATAAGGCGATCGTCTGGCATATATCGTTGTTAGCACACGTCCCAGATTCTATGGGGTCAGAAATTGGAACATGCGACACAGCGAAATTTAGAGACCTAAGTCTTTTAACTATGGATAATAAAGAACGATACAACCTGGTTATCTTCGGCGGTATTCTCCATAGTATCCTTTAGTTAATCCTTTCACGAACACACAAACTATCACAGATTAAAGACTTAGATTTTCTTTCACAAAAAACACTAAAATCCTCAATGCAGAAAGCATGTATTGCTCTTGTTGCTATGCAAACAAGAATGCGCTCTATGGTAAACGGGTACTCGGCAGTTGGGAGCCGAGTACCCGGTTCCCAGGAGTCGGTAAAGCTTTCTAAGTCTATAATCCTAGAGCCGCTGTCAAGGCCAGCTGTATATCAGAAGTAACAGAATGGTGAGTATTGATCGAAGGAGAAGCTGAATTCTCTGGTTCTCTGGAATGCTTTGACTTAAGCAAAAGGGCATTGCGCAGAACATACTGCTTCACCTCTGAATGTCTATTTTGATGAGCACCCGTACAAAAATTTAAGCGTGCGATAAGCTAATGATGTTATACGTACATGTAGTTCGCAGTGTTGAAACTTGCCCACGTTATTCAAAAGCACACCTTGTTTAAACAGAATGCATTTTCTGCAACATACTTATACACGTACACACATTTTGTACAAACCCATTTTTCTGCATTGACATCGACATCATTCCATTCTGGCCAGATGACTACACGCGTGCGTTTTGAGTCATGTAACCCACCACTGCTAGCTGCTACTGATGCGGCCCTGTCAGGTAAACAAACACAGATCATAAATAAATAACAATTTTTTTTACAAAAATGGTAGTAATTGTTGGTTTAATATAATGATCACTTAAATAACCAGGGCATGATTTATCTGGTATCGCATCTTAATTTGCTACACATATTTTGGCAGTTGCTATACATTCTGCATCATGCGTAGCATCATGCATAGCTGTATCTGCTATACAAAGTTATATGTCATTGCAATTAATCATTGATTTTCAGTACTTTAGCATTAATTGCTAGACATTTTTGCTGGAAACCATACAATTTATAATTTACATAGCGTGCTATGTAAATGGCAAATTCTAAATTATATGCTGGTACGGATTGGTTACTGTATGGTAAGAATCACATTCCATAGCAATAGAGGGATATGTTCTGTTGCTCACGTATTGGAGGTCATATAATCAATTACATACCACTAGTTAACCCTTAGCACTCTGATGTCAATATTCCATCTTTTACTGTGTCAATATCACAGAAACTGGTGTACATTTTTCAACAATTTTGTATTACGACAGCACCATCTCCCACCAAATTTGTTGAAAAATGAACACCAGTTCATATTTTTATTTAATTTGAAATTTTAAAGTTTTAACACCAGAGTGGTAAGGGTTAACTGACATCACAATCACAATGATGTAGCTCCGTCAGGAAGATTGAAAATTCTGTCACGAAACTGTATGAATTGTACATGTCTTTGTTAAATTTACAATTTGATTTTAACATTCCGGTGAAGATTTTGAAAACTTATTGGACGTGAAGCTGTTGCATGGCATCGGCAGCGACAGCTCCAAGTAAAATTAGTTTCAAAATATTCAACAGCTTACTTGTATATATACCTTGAAATTTACTCTTGGAAGTCAGGTTTCAAGGTTTCAAAGTTTCGAATCAATTCCAACATGGTTCAGTCCGAACGAGGATATACCACCTGAGGAAACATGAAGGATACATTTGAACCATCTCAAGCAATGAGGATCAGGAACACCTTATTCCTCTTCTAAAGCACAAATATTCAGTCACCGTTGCTGTCTACAGTGGGATATAATGCTGTACATTTACTTTGGATACTTTATTTCGCCATCTGTATGATGGGCACCAAGGCGATATAGGAGGGCAAGGTCTAAGGCAGTTGTTACCTTACACATCTTGCAACATTGAGGGGCACTAAAATAAGACCATGATTAAGGCAACTGTCATGGTTGCCTTAGTTTATTTCGAGCCCGGTAGTATATATACATGTTCTATTGGTAAAATCCTGTTTTAGCTATGCCCTGCCCATTTCTAGCTACGCTCAAACCACACTTTGTCCATGTTTGAATCGATCGTTCCCTGAACTCCCTGACTACCAATTTCCCGAAAACTTTACAAGTACAGTAAGCTGTTGAATATTTTGAAACTAATTTGACTGGGTGCTTATGCTGCCATAACTGGGTGCTGTTGCTGTCTATGGAAGCAACAATGCTGATTTAAATTAGTTTCCAATTATTCAACAGCATATTTATTATTAAATAGTAAAGCCACACAATTTGTACGACAACACTTAGCCCGTCATCAATTAAGCATTCGCGTAACATTATGATGCAGTGTTAACTACCATGATGGGTGCAGAAGGGTGCCCCACCCTGCCCTAATTATGTAGCACCCTACCCTAAAACTAAATTTATTTAATTTTGACAACAATGCCCTAATTTTACAGCAAAAATGCCCCAGGTGCCCTCTTTAACTCTTGTAGCACCCTGCCCTTTTGCCATTCAAATTAAAACAGTGTGATGTCATCCCAAATATCATGTAGTTGATTATGACGTCATATTATTGATGGCTAAACTGGAATTCTCTCAAGGTCTTGGTTGCCTTAGTTTATTTCGAGCCCTGTACATGCACTATTGGTGTATGCAGACAAATTTGTGAGACAATAGACCTTTCCACTGTATCCATCCACCATATGACGGACATAATTAACTACGTGTAGAATGACATCACAGACAATGATGTCATTATGACATCATGAATGATGTAGTTAACTACGTCACGAATGCATATTTGAGACGGAGTACATGTATGCGTTGTTGTACAAATTGTATGTCTTTACTATTTAATAAACATTCTGTTGAATATTTTGAAACTAATATGACTGGGCGCTGATGCTGCCATAGGCAGCAATAGCACCAAGTCAAATTAGTTACAAAATAATCAACAGCTTATCTGTATATAGCTTTCAGGAAATTGATAGTTATGGCATTCGGGGATCAATTAATCCCAACACGGCGAAGTGTGGGTGGAGCTTAGATAGATGGGCGGGGCATAGCTAAAACTGGCAAGGTCCATTGCCACAGGAGAAAGGGAATAGTTCTTCCACATAATTATTGCTTTCTGTTTTGTCACTCTTAGAGCTCTGTGCAATATATACTTGATTTTGGCTTGAAAGGGCATAGAGGTTGTTCTAAATCCTTTTCTGTTAGCGGAAGCCTGTACAGCTTCCTGCCTCGTCTCTCTAAATATACGTGGCCAATAATATACATGTACATGTTGTACATGTAATACATTTGAAAGTTATCCAAAATATTCTACTTTTGGTTCACAAACTTGTGTACATTTTCTAAGTCGGAAGCAGTGTGATAGGTGGATCTCTATTGGCTGTCATCATAAAAGGCATTGTGCCGCAATAATTATTATGGTAAACACTGTCAGTAATATATACATGTATAATAATAGCACATAAAACAAAAATTATCATGGCCTGAATTGATTATTCTGTAGCATGAACTAGCAGTATAAATAAGACATAAAATATGGAATTAGGCATAATGCAGGAACTATGGATATCAGATTGCACATTTAATGATGCAAAGATTGCAGCAAGATAACTGCACTGTTGTGGCTACAAATGTATTGAGTGCGCATACAGAGCTATAGTAGCTGCCTTAACCATTTATTCCATACATTTTTTCAAGAAAATCTAAATATTTGCTTATTGAATGTCCATTTGCAGGCCAAGAGAAGTCTTTTTGAAAATTTACCACTGGAATGACTGGCTCGGTTATCGAGCCAGTCATTCCAGTGGTAAATTTTCAAACATAGTCTTCCCTTGGTCTGCAAATGAACATTTCCTAAAACCACTGCGGAAGACAGTTTTGGCTGATATGAGTGTTAATCGATTAAATAATAGCCAATCAAGAACAAGATGCGGCAAAACACAATGAAGGATAGACTGTAAGACACTGACACTAGAAACCTGAAGTGTATAAGAGATCCCGGGTAATGTCAAGACAAATAATACTAATAAATATGGGTTACAATATGAACATGATGAAGATTTTAACAGGGACCTCTTATGTTACATGAATAATGGTGAATTTTGTTTTTTAAGTCTACAGTAAATCGCAACATTTCTTTGAATCTAAGCAATGCAAAGTCTCCATGTGCGGATTGTTACAGTACAAATTATGTCTAGTATAAAAAGGATCCATGTATGATTTTCCATGGACTGCCATTGAGCAAATTGTCTAAATGCAGGGTTTGTTAACATTAGCTGGTATGGTAGACGCTTACGTGATTTTAACCCTATAGCACTAGTAAGCCGGACAAAAAACGGTTTTCTTTAGTTGTCTTGAGAATAGTCCATTTGTAGACAAAGAGTATTTTTGAAAATTTACTACTGAGATGACTGGCTCGATAACTGAGCCAGTCATTCCATTGGTACATTTTCAAAAATAATCTCCTTGGTCTGCAAATGAACATTTCTCAAGACCACTACATAAGTTTTAACACATGTAATTTTTTTTCAATTACACAACTGGTTACTAAAGTATAAGCAATAAATCCTTTTTAGATTTTGTCTAAACTACTTCTACAACGTCTGCTAAAACTAAGTGAACGAGCCGGATCAGTTACTGTTATAACACAGTGATCCGTTACTTATCCGTTTCCGAAGCAGGCCTACGGATCACAGGATCAGTCATTAATTTCTAGCCCTGCTGGCTGCATACATGTACAAATGTATATAAAATTTCCAAAGTACTCGGTCCAAGGTTAGTACATGATTTGTTAAAAATATTCTATTGTAAATTTTTATGCATGTTTTGAGTTGTAGCACTTCATTTTTACTGGCGTGTCTATGTAAGGTACTACCAGCTTAGCCATTCCATTACTAAACGTGCTTGTTAAATTACCAATAAATGTAACCCTTTAACCCTCAAATTTGTTCAAGAAAATTGCAATTTTCTCATAGAAATTGTCCATTTGTAAACCAAGAGAAGACTATTTTTGAAAATTTACCACTGGAATGACTGGCTCGGTTATCGAGCCAGTCATTCCAGTTGTAAAATTTCAAAAATAGTATTCTCTTGGTCTGCAAATGGACACTTCGCAAGATCACTGCAGAAGCTGTTTTTGGCTGATATGAATGTTAATGGGTTAATGTTGACAAAAACAAGCAATTTCTACATTTTTACATTTTGCTACCATAACTAGTAAGTTTACCATTTTTGGAGAAACTTGACTTAGGTGCATCACAACATGGATTATTTACGTACATTCAAGTGATAACATAGCACTTTGAGATAATTTGCCAAACTTTTTACACCTTTTAAATCTACAAAATGTACATGTAGCGCACCGTTGGTACTTTGCCTATAGAACTAGGAAGAGTATTCAACTCAAACATTAAAATACAGCAGGTATGTAGGAAGCACATTAAATCAATATTTACAAAGATGTTTGTCAGCGTTATCGTCATTCTACACCACCCCAAACCCACAGGTTTACTACATATATTCAGGTTTGTCATGAAATCTAGTTTAAACACTACAACTCATCATCATCTGGTGCGACGTTGGAGGCCCTAGTAAGGCCTATTGCCGATCTCAACTTAAATACGTATTGTGTATTGCTGCACATAGGCGGATAGTGGATGTACAATTTACATATGTACATAGGTTAGTAATTGGTAAAATCCGGTTGGTAGGACATGCCCACCTATTCAGGTTGGATGGACAGAGGTATATACAAGATTTACAGATGCTGGTAAGACATGTTCCTCTACCTTGCTTGGGTGCGCTTTGGCTATATACAAGTGTGTTAAATATTGGTGAGTTTGGTAGGATGCGCCCACCTGGCCTGGTTGCATGTAGTTATATACAGATATGGTCGACACTGATGAGGTTGGTAGGACAAGCCCACCTGGCCTGGTGCATAGCTGATGACGAGGGTGGTAGGATATGCCCACCTGCCTGGTTGTGTGCACATACGCTATGTATGTAAGTGTTAACTGCTGTGAGGTTGGTAGGACATACCCACCTCGCCTGTTTGGATGTACAATATATACAATATGTACAGTGCAATGCGGTGCGATAGCTGCTGATTGGAATGGTAGGACATACCCACCTGCCCTGGTTGCATATGCATAAAATTAAATATATAATGTTTTCAATATCAGCAACATTTCAGCAAGTAATTATTAACCAATTGGTGTTATTTACTTCTGAGGCTTTTTCACCAAACGAAGAAAGATGTAAACCAATCTAACATACCTAAGAAACCAATTATAATTTTTTGTGATAATGGCTCAAAATGTATGAATAGGCCTGTCCTACATGTGCATACAGATGTAAAGATCTTACAAAACCGTTCTACTTTGTTGACCGACCCCTTTTCTCCCTAATTGTCATTAACCACTTAAAACTGCAATATTCAAGACCTTAAGTATACCCTTATAGGCAATTTCGCTGACCAGATCAAGTAACACAGACACTAGAGGTCACACATTCAAGCTCAAAACTAAACACTGCAGGAAAGAAATTCGTAAGCAGTTTTCCCAAACCGAATCATTAACGCATGGAATTCACTTCCTTCTGTCACGGTTGAAGTACCCACCTTGTGCATCTAAATGACATAATATACAATCACGACTTAACCATCCAATAGATTTATATATATATATATATATATATATATATATATATATATATATATATATATATACTATGGGTACCGAAGTTCGTGAATCTAAGCAAGTAATGCACTCGTGAAAGAAAACTCTTAAACAGATCTGCGCAAAAATTTAACACAATGTAAAATAACACTTCCGAATACAAATGCAAAAATTTCAGCACAAAACTTTAATTTTTAAACAAATTCCAAGCATCTGAACTGACTCACCTCGCCAGGTTATGTGTGAAATAGCGGTACCGAATTTCGTGAATTGGTGATTATGCATCTTCAGCTGTCTGGTACATGCTTGTAAATCCTTAAATATCAAGGTATTGGTTTGTTGAATGTTTCAACTGCTAATTTTTCCCGTTTTAACCCATAAATTAGTCCTACAAATGAATGTATAAACTATAAAAGCAGTTTATGCATTTGAAGAGAAGAAAAAAACCCAAATGGATGCCGCTTTCGTTAGGTAGTGACGTCACATGAAATTCATAAATATTAATGAGCTGAAGAAATGAACTAACGTTAGGGTCTTTAAAACATGTTCAGCAGGCATAAAGGGAAGAATAAAAAAATTCTATCGTTAACAAAACCACGTGTGCACTTTATGTTAATTTTGACATTTTGGTAAATCATTGATAAGCACCCACCCCTTCCTCTAGAGCCTCTCCAATAAAATTTAGACGTGCTACCGTCAATCAGTCTAATCTGACGCGGTGGGAATATGTAACCAAAGCAGGTGGTAACTTCGGATTGTGAAAATTGCTCATTTTAGGTGCTAAATAAGCGCAAGTAAGTAATCTAAGAAAGTGCATTAAGGAATCTTGCAATTTTTATCACTACCATCAGTAATTGTATGAAAAGTTTCTTGTTTTGACCGCATTTTGCTCAAAACTTTGTCAAAAGGTTCAGAACTGTCAATCAAAAAGCGGCTACTGTGTAGATGCGTTCCATGCCACGTTACATCATAGAACGAGAGCGATAAAAACAAATTCACGAATTTCGGTACTCACGAATTTAAGCAACTCGACCATATATATATATATATATATATATATATATATAAGACAAATTTAGAAATATATCCAAATGCAAGGCACAGCAGTGACTTAAATTTGCTGCTACCCGGTTATCACGAAAAACACACGTTGACCTGATCTGGATTTACAACTATAAGCTAAGTTATGCGTTTACATCATACATGTTTATGGCATTACTGTTGATAACAAACACTCCTTTGCTCAAATCATAAACATTGACATCAAATCATCGCCTCAAGAGTAGAATCTACGAGACTATGTTAAACTTGAAAACACACAACGCACTACTCAGAAAACATCTGTCGACCAGGTAACAGATATTTATAAACACAACGTTTATTTTATGGTTCATTTTTATTTTAATGCATGTTTTATTTCAGTGAATGCTTCCTAAATGTAGTTAAAAAATTGACAGCATTTATTGATAAAATTCCTACCGCTGTCAATCGCTAAACAGGCACAGCCTTTTGTGAATAATCTGTCTTCAAGTGTCAGATCGATAAAATACAGTGAAATAAAGAACTCTTGAACGTGTTATAAGTTAACAACGAAAACTGGTGTCACATAATAACTCACTCCCTTGGCGTAGCAGAACTAATTCGATTTGCTGAAGGGTTCTTCTTTGCTTGTTTTGAAGCCATTTTAACAGCTCCAATCACATGATAACATAAAAATTTAAAGGCGGTGCAATGTTAACTGATCAAAGTTAGCCAGACGCACCTGTGGTTGCTAAGGTATCGGGACGTTTCGTACCAAACCCGTTTCGGTCCGTGACTTTTCGTACCTTGAAGGCAATATATGAAGCGGGAAGACAGATCTCTGATAACACAGATTACTGGCCAATGCCTGGCCGACACTGGACTATTACTGAAAGTATCGGCCAATATCGCCACCGTATCGGCCTAACAAGCTGCGAGAGAGAGAGAGAGAGAGAGAGAGAGAGGGAGGGAAGGAGGGGGGAGGGAGAGGGATAGAGGGATAGAGGGAGGGGGAGAGAGAGAGAGAGGGAGGGAGAGAGGATGGGATGGAGAGAGGGAGACAGGGAGGGAAGGAGTTATCGGGTAATGGTAGGACTAGCCAACCAAGGACCAGTAAATGCTGCCTCTCGGACAGTTTCCCAGACAGATGGCAATACAAACGCACAAGCGAAGGTAAAATGTCTAAGACACGATTTGCTTCCCCTGTGAGTACCCCCATGATAGACAGGTTCTTCTCATGGGGCAGGACATGGCCACGTACACGTGATTCCAATGACTGGGTACGTACTGTTTAGATCGAAATAAGGAAGCTGTTAATGATAAAACTGACATGTCACCAGGCCCTGATTGTGTACACCCGAAAATCCGTAAAGAGACGTATTCGGTTATATGTAGGCCATTAGCAATAATTTTAATACAGCTCTCAGCACATGCAGGGTACTGAAGGATTGGAAGACAGTGAATATAACTGCTATTTTTAAGAAATAGAGTCAGAACCCTGACAGCAAACAAACGATGGCCCAACGTTGGCCCAATGTTTACCACTATGTTGGGCCAACATCTAGTTTTGCTCATCGGCTAAACGTTGGTCCAACATTGGCAATACGCTATTGGGCCAGAGAAGAATATACTACAGATTTCTTAACGAAGAAAGTGTCTCTAATCATATTAGACCTATCCTATCGAGCTGAATAGAAAAGGTTTAGTCGGTAGCATGCCAGGCTAAACAGAGTTATAACACGACCAGCGACCTCAGTGAAAAATTGTTGGTGGCCGGAGAATGTGCTGCATATATAAGTGTTGCTGTATAGTGTTTCCTACGTGCACTGCAGTCCTATATTTTCTATAAATAATCAAAACATATGAACTGATGGCCACTGGCCATATATATATATATATATACATAATCTAACCAGAACAATTAATACGGCATCAAATGATCCGGAGCCAGGTAGCGAGATGGCAGGAATCCCTGCAGGCCTATAACTTCAACGTTGTTCACCGTCCCGGCAAATTGCATGGAAATGCCAACGCCCTCAGTAGAGTTGGCATGGAGTCTGAACACGAAGAGGCCGCCACCATGACACAGTCAACACAGCCATCTCCGGAGTTCCCTGAATTGAGGTGCGCAGAGTGGAATCCGGAGAAAATCGCACACCACCAAACAACAGGTGTGCAGACACGAAATATATATGCGTGGATCCAGGAGGGGGTACGTCTTCCCAAGGAATCAGTAACACCACTATCCACCACTGCAAAATATTATTACCAATGGTTTGAAGAATGTCAATTGATAAATAACGTTCTGTACATTAATAACCATCGGGTAGTCCTGGAGAGTTATCGTTCTCATATTTTAAAACAACTACATGATAACGCCGGACATCTGGCCATGGAAAGGACTGTTGCCTGTATCAAATTGAGATTCCACTGGATTGGGATTCGCGATAGTGTCAAGGCATGGGTTGCCAAACGTATCCCATGCCAAAGACGCACTGTTGGCCAACACAATATCGCACCATCTCAAATTAAGATTGTTGGTGCACCATGGGGTCCTGGCAAGCAATGTGTTCTGCCATTTTGGTATGCCTTATGAGTTGCACTCCGATCAAGGAAGTAATTTTGAGAGATCTGCAAATTGTTCCATATCGTCAAAACAAGGACGACTCCATACCACCCCCGGAGTGACGGGATGGTAGAGAGATTCAACAGAACTCTCGCGGAGATGCTTATGAAGGAAACACGCCTTGATTGTAGAGATTGCGATCTACGGCTCCCATATGTACTCATGGCTTACCGCACTTCTGTACACTCCAGCACGGATTATACCCCTGCTCGGTTAATGTTAGGCCGTGAATTAGCCTTACCCCTGGATCTGGCCATGCCTGGGATACCAGGAGAGAAAAATTCACCATCGCTCCATGTTGAACTCTTGCGGGAGCGGATAGAACATGCCCACGAGTTAGTGAGAGAAACACTATCCACTGCACACCAGCGGCAAAAGACGTGGCACGACCGAAGGGTGCATGGAGATCCTTATGAAGCAGGAAGGATGGTTTGGGTACACGATTCATGACGATCTGCAAACGTGCCAAGCAAACTGAGTTACCAGTGGAAAGGCCCCTATGTGGTAGTAGGTAAGACGTGAGACGTGACCTACCGTATCCATGCTTCAGATGGCCTGACCTCAGTCATCCACTTCGATTGGCTTAAACCATGTGTCAGTGACGACCCAGCACCAGAGCTCGGACTGGGCATTTCTCGTGACACTGGTACCCAGACAGATATTTCTACAGAAATTAGTGTTCCCACGGTTAGCGCAGAGCACCGCAGTGCCAGTTCAACCCCACTTCTACGAAGCCAGAATGCGGGTGAACAAGCAGCTAATGCTGACGACGATGACGAGATACGTACTCGCCCTCTCCCTCCTCAGCACAGGTCTATTTGATCTGGGAAACCGTATCTGAAGAATTTCGTGTTTGTTTTGTCCAAGGGACTGGATGGAAAAGCTGTTCCTCTGATCTCTTCCCATTCCCACCCACTTCATGCTATGCCCCCATCATAGAGCTACCACAAGCGGAAGCTGAGGCTGACCCAAGCCATGCTTCCCGTGGGGTGGAACATATGATGAATAGCATGGAAGTGAAGAGGCTAGATGAAGCCTTGGCATGTCTAGAACCGCAAAACCGTACAACAAGGTGTACCTGAACACCCCCCCCCCAAAAAAAAATCGCCGGACCAATTCCCACCCATGTGGAACCCTTAACCATAACCGCACAACCACCCCAAATCCAACTGGCATCCCTTATCTATACACTAAGTTCGGCCATCACCTGCCCGGTCCAATTCACACTCCACACGTCGTCTGTTGACCGTCAATCTTCAGATATGAGAGAGATTGCTGCTTCATAGGAGGTGGCATCCCGCACCGCACCGACCAACATTACCCCCATGGTGGGCAGGGAAGCAGCCTGTTCAGCAGACTCTCGGCTCGAATTTTCCCGGTGTCTAAAGACTACGACAGGACACCAACCATCGTGTAATGGGAGATGACCAGATCCCCCTGTCCAAAGGCCACCCCATCCATCCGGCCTACCATATGCCCCAGTGAGCAGTCAGGACATCACACCACAGGCAGAACGTCATCACATACAGAACACACCTGCCCTCAAGTGTGGATACGTCAAATCGTCATTGCGCATACATCACATACATATTCGGTTATACTCAGCAGAGCAGGGACATTCAACACTGGCAACAACATCATTTAGCAGCACCTACCAGTATTAATTAAATCCCGATTTCGCTAAGTGGACATACATGGTAGGAGGCGACAAACCTCACCCAGGGCAATCCGAGTCTCTGGCGGAATCGGTAGTAACACTGGAGATGCCTTGCAGGCAAAGCTGGGGAAAATGGTCAAAGTTCGTATTCTGTTGGCAGATAGGTACGGATCATACCGTCGGTTGCCCCTGAGCATGAGCTCAGATGGTGATCGCTATCGACTGGGTTCACGGCCGGTCGTCTTGATCATGTCAGTTCATCTGTGTAATCAAGATGGCTCAATGTGCAGTCAGGCCATGGCAAGCGTTCGTATTGCGAGTCATGCCTCCTGTGATCAGAGGTCATGAAAAGTGTTTCTTTGGGAAGCAGGAGGGTATGTGTGTGAGACAGTGTAACCTGTCACTTGCCGGGCCAGTGGAGCAGTCCCATGTACCCGTGGGGTGGATGACCTGGCTAGTACGATCTGCACAGGGGCTCTCGGCTAAAATGACGTCAAAGAACGATCTACGCGAGGTCCTTAGCTGCGACGTCTAGCGGGCATCACCTCCATGGTACGGTCTATGCGGGGCTACGGACCCTTGCTAAAATTACCTTAGTTGGCATCCAGTAATGTGTCCGCTCGGCTCGGGAGTTGTCAGTGTGCACCTTGACTGTCCCAGATTATGTCCCCATAATTTGGACATGTCTTTATCTCAGGCATATACGGAAAGGTAGCTAGCCTAGGCTGCATCGTGTGTGAGGAACTGGGCATCCATCCGGCGTGGCGAGGACAGTGAACCACACCGGGAAGGCCAAAGGGTACAAGCAAATGGATTGATCAAAGTTACAACAGCATCTGACAGGGCATCTGCGCTCTAAAGTAACTCTGTCCCGCCCACGGGCTCGGCCATTACAGAGCGAAATACCCTCAAGGTTCAATAATGTTGACATCACACCGCCTCCCCCATTCCCGCACCTGGTGGACATAAAAACGTCACCTTCACCACAGCGCACGTATCATCGACAGATAACCAGCCACGCGTATCAGATTCAAATCACCAACATGTCATAAACATAGACACTTAGGTTGACTGTAATCACAATCTCCAAACGATGCCATTGTAAATTGTAACACTGTGTGCACCCACCTCCAAGTTGTACGGTAATTTAACCATTTTTAAATGGTATTAATGTGTCTGGTCTAGGCCGGGACGGAGCTAGTTCTACCCATCGAGGAGAATGCTTGGCTGCCCTCCCACTCGGAAAACGCAGCTATCTTGTCGGGATCAGTAACTTTGATCTACCGCCTGAATATATCTGTTTAAACCACCCATCAAATTACTTACAACTTTACTGTTATATTTTTGATTAAGAACACAACTGCTCTACCGTGCTACAAATCATTAGCGCATGGGCCGGTAAAGCGGCTTAAAAAATCTAACAGTATAATTACAAGGAGAATTTCAAAAAAAAATTCTCTTCTCTGCGTTCCAGTCCATGATCAACACAGGCTGAGAACTACCTTTCCAGACAACTATAAGATGCATGTGTAAGAACCCGCGCAAATAGGGACATTATTATAAATCGAAATCTTGGTATAACATATATATATTTCCATATCTCACATCTACAAAAGACTACACCTCAGCAACAGTATCTCGGCCATCGCCGTAAATAGCACATATGTTTCCGATCAACCACGTGTTCCCAAGAGCCACGTGACTTTTACTACTATTTCCAGTAAATTGGATCAAACTCTTTAAACCAAAGAGGCGTCCAAATACGCAACTACCACAGCGTGATGGAGGAGTGGCGAGGGTGAGTCAGGGTAATTACCGCTGACGTCACCAGGCTCCCACACACTCCATCGGGTGCTCCAGCCTAAAATTAAAATAGGCAAGTTTATAAGCATCCAATCTGTAAAACCGCCTCACTCTAATTAAAAGGTGAGGCTCCGCGGGAATAAGTAGTACCCTGTTGTTATGTTGATCGGAAAACTTTAAATGCGCTAAAATAAGATTAAGTTAGTGAGCCTTTCCTCTTATAATTAAAAGTACTCCCTTTACATGGGAAGACTTAGTCCAGTGACGATCAGAATAGAAAAAGGAGAAACTTTCCATATAGGGCTGACCGAATCACCTGTCAAAACTTCCAGGTGTTGTCATCCGCCATATATGACGTCACCAAATAGAATAAAAGGAGGAAGCGCGCTCTGAAACTTCGTCTTCCCGTCAAAACTCGACACCAGGGAAGAACAAATAGCATTAGTCTTCTTTCGTGTCGAAAACTAAATTGTGCTGTTCTTATTATTAGTTCATTATTACAATGCTTGGCCTGGAAAGTTAAAAATGAAGAGATAGGGCTTAGGTTTTAAATAAGGTTCCCGCAGCCAACTATCATGCGGGAATGAGATGTCACTCCTCGACGATTTAGCATTGTCGGATTCGTCTGAAGAAGAATCGGTACCAGTTTCAAAAACATTCCCGTGCAGCTCGTTATTAGCTAACGGAGAACCCTGTACCAGAACTTTTACGAGAAAGTCCGACCACACACTTCATGTTAACAAGGATCATCTCATTCAGACACCCTTCTGCATGACGTGTCAGTATCTCTATACCGCTACCCACTACGGAGTGACCCATGCGCTCCGTCATCATCACTGTATGTTAGAAGTGACATTATTTCCAGGGGAAGAAAACGAGGATCGTGCCGTTTTAGCCACACGCTTTCAATCTCGGTTTCCAGTTAAAGTTCTCCCAACCGAGAAGATGGCCCGAATGAAGAATACTACCCGTAGACATCCCGTTAGTCATCATCCTCCCGCAGCTACCTTGGGCAACATACCGGCAGCAAGACGTGAAATCCTACCCACAGCCACGTCGGGGAGCACTATGCCATTTCCAGTCACCACATCTACACCCGTCCTGAAGCAGAGCAAGAAGCATAAATCCTCCACAGAATCCAGTCCGGCAGCACCCGCATCAGTAACCAGCCACAAAACTGCAGCCACTACATCCGCACCCATAGTGTCCGAAGCAATCTCAGCCAGTCAGCCGATATCGGTAGTTATCACAACACCTACGGAGATGGAGATTCCAAGTTACCCGCAGTCACCATCTTCTCCTGACCTGACCATAGATGAGGGACCGTCGCAGCCTGCGTCCATTAGCATTACTCCAACCTGTGTCGTCCAGCATCCACATCCCAGTCTTTCTGATCCAGCTATCAGGAAGGGAACTACTCCGGAATGACCATACGTGGGAAAAAGACGTATCGCTCACACGCAGGACATCCAGCCAGTGCCCAATGTGACCAACCACCATCAGTCGCGGACCCCAGACTCAGTGGGGAAATTTTGCAGCAGAGGTGTGATCATTTGTGATACAGCAGAACATCAGTGGTGCGATTCATGGAAACTTACTAATTATTAATTTATTTTTGAAATACTTTTCTTTTTATTATATATGTTAGATCAATTGAATCCCGTCCCTAGGATGACTACGGTTATCCGACACAGCTGTGCAACTTAAGTTGCTCAGCTGTGTCCCACACAAAATGAGCACTGCGGACTCTGGTGTTGTAGGAACATCGTGTGCGATGTAAAGATTACAACACCCTGCAGTGCTATAATGTCATAATCCCGTCATGCAGTCTCAGCTATGCTTGGACTGCCTGATAAACTAACTTTTGAGCTATTATTCTTATGTTCTATGTTTCTTATTATTTTTCTTCCTGTCTTAGATGTCAGGACTGCTATGGGGTCAGCAAGAGCTGCCCGTTGCGGACCTGCTATAACAGGCTGCAAATATATTTTTAATCAAGATATTTGTTGCGTAGCCTACCCTTTTATTTACCTGGGGTGCGCAAGTAATTTGATCGGAATATTTTAGATACCCCGTAACGGTATGTTACGTGAAAATTATATATTTAATATACATATATTTTATATTATTATATATCTTAAACTTAAATTGTGGTACGTTGGAGCTTGGGTGTTCTCTGTGGAGATAATAATCATCCGCACACAACGAGAACACTCATGCGAGCTATTGTTTAGGAATCATTAGCTAAATAAAGTTGAAAGCACGCACCAAAATATTTAAAAAAAGAAAAAAAAGAAAAGGCCTGGAAAAATAATTCCAGGTCAAAAATTTAAAACTAAAAGTATGCCTCCCCTCTCCTCTTTGGCACCTCTATGTGCTTTGTCTCTTAAATATGCATCTATGGCGTCACTATTCCTCTCCGGCCACGCGCCTGCCCGGGAAGTCTATAAATCCCGCCTAGCGTATGTCCGTGCATCGATCCGCAATGCGCGATCGTTTGCCACAGATGTCAAACTAGGAGGGGGTGGTGTAGTTCGGATCGATCGGACGGGTACCGGCCATACCAGCAAAGCTGGGTACGCGCCGCCCGTCCTGGATTCGTTCCCTGAAAATGCCCCCCTGGGTAGAGCCGTAAGCGTCTATGAGCCTATGAGAGAGATCGCGTTATAAAAATGACTAAGTTCGTTAAAGCGCATAGTGCGCATGCTTAAATACTATTTTTGACAGAGCACGTAGTTTACGACCAAGATAGGATGGCGCTTTTAGTGTACTGATACGGTACAATGTAATCCTTTTTAATCACCTGTTCCCTCCGAATCTGGCATTAATCAGGACCAGAATTCGACGGGCTTTCCAAATATGTAAACCATTTCAAAATCGGTTAAGAAATGGCTGAGTTATCCACGGCAAACCCCTTTTGATTATCTTCAAAATATTGCTGTGACGTCATAACCACGTGTACGCAGAACTTCTAGAATGTTCTAGAACATTCGACTGCGTTATTATTAGCTACGCGCTGATTGGCTGTTGCTCGACCGATGATTGGTTGGAGCCTGCGCCTGTGACGTCACAAGTAGTATAAAAGGAGACCAGATCCAGAGCTCGAGAGCATCCTCAGGGGCCGAATAGGTTGGACCTGTGTCAGCTACGATCAGCACGACAGACATTACTCAGATCACTTCGTTTTCTGTCGGTTTCTCTCCTGTAGCCAGCAGTAATCCAACCCATCGCACTAAAGCAATTTTGTAACTCCCGTTGTCTGCGGGAGCATTTTTGGAACTTTTTAGATATGGATCACGAATATATCAAGAACTAATTCGGAACACGACCTTGCGGTGTAGATGTAGAGGCAGCGATGTTCTTTGGTGGATGACTCGCCGGATCTGCCGGCCACGCCAAAAAGTGGTTATTTAACCGTCCCCGCACTGATGTCGTGCAGGTTTATCTAAACTTTTCGACCACAGCAAGTAAACTTTGCCCAGTACGTCTTCAATGCTGGTTGACGTACCCCACACCGTTAAGCTTGGTTATGTATCTTCATCCGCATTTAACAACCCCCGCTTATGATCGGTTTGTTGTCAACTTCCTTCCATACCATCGGTGTATGGGAACTTTCGTCACAGCAGTAATGTTATTGTATCTCTTGCTGACTACTCGTTAGACTTTCTATATTGTGATTACAGTCCTGAGTTCGATCCGGTCCCGTCATGAGCTACTTGCGGGAATCCTGTTTGTGGAAACCAGCCTGTGGGCACATTCCAGCTTCCCGGGAATGCATTAACTCACGTCAACCTAAGAGTGACGTATCAATTTCAGTAACACGATAGCCCAGGTTTAAGAATGGCTACCGATTATACAAGTAACTATACTTGACATTTTAATTATTCCGTTAATTATATTTTTGATAATTATATCGTATCTGTATAAATGGTCCCGATGACTAAGATAATTTAGCCCCACACTCCTGCAAGGTTGTGTAAGATTGGCTAAAATACCTAAAGGGCCTCAAATTTATAAGTTTTTGTCTCTCTTCATGTTCCATTAAGCCTTATGGCTTCTTAATTGTTTGGATTTCGCTATCCACACCATGGGCTGATCCAACCCTGGGAAACCATTGGGGTTTCCGAGCGGTGATGGCCAGGGTGTGGTGTCACACACATTTCCCATGTATCTTCGGATACTCAGTAGTTAGCACCTTTGCCAATGTAGGAAAGCACTGCGAAAACATGTCTTAATTATTATTTTCTTTAATCTGCTGAACAATCCTCCCGCACCGCAGTGCATAGCTGGGCAACTTGTGTTTAAACCTAATGACAGGTTAAAAAGTTAGTTCCATAGGACCTGGTGACGGGCGAGATGCGCATCCCCACCGAATTCCGTAACAATGTCTGGGCATGATATTCAAATCTGCCACGCCCTCATGGGAAGGACATTTACGGTGGGTATTCGTCTCTCTTACCCCCACCATAACGATAGATCAGTTGTCTAAAAATGCTTTTGTGAAAAGTAACCAATGTCCTGTGCCGTTTTATGTGGTTACGGAGCGAGATGTCCAGATTCTTATCCAGTTCGGAGATCTTACTAATTAACATGTATGCACGCTGTCTTCAGTATTGATGTCCTAGGGCATCTGTTCTCAATGACAGCCGTATCTAAAAGTTAGGTAGATGCCAGCCATTTGCGGCCTAAAATAATTCTTGACTCTAAAAACTAAATATTAGGTTAAGCATAGAAGAAGGCCGGTATAAATTAAATCAGCAACCACTAATTCAGCATACTGAGAATTACATAAGACAGTGATGTGGGAATCCGTCGGGAATCGTTCGTCCCGTCTTCATGTAAAACAGCACGCAACCGTATAGTCATAATCTTACTAGGTATGGTCTTTTCTTTACAGCATTTTGGTTAAATATTAGAGTGGGCACCTTTTGACTACTACTCTTCTCCCACTTTAAGCAGTGGCGACATTTTCCCGTGATGGAGACCCGCGCGAGGCACTTTCCTCTCGCAAGGATTCAATGACGACGGTCCACGCGAGGATAATACTCCTCACCCAAACTAGCACTAGGAGTAGTGCCCGTGTGGGGCACATGATTTTCCGTCACTACAAAGATAATTTTCTTTCCTTTGAGCTTAGAGGTATAATAGCTTATATTAAGTTAATTAGCTAAGTCTCGTGTATGGGAGTCTCCCTTGCAAGGATACCTCTGCGGACCTACGAGTCTGTGTGGTACCTCCAGGAGCACGACGTTTAAAAGTTCATCAGGCTGTCTCTATGTCTTGTATTTTCGTATGCTCATTATTTTTATCTAGCATACTTGACGGTCTGTTTAGGTAAAACTATTGTATAGACTTATTTTAATTAGGTCACCAAATCAAATCTTGTAAGTCCATAGATCACGAAATTGCTATGGACAGGCATACTGGTGACACAAACTCTTGTGTTTAATGTTTGCGACGATGGTCGCATGGCCCCACCAGAATAATTGAGTTCCACCGGCCTTAGGAGCCAGTCTTTGTTACCCGTAGGGCAGTATCGTACAGGATCTGTCACCACGAGACTGGAAGCCAACCAGCGTCATCATTCGTCGTGCACTTGCGGCATGGCGAGTTGACATCAGACACCGGAATGGCCCGACACTACCCCGCGAGCTACACTTGCTCTGCAAGACAGCGAATGTGTATCTTCCATAATTGCGACTGAAAGGACGCTGATAGTGAATAGGGGATCAGTTGGTTAGATATCAGCTGTAATCCTATTTGCTTGTATAGATTATTGTAAGTAGTAGCCTACTTGTATTATAGATAATTGTAATTGGCATGACCGAATACAATCATCCAGTTATTATGAAAGATATGTAAACTCTTACTTTATCATCTACTGTAAAATCAATTGACAACCAACCCCATATGCTATCATAACCAACCCATATTTGGGGTTGTCTCAGACGAGGGCCGATTGTGAACACCCCAAATAATATACATTGAGTAGTTTTAAGTATATATTAAAGTAACAATAGATTTGGGAAAGAGTGCACGACAACTTCTACTTGATTGCGACTTGTAGTCCATCATGCTAATTATTTGCTCCCAATTTAATATAAAGTGTGGCAACCAGCCCCGGTCTTCCCAACCTAGCTTACGCGAAACCATTAAAATTATGATAACTTTTGAATAAGTTTGCACAAGCGCACAATGTAAAGATGACGATGTAATACCAATTAGGTGCATTTCACAATTCTCGAATTTCCTGATGACTTTCTATATTGGCAAAGTTAGATGCATTGTGACAGCCAACCCGTGTAATAACCAACCCTGGTCTCCCACACGCATAGGGCCTACTATAGTATTACGAAACCACTTTAGAGCAAGTTTGACAATATCTACAAAAACTGTTAGAAACACACTGCATGCCAGTGGCTTGAGGACTCACATAGCTGCTCAGAAGTACCCTTAATGAGAGCTAGCATCAAGTGTGACGGGAATACACCTTTCCCACATTAGCGTAGTTTGGGAAAATACCTTCCCGGAATGCATGACGCATGCCACTTCCGGCCGGTAACCGTGATAGCCAATGAGCAAACAGCATTACTTTACTATGGGAATCAGATAAAGCGCACTTTATGCAGTGCATATGAAAAACTATGTTCATAATATTTTTGAAGTCATACATCATTGGAAAGCTAAGCCAATTTTCTATGCATTTCTGTATTAGTGTTTATGGTTTTGTAAAATTTAATACAGATTATTGCAATTTTAAAATATCCCCTATTGTCCACTTGATTAAATGAATCTAGGTTGAATGGTGTATTGTATAAACGTAAATAATAAAAATAATGCATTAATGTTTCGGCAATTGAATGCGCTTTCCAATGATATATGATCTAAATAATATAATGATTTTAGTGTATCATAGGAATGTTTTAGGTTGCGGTGTATTTTAGTGCAAAAGTAACTCAACGCTCGTCAGCGACTTGTTGGTGGCGATACCAGCCAGCAGTTTTGCCCTTAGCATTGATTTAGGGGAATCCCGGCTTAAGGACGTCAATGTGGGAACGGTGTATTGTGGACCTCTCCAGTTTTAGATAAGCCCCGCCCACCTCTAGCTAATGTAGCATGGACCACCCTGTGGTGGGGCACGTACCGGCCCCATTCAGCTGGGTATGAAATGGCCGGGTAGGGGATACTCCACGCTCATCTCTCCACTGGCCACATGAGGCCTACGCATATATAAGCCATTCAAAAGGAGATCAGAATGACAGAGTCCGTGAGATGTGCGGCCATGAGAGGTAAACAAACATTGATGGGCTCGCCTATGGAGTCTGGCAGCTTATGTATATAGTTGCTCATATTATGGCGACTTCATAATATGGGACCGTTCTCTATAATTTTGGTATGTATTAATACCAGAATTGAATGGATAATTTTAAACTCTGAACAGAAACAAAATCGGTTCTGATCTGGCGAAGATACGGTAAAATTAAAACGGACTATTGAGCGCTCCAACTAAAACATAGACATCGCCAGAGCATGCATATGATCAGGTGAGAGACAGGCACGATTTCCCTAGCCACCTTGTGTCATACACAGCACACGCTCTGATTGGCTGAGCCCGCTGGAGCAGCCTCTCACCGAGTATAAAAGCCACTCTCAAAGTCAGACTCAGTTAGAAGGGAGGTGGTTTCCGTCCGATTGGGAACAAGTTCTTTATCTGCCTACTGTGTAGAGCTCGCATTCTGCAATCTACACCAATGCAGCTTATTTCAGTTAGGTTCCCTCTCAGGACACCCACGCTCTGCACCGCACTAACCTTTTGGATGCTCCTGGTAGATGAACAGCAGCAAAATTCTAAATTAAAAGAAGGTTCCTTATTTCACAACCATCACCAGTGGTACCTTCACTGCGGTGTAAGACTTTTTGACTATTACCGGCCAAATTAGTATGTAAGAATGGTGGTGTTTTTACTGTCTCTCCAGACTTGCCGTACTACGACAGAAACGGTGGTAGCAATCAATGGACGCATCCAGCATCATTGAATTGATGTTTTGACCGTAGTCCGGACAAGGACATTACTTTACGCGCCGCAAGAGCTACACGTCATGGATCGTCTTGTGCCGAGAAAATAATAAAATATAATATGTACTTACCATCTCTACACAATGGAGACATCTGTCACTCTTAAAGCACAACCAGCATAATGGTGATACGCTGAACTTTTCATTATGTGCTATGTATCACAATCTATTGGCCACCTGTAATGGTTTTATTCTCCACTGTTCTTGAGCATGAAACATACCGGCCAGCATCCCGCAGTAATTGCCCAGGCGGCAGCTACACCGTGCATCAACTCACACCACGCGAAAATATAAATAATGCAATTTATTGCCATCCCAGCAGTGTTCTATGGGCAATTGTCTCCAAACCTAAAGCAGCTAAATGGTAACACCAGGATACGGATCTCATACGGTCCGAAACATCAGGTGACGGATAGAGACACGGATCACCATCTAACTCATAACGGTGACTGGGTGAAGCCTTAGAGCTCACCACGCCCTATGGGAAAGCCACCATAGATGGAAATACGTTTCTCTCTCCCCACCGTAAGTAAGTTAAAGACCGCTTTCTAAGCATGCTTTCGTTAATGTGACTTGTCCATGTGTTGTTATTTGTGGTTGTGATGTGGTATGTGGAGGGATCGCTCTGCGACTCTGAAGCTACCAGCAGACAACATGTTGCATGCTGTCGGTCTGAAGAGAGATGCTCCGTGGGGTATCAGCAACCGTACCGAGCACCCTCGCCAGGAGACATATTCATTACAGACAATTGGTGCTACGCCATTTGCGGCCTAAACATATGTGTTTGGACTTAAAACTCAAATGTTAGTCTAGGCCCTCGTAAGGTCCGCAAAGATTGCAATGGTACCAACTAAAATAGATCTTTAACTCACACAAGATGACGGTGCTGAATTCCATAAGAATCAGCCACCCCATCTTTATGCACAAACCGCACGCACCAACATTAAAATGACTACATTGGGATAAAAACACATGATAATCATTTTCAACTTTGTAAGATGGGGGGGGGGCGGCCATTTTTACCACTCTCGTCCTTCCCTTCGGCGTTGAAGGTATTTTTCTTTTGACAAAGGCCCGCACGAGGCACTTTCCTCTCGCAAAATTATATATCCCTATCCATGTAGGTGTTAGGGGAAACTCATTTTTCACCTCATTGTTATAATCGGACGTCTCTCAGGCCGTCTTCTCACGAACGGTGAGGGTACCTCCATTCTTACCCTTGCATTTTTATATTCGGCTTCGTTCCGGCTGCCTTTTTTTACACAAGGCACGGTGATCTTACCGTCGTAAACCCCATCCTGCTCAAATGGTAGGGGTATCCATTCTTCCCCTACATCTTAATGGTGGGCTCTCCATTTTTGCCCTGCATGTTCACCGTAGGATGCTTCTCTCTCTCCTATTTTTCTCTCTTCCTCCGCTACGGCATTATAGGCATTTTCCTGCGATGGGGGCCCGCGTGAGGCACTTTCCTCTCGCAAACTAATAATTTTTGGCCAGCCTGAGGCAGATATAGTTTATACTAAACCAACTGACATGCCCTGCCCAGACTTTTCCCCTACAGGGGTACCTTTCACGATACCCTCTATATATGATTAGATCGGTTCGGTACCTCTGGCGAGATATAAAACCAACACACGACTTTTTGTTTTAGTACACCGTCCATAAGCAGCAAGCAAGCACAATTGTTTGTTACTTCTCTTAAGTAAAGTAAATTGTGCTAGCACCGTTCTTTCCCCCTTGGAAATGACGGCTAGACAGACTGGGGATACGGTAGTGTTCAATTTTCGCAGCAATGGCTGCACGATCCCACTGGAACATAATCATTCCACCGGCCCTGGAGGTCGTTTTTTGTGGACACTGGAGATGCGCGGCAACCGCTCCCCAACCCCGAGGCTGGCTGACCAGTACCAGAGGCTGCAGTGGCAGCAACGCTCAGCAATAGTAGCGGCGGAGCCACGTGCGCCCACGCCAGGTACACTAAGCTCCACCAACACTTCGCCGTGTTGGGATTAATCGATCCCCGAATGGCCTAACTATCAATTTCCTGAAACCTATACAGGTAATAGGTGTAGGATCCAGTCAAATTAGTTCCAAATATTCAACAGAATATTTATTAAGTTGTAAAGACATAGGTACAACAATGCATAGTCCGTCTTCAAATATGCATTTGTGACGTACTTATTTACGTCATCGACATAATAACATCATTCATTATGATGTCATTCTACACGTCACGTGGTTGATTATGACGTCATATGATGGATGGATAAAATGGAAAGGTCCATTGACTAGGAAACATCTCATCTGGACTCCTGCACAGTGAGAGGTTGTCTAATTGTTCACAGACGATTTGCAATTCTGCTTGAACTTTCACAACGAACGTGTTGGTGTGCGGTGACATCAAAACGAGAGATTTGCTGATGCCAACATGGTGGAACATAACCTGCTGTGATTGAGGGTCAGTAATGGTATGGTGTGGCATTAGTGCTGGTGGAGATACAGACCTCTACAGCACACATAATGGCTCTCTGACTGGCGTACTGTATAGGGACGAAGTTCCACATGTACAGAGCAAGAGTGGATGACATCTACCTGGAAAACTAGGGTATTGTGCGAACAGAGTGGCTAGCTCGGACACCAGATTTGAATATCATTGAGCATGCTTGTGACCTTCTGGCGACAGACATTTTAGCCCGAAGAGGCTATCCCCCAAGAGATTGGACAGGCCTTGCCAGTGTAGTGGGCCAACATACAGCAAATTAAGATCTAATCTTTGATAGGGAATGTGCCATGGTATAATCAGTGCTAATGGACCTTTCCACTGTATCCACTCATCATATGACATCATAATCAATTGTAGTTGACGTATAGAATAACATCACAATCAATGACGTCATTATGACGTCATCAATGACGTAGATAAGTACGTCACGAACGCATAGTTGAAGACGGACTATGCATCGTTGTACAAATTGTATGGCTTTACTATTTGATAAATATCCTGTTGAATATTTTGAAACTAATTTGACTGGGCGCTGTTGCTGCCATAGGTAGCAACAGCACCCAGTCAAAGTACTAAAAAACCATTCAACAACATAACAGTATAGTTTTCAGGAAATTGAGAGTCAGGGCATCCGGGGATCGATCAATCCGAACACGGCGAAGTGTGGGTTGAGCTTAGTTAGTGATGGGCGGGGCATAGCTAAAACTGGAAAGGCCCATTCCCGCCTCACTCGATGCTACTTCTCTCACAAGGGCACTTTCAGAGCAGCTATGCGAGCCCTCAAACCACTAGCGTGCACTAGCAGTTTGAGTAAAACTGGTTTCTTCCATTGCTTTCATGGATGGTTAATTAACAAATTAATAATAGTGTGTGTAAATATGCATTAGACTCAAAGACGGAGAAGCTCGACACATATCCATGGCAGAAACTAATTTCATTTGCATGCAGTTACCGTTCCAAAGCAGAACTACTGAGAACAAGAGCAGACGCTATTAGTCAACACAAAGAAAAGATTGAAATTTTGTTGGCATTCTTCACCGATGCCATATGCATAATCCTGACACTCATATATGATCCATCATCCAAGAACATAACAGGTACTATGACAACAGCTCTAACTGAGATCTATAAGCTTTCCAGTCGATAGTGTTCCAGTGGAGAATTTTTTTCTCGATCTCATATCGAAGGAGATCTTACGAGACACGAATACCACTCATCATACTGTGACATTCGTGGTAATAAACTGTAGATACGCTGGCGAAAGATGGTCGCAATTTATCCCAAGTAGACACCATCTTTTGTTAGGGCATGGCCGCGATCATCATAAAACAAAGATTAACAGAGCATCATCACATGATCACAAATGATAGCACCTGGGATAAGCTGGTACCCGACTACAGTTGCTCATACAATATCCTGAGCCAGAGAATCGCCAACGAGGGACTGAGGAGTCGGGTACGAGTGTACACTTGGGATAGTATTCCAAGTGAGATCAAGTGACTATCTTCAGACTCAGAATGGGCGCAGTAGCTCCAACTATTACGGCTAGCATAAATTTAAGATTGCCGAACCCGATGCGTACCAATGTGGAAACGTGTAATGGCTACTCAACACATTCTCCAGGAATGGCACCCACACAAGAAAACAAGAATTATTTGTAGTCATCATAAAGAAATTAAAATAAAACAAAAGCTCAGACGACTTACTGTGCAGCCACAGGTAGGTCTATGCATGACTACATGGCGTATATATGTGCAGCATTATTAGTCGCCGAATATTAACAACAGCATAATGGTAATCATCCATTAGATTTCGAGAATAATGCAATGAAATGCTCAGAACAGAAAAACATTACCACCAACGCAAACAGGATACTACTTATCCTTTTGAACATAGAATTCCCAGAGTTTCAATTTCAAGGCAACTAGACACGCAAGTTCATGAATATTTTGAAACTAATTTGACAGTGTCAGATTAGTTTCAAAATAACGTAAGATTCATTAAAACTTAAAGGATTTGGGTGTTTTGGTATTTCCGGTCCAAATGGTAAAACTAGAATTCACTTACCTATTCGGTGCCAGTGGCGGATCTAAGGGGGGAGGGGGTCACTCGGGGGGGGGGGGGGGCACGTGCGCCACCCATCCACCCCGCAGGGCTGTTAATTTGTTTTTTACTTACCCGCTGGTGGCGGAGTGGAACAATTTTCAAGAGTCAACACCCTTGGAATTTGTGGTGACACCCACCCCACCCCTACCCCGGCAAGTGACCGCCTGGATCCGCCCCTGGCGGGTTTGGGTATAAAATGAGAGTCAGATCGGGAAAATCGGTAGTAAAAGAAGTTTGAAGCAAAGTATCTCCATAACCACTGTGCCGATTGTCACCAAATTTGCCGTGCAAATGTGACAATGAGTACAAAATATGATGCCCTAACAGAATTTGTACTATGCCCAGTGAGTTATGGGTAGTGCCCTGCTGACCACGGCCACCTCCTAGCGAGCCAGCGGTCTTTGTAAGCGTATTTTCCAACTTCATGTAATATAACTCCAACAGTAATGAAATTTACTGTGCACATGTAAGCGCCAATTATGAGTTGTACCATGTAAAACTTATTAAATTATATCCACCCACTCTGGAGAAATCGCCTGCTGACCACGACCACCATTCTAGCGAAATGTGCGATTTTTGCCGTTTTAGAGGCCTTTACGCAATTTTGAAGAAGGATATATAAATAACTCCATGGTCGCAGATAACGGAATTTTGCATGCAAATGTAACATTCATCTGCGAATATAGCGATCTTAGACTTCTTAAATTCGGAGCAGTGGTTGACGTGCAACAGCCTGCTGACCACGGCCACCCACAATCCTTGAAAAATGAAACTAGTTTTAGCTATCGAATTTGACATCGGCCGACCGACTCCAGCAAATCTGGACAATAGACACACGAGTACTCAAGAACTATTGTTAAAGGTGTTAATAAATTAATCACAGTCGGTGTTTGGCCAGACCTGCACGGTCAACGCACGCGACTAATCAAGGTGTATATGATATGATGACATTTAATCACTATTTGTCTCAGCCAGCCAAAGTAACCAGTACGTACTATAAAAGAAATATGCTTGCGCAAAATTACGGATGATGAGTCTTCCCGCCTGAGTAACGAATTTATCTGAACCAAACTCTGGAAGAGGTAGTGCTTTAAATCTGAGGATATGAATTATTAAATGATTAAAACAGCTATAGTTAACATTCACATCAAATAGTTGTGTGTGGGTTCGAGATTGGCATTGGGTGAGTGATTAAAATTTATACATCATCTGAACCATATATAATTGGCCTGACGAATTCCATATCCTCATATCCATACCTCGTGTATTGGAAATTATAATCTTCTCAGCGTTTCTGAAAGAAACGCAACGAGAAAAACCAGCAGAATTCGGTTTCTTAATAGGTGTCTATTTTGAAAATGTCCTTGCTGTAAGCAAGAAATAGCTTTCAGCAATAAAATTAAAAAAATTCACACCGGTGTTCTTAAAATAAAATCTGGGCATATATACATATGGTGATTAAGTTATTAACACCGTTTTCTTGAGCAGTCTTGTGTTTATTGTTCAGATTTGATGGAGTCGGTCGGCCGATGTCAAATTCGATAGCTATAGGCTAACTAATTTCATTTTTCAGGGAGCTTCGCTAGGTGGTGGCCGTGGTCAGCAGGCTGCTACCCGTCAACCACTGGTCCGAATTTAATAACTTGTAGATCTTTATATTCGCAGATGAATGTTACATTTGTATCGTAAATCCTGTTACTTGCGACCATGTAGTTATTTATATATTCTTCTTCAAATTTGCGTAAAGGTATCTAAAACAGCAAAAATCGCATATTCCGCAAGAAGGGTGGTAGTGGTGAGCAGAGGATTTCTCCGGAGCGCGTGGGCATAATTAAATAATTTTCACATGGTCCAACTCATAATTGGACTTTACATTGGCAAAGTAAATTTCATTACTGGCGATCATGTAGTTTTGGAGATATATTAGATGAAGTTGGAAAACACGCTTGCAAAGTCCGCTGGCTCGCTATGAGGTGGCCGTGGTCAGCATGGAATTACTCATAAGTCACAGGGCATATTATAAATTCTTTGAGGGCATCATATTTATGAGTCATTGTCACATTTGCACAGCAAATTTGATGACTATCGTTCCTGTGGTTATGGAGATATTCTGCCCCAAACTTCTTTTACTACCGTTTTTCCCGACCTGGCTCGCATTTTATACCCAACCACCTGGCGGCCACGCGCAGCCTACGCCAGTCTGAGAAAGTATATTTAACTCAGGACTATGCCCCTTATGCATAGCAGTAAAATATTGGCACCTACAAACAAGTCCTCCACGGTTCCACCACATTAACGAAGAAATAGTATGTTCCCATCTCCGAATGCAAAGGAATTGTAAGTGTAAACTACTACGTTATAGTCAAATTTATACACTCCCCTCCCTGTACTCAATCAGAAGATAGTTATATAGCCTGATGTAATTTAGATTTGATCTGCTGTGTTTGACCACTACGATCCAACTGAATCATAATTAGCAATGTGTAATGTTTATCATGTTACATATTAGCAAATATGTATGTTTGTTTTGTTAAACTAACTAAAATCGTACGAAAGAATAATTTAAATTGCTCGGTTAAGTACCGAAAACAATAAATTGACAATTGATCTATCTGCGATTGAAATAATAACGCACAGAAACAGATATTGCAACAAGAGGTTTTTGGCATATGCCTTACTCCCCACCGCAGACCCCACCCCACACCCATCCAACCCATACCAACCCACCAAACACCCCACCCCTGGGTATGGTTACAAGCTTAAGAAGAGACATCGATTGCACACGTGAAAAAACATTACCATTTTAGTTGTCACTGCAATAGCCTGCTATGATGTAAAAGGTTGTGAGTGCTCTCACAAATACAATTTAAGAATGTGTCACATGTCACCAGGTTATCAAAAATTATAAATCAAATTAAATTCTACGTTCTATTCAATCCATGTACTTCTGCGGTTAATAGTTTGTCTATCTACGGTGATAAATTAACTCTCTCTCACGCACGCACGCACGCACGCACGCACGCACGCACGCACGCACGCACGCACGCACGCACGCACGCACGCACGCACGCACGCACGCACGCACGCACGCACGCACGCACGCACGCACGCACGCACGCACGCACGCACGCACGCACGCACGCACGCACGCACGCAAACACGCACGCACACATTTGATAGCTTCTTGCATACCTGTCTATATCTAGCATTGGTGGTGAATTCAGTTCGTTGGCAACGAGAGAATCATTTCTACCGGATTTATCATGCGACTGATGGTAGGAAGAGTGCCCATTGTGGTTGGTACTTCTGAGTGGATGATGAACAAGAGCAAGGTCAACTGTGTCGTTATTATGGCGCTGGCGATAACCACTTAATGCGTCACAGTCCGTCTCCTTGACGACCAATGGCAATGAAAAGTCCACTTTCTTATGCGCCTTCATTTCAGAATGTTCTACCATTGATTAAACAGGTTATTAATCTCCTACTGAAAGAGTAATTTACGTAGTCTATCTATACACCTCTTCTCAGTTTCCATTGATGTTTAAGATTGGACATTTATTGCAACTTGTATGTTATACATTTTAATATTATTACTGTTATCAGATCTGGCCATCACACCTTTCCCATCGCTATGGAGTAATACAAATATTAATAATCAATATGAAAAGATGCTGATTAAAAGCAAATAATGGAACTCTCAGAGGACGACGGAGGTATTTGATTAAAAGGATATAAACCCATCTTCTTTCACAATTCGCTGATACTAGGTATGCCATATTTAAACCCGATTTAGCTGAACTTAAGTAGCCGTTGTCCAACATCGGGTTCCGTCCAAATTATGTTCAAACTAATCTACATGGTTTAAAAATAGCAGATAGGTAATTAAACTATGGTGTACGTCAAATAGACTGAACTTGGTTAAAAGTTAATAAACTGATAAAAAAAAAATCACTAGTGCCTGCTACAGAGACGTCAAGTGTTTGAACTGGTGATAACGTGGGCCGCATTGCAGGCCTGGTTGTGTATTTAGTGCGTTGCATTTAACAGCAATCAGCAATTACTAACAGTGATATGAAAGACTGAATAAATACCGAATATGATATGAGAAGTTGAAAACGGTGATGACGTAGGCATACTGTTACGAAAACTGAGTCACAGTCCGGAAAATGAGTTCATTCGTCCAATCCTCAAGATCTTCTCAACACCCCCACCCCACACCCGAGATATTTCTAGGAAATTCATTGGGCAATTATCTTTAGAGAAAATAATTATCCAATGAAAATGCAATAATCCCTAATCATATGTTCCAGGCTGCAGTCGGCAGTTATGCGCCCTATTTGCATCGATTGGCGTCATTTGGTATTTAGGCCTATCGCCATAATTGGTCTTAATTAAACGGTAACCAGATTATCGTTTCGACCGCCTCGCTCGATTTTCCAATTCTGATCGAGCTGTCAGTTTAATACAATAGGCGAGATTTTAACCATTTAACACTCATATCATCCAAAAACGGCTTCCACAGTGGTCTTGAGAAATGTCCATTTGCAGACCAAGAGAAGAATATTTTTGAAAATTTACCACTGGAATGACTGGCTCGATAACCGAACCAGTCATTCCAGTGGTAACTTTTCAAAAACAGTCTTTTCTTGGTCTGCTAATAGACATTTTTTATGGGAAAATTTTAATTTTCTTGAACAAGTCACGGGTTAAAGGGTTAATAACGTTATTAACCCTTACCACTCTGATGCCAAAATTTGTAATTGAAATTTTCTTGAGCAAATTCGATGGTTAAGGCGAGGTCTTAATTACTGCATCCAGTAATACATAATGCTACGTTCAGGCTAGATGCAGGCGATGTTTGCAATGGTTCCGTGGAAATTTTAATTTCTGGGGTCTCAGATGTGATTGATACCTCTCCACCCCCTCAACCAACCACCCCAACCCACACCACCCCACCCCACCCACACCCCAACACGCACGCACGCACGCACGCACGCACGCACGCACGCACGCACGCACGCACGCACGCACGCACGCACGCACGCACGCACGCACGCTTAGCTTAGGAGCGGTTCAATCGTATTTTATCAAACCTAGTTAGGCTTATTATATGTCATGTGCTAACTATAGGCCTATATGTATGCATATATGTTGTCACCTGTATTATTTGCAATCTACGCTGCAGTCAGACCTGTTTATAACGGACATTGTTTTTTGGGACCATAATCTGGTTGTCCTTTAGTCCATTTCCTATGGCAACCGATATATAATATAATATAAGTAGGCTAATTATCTACATTTCGTGACCACTGAAAAAATGATCCATAGAGTATCGGTTATGGACAGATATTTTTGTTTGTCAAATATGTATAACGATAGGCCTATAATTAATAGTCTAGCTATAATCGAACTCTTCGAACACTGAATACCTGCAATCTCAATCATCAATTTCACGGTGGCTATACAGGTAAGCTGCTGACTATTTTGATACTAAGTTGACCGGAATCTAAATTAGTTTCAAAATCTTCCATACTTTCGCATTCTGCCTTTCGGGCTGAAAAGGGTTAATCATATATTGGTTCCTCGTGCGTGCGCGCGTGTGTTGGTGATGTAGTATGGGTGTGGCCAAGCCGTAGGGTCTATGGGGGATACAATATAGGAGAGGAAAAGTCTTGGGGATCGCTATTGCCCACTTGCACCCCCACACCCTTTCATACACCTACGACGCGTGAGCCTAATTTGCGTAAGCGGCTTTCCGCGGAGTAGTCAGAGAAACGTAAACAGAATGCTACTCTACTGGGAATGCTCTCAACTCTTACATTTTTTTAACCATGATACTATCCAATAGGTTTACAATCTAGATACAGGAGGCCAAAAGGCCAAAAGCCACATATTATATAGGGATGCAACCAATAATAACGTAGGCCTACTGAGGGTCAGATCTGTCATTTAAGTATCTGACGTCATAATCAAAATAAGTCACTTGTTAGCTGACGTCACAATCAATTGACTTGTGTCTGGCATAAAAGGGGAGAAGGTCCAACAGAAACTGTCCGAATTGGTGTCTTTTGGTCAATGTACAAATTGTCTTTTACTAAACGTTCTGTTGAATATTTAGAAACTAATTTGATTGAGTGAGTGCCGTTCCTTTCATAAGTAGCCATAGACAGCAACAGTTCCAAGTCTAATTAATTTAAAAAATATTCAGCATCTTATCCGTTAAATGCCCTTGAAATTGAGATATTGGGAAAAGTGTTAAACTCGATTCAAACGCGCGAACATAGTGGGCGGAGCTTAACTAGAAATGGGCGTGGCGTGGCTGGAATGTGATCGCTCTATTTGATTGAAAGTTGATGGGGTGCGCGTCAAACTATTATGGAATCGTTCGCTGCAGATGATTATACAGGCATTTGTGAGGCGATATACACCCAGCACACATAGCGGTTATGACACCTGACAATACGCTGATCAATACCGATCAATCGATGTATCGACTGAGCCTTGAATGGATTCGCGGCCATTCTCAATGCAATTAACCACTGCACGACTGCATAGCTAACGTATTGTACAGCTTAGAAATAATGTATCACGTGACAAAAAAACCCCAGAATAGAACGTACTTCATTTGAATTCAATTCAATTCAAAATATACTGTACTGTTAATGTTGAATATTTTGGACTTAATTTGATTGGAAGAAATTGCTGCCTTTCAACAAAGTTTCTTACATCGTGTTCAATACTAGGCCTACTAAGATGTTTCTGTTTTGGTTTTGGTAACCAAGACAAAGGTAACAATTTAACGTGCAGCGATTAGGCTCTACAATAAAACCTGCCTATTACGGACTACCCACAACACATGAATACGTGACCACCCGTCTTACAGAACGTCAACTGTTGGCCCCTATAGCAGGTGCCCTTTATTTATAGCTTTAACGGTAGATGATTCTTTTCAAACATCGACGGCTGACATTGCGGGTAATTTCAAAGACGTCCATTAAGCCATTAACTGCTAAATTTGATCAAAAAATCTAAATGCTTCCTCATTGAACGTCCATTTGCAGGCCAAGACATTTTTTTTGTAAATTACCTCTGGAATGAGTGCCTCTGTTATCGAGGCGTCGATCCAGTAATTTCAGTGGTAAGTTTTCAAAAATAGCACGCTTTTGGTTTGCAAATGGACATTCCTCAAAGACGGTGAAAGGGTTAGGCAGGACAGGGTTAAGCAAATATATCCCGGAACTTTCGGAAGTCGTATGGATTTTGCGATAGCTTCCTGTACTTAAATGGATTTTAGGCCTCCAACAGTAAAACCTGTCTACAGGCGACACCTGGATTTCGATCCAAATGATGGCGGTTCTTTAAGAAAGATGGTTATAAGACCACCCGTTAAAAAAAATCCGACTATCACTTGATGCAAAAAAACTCTTTAGAGAGCCTGCAATAGCAAATGAGTCGTATTAACAACTCTGATGACGTGGGTATCTGGGCCGGCACTGGCCAATACTGGCCCAGCCACCTGCATTATCAGGGAAGCGCCCATGTTGTTGATCACCACTTTCTGATTGCCAATGAGGTGCCCTGTGTAGAGAGGGTTACTGTGATGTTAAATAGCGTTCACGAGCATCAATAATAACTATGACTTCCATAGCAACACAGGTACCCGTATCTAGGTCTACGTTTCCATGATGATATAAGGACGTATTTGCAGCCTCTTTTCGGAAGTTTCTATTTCTGTTTTTCTTTATTTCATGCAGGATTTCCAACAGCATATATGGGGCTAGGGATACATATATACCCATACGTATTTGTGGATTTATAATGCATATACAGAATTTAACAAGCATTCTGTAAGTATTACTTTGCAATACATGTCCCCTACCTGGTGATATAAATCTTTAGAGATTGACAGTCAAAAATTTCATTAAAAATTGTCAAAAGCAGCTGAAGCTCGAACTTGATTTGTAACTTCTCTTAACATAGCAATAAACCAAGTCTCAGTTATATATGGAGAAGGAGAAGGAAAAAGTCTTGAAAGCTGATATGTTTGTATTTCATAAGTCGAAAGGGGACATAACTCCATCAAAAAATAACGCAAACGCATTAAACCCGAACTTTGTCTGTAGTTTCTCATAATAAAGTAGTGTACCAATTCTCAGTTGGATATCTTGAATGACTGCGAGAAAAAGGACGGAAAACTAATATTTTTCGTATTTCATAGGTCGAAAGGGGGACATAACTCCATCAAAAATGTATGCATACGCCTGAAACTCGAACTTGGTCTGTAACTTCTCATAACAAAGCAATGTAGCAATTCTCAGTATAATATCTTGAAAGACTGCGAAAATAAGTATGGAAAACTAATATTTTTCGTATTGCATAAGTCGAAAGGGGGAATAACTCCATGAAAAATTGACGAAAATGCCTGAAACTCGAACTTGCTCTGTAACTCCTTACGCTAAAGCGATGCACCGATTTTCGCTTGAATATCGTGAAGGAGTAGCAATTCTCAGTATAATATCTTGAAAGACTGCGAAAAAAGTGAGGGAAATAATATTTTTCGTATTCCATAAGTCGAAAGGGGGCATAATTCCATGAAAAATTTACGAAAATGTCTGAAACTCGAACTTGCTCTTAAACCTTACACTAAAGCGATGCACCGATTTTCGCTTAAATATCTTGAAGAAGTAGCAATTCTCAGTATAATATCTTGAAAGACTGCGAAAAATGTGCGGGAAAAATAATATATTTTGTATTTTATAAGTCGAAAGGGGGCATAATTTCATGAAAAATTGACGAAAATGTCTGAAACTCGAACTTGCTCTGTTATCCCTTATACTAAAGTGATGGAACTGATTTTTCCCTAAATATCTTGAAGGAGTGCGAAAAAAAAGTGCGGAAAGCTGATTTTTTTCATATTTCCTAAGTCGAAAGGGGGCATAACTCAATCAAAAATTTACGCATACACCTAAAACTCGAACTTGGTCTGTAACTTCTCATAAAAACTCTATGTAGCAATTTTCAGTATAATATCTTGAAAGACTGCGAAAAAAGGTGCGGAAAACTAATATTTTTCGTATTTCATAAGTCGAAAGGGAGCATAACTCCATAAAAAATGACGAAGGAGTGCGAAAAAGAGTGCGGAAAGCTGATATTTTTCGTATTTCTTAAGACGAAAGGGGGCATAACTCCATCAAAAATTTATGCATATGCCTGAAACTCCAACTTGGTCTGTACCTTCTCATAACAAACCAATGTAGCAGTTCTCACTATAATATCTTGAAAGACTGCGAAAAAAAGTGTGGAAAACTAATATTTTGCGTATTGCATAAGACGAAAGGGGGCATAACTCCATGAAAAATAGACGAAAATGTCTGAAACTTGAACTTAGTCTGTAACTCTTCATACTAAAGCGATGCACCGATTTTCGCTTAAATATCTTGAAGGAGTGCGAAAAAAAGTGCGGAAAGCTGATATTTTTCGTATTTCTTAACTAGAAAGGGGCCATAACTCCATCAAAAATTGATGTATAAGCCTGAAACTCGAACTTGGTCTGTAACTTCTCATAACAAAGCAATAAACTAATTCTCAGTTGAATACCTTGAAGGACTGCGAATAAAAGTGCGGAAAACCAACTGCGACAGACGGACAGACGGTGTGCTAACCTATAGTCCTCCCCCCCCCCCCCCCCCGGTTTTACCGGTAGGGGACTAATAAGTATTCGATTGACCATCTGTACTCAATTTGATTGGGAAGCGTTGCTGCCTATGGGTAGATTACATAACCATACCATGCCTCTCAATATTCAATGGAGAAATCCGGTTTTAGCTATGGCCCGCCCATCTTTAGATAAGTTCCACCCACAATACTCCCGTGTTGGGATCGATCCATCTACTAATTTGATTGGGTGCGGTTGCAACAGCGCCCAGTCAAATTAGTTTCAAAATATTCAACAGCATGTTTATTAAATAGTAAAGACATACTTTATTCGTACAACAACGCTTAGTCCGTCATCGTTTAAGCATTCGTGACGAACTTAGCTACGTCATTCATGACGTAATTCAGTATGACGTTATTCTACACGTCACGTAGTTGATTATGACGTCATATGATTGACTGAGAAACTGGAATCCTCCATTATATACATAATTAAGTACGCCTGCAAGGTATTCTTGAGATTTGACAGTAAGATCAGCAACGTTTCCCTTTCCACCGAAATAAAATATAAAAAAATAAATTACTATCGGAACTATTCTACCAGTTTTAATACGCGTCGTATTGAGCAATATGCGTTCCCTCTTGTGTCAACGGCGCCTCAAAGCGGTAAAAATACTACTGATATCAATTAAGCATTTTAATGGTTAACACTTTTCAAGAAATTTGAATATTAGAAGACTGTTTTTTTGTTGTAAATTTACCTCTGAAATTTTTGAACGGCTTGACCATTAAAGGGGTAGTGGTCAAGAAAAGTCAAGCTTTGGCTTACCCTGTATCCATTTGCAGGTCAAGATAAGAGCATTTTTGAAAATTTACCACTGGAATGACTGGCTCGGTTACCGAGCCAGTCATTCCAGTGGTTAATTTTCAATAATACTCTTCTCTTGACCTGCTAATAGACATGCATCGAGACCACTGCAGAGTTGTTGTGGTCAGTTTGACCTTTAAAAGGTTAAGTTGACCCAACAGGGGTTAATCCACAAAGCTACAATATTAATTGAAGAAGGTTTGTTATTATCAGACCATATTTCCAGATATTCGCTCCACAGTTTGCACTTTCTATTTTAATTCATGTTGGCTAGGTCGAAAGTAATATACTGCTGACCATCTATTTCGGATGCCACGTTTCGGCGGAATATTATGACCATTCCCCCACACTCACACCCAAAACAACTGTAGGATAACACCTAATCTTTAAAACTATGATAGGACATAATTATGAGGAGATAAATTTTTAAATAAATTGAAACTAATTTATCTAGAGTTGATCTTAGTGAGGTCATTGTTAGCTTACCTATGGTCTTTAGCGGAAGTTGATGGTCTGGGTGATAGTGTCATCCGTGACACAGACCGGGATAACGACGTCGGAAGTCTACGATTTCCGGCGGACATGGCGTGATCTTCTGTAATCGCAGTCCAATGCTATGACATAGATCAGGCTAATATTCAACCTAGGAGGCTACTAACATTGGGCACGTGAATGTCTAACGAGATAATTAATTCAGTTGACCATTTAACCTGTGAAAATCTAGTGTATCAATTTCAACAGGTAAGACGATACAGGAAGAATATTAAATATTTTAAAACTAACTTGACTGGAACCTTGTGCAGAGTCCCATCCTATTAGTTTCAAAATATTCAACAGAATGTTCCTTATATTATAGAGAATTTATCATTTCTTGTAGGTTAAGTGCTAAACGGCTAAAATGTTCGAGAGTCTAAGCTACCTACGTTTTAGCGCCAAAGGATTGTACGTATTGTTTATATACCATTTAATAATTTGTGCATTCCTTGAAGCGGTAAAGATGATTTGTAAGACATTGCCTTTTTGCTTGTTCTGTTTCTGTTGCTACCTTCAAAGTATTCGGCTTGCTTTTTCATAATGTTTCATATATCAAACATATTTTGTTGCACATTTTGTCTTGCTAGTTAAATAGTTAAGAGTTCCAGAGCCTTTGCTGGCGTTCACAGAAAATAATCAAGATATCGAGACCGAGAAGACCTGGACTAAGAGGGCCTATGATCTCTCATGATCGTGTGATCTCACCGTCCACCAAATTGGTTTACCCAAAAGACAATCTCATTGCATAGGGAACCCAATGGAAAACAGCATAATTCCGATATCAAATCACTGTTTTGTAAAAGCAAAATATAAATGGAGATTTTTCACAAAACATTTTAACGGTGATGAGAAAGTCAAAGTTCACAGTGTGTAGGCCTACGTATCGTACTTAATATTGTAGTCGCGTCTTTCTCCAAGCATAAAATCCTCATATCAAAAAGGTCAGTTACGTAAAATGGGCATGTTTCTGGAACAATTACAGACTTACGATTTTTACTAGTATCTTTTAATATTGAAATGTTTTATCATGTCCAGTCCGCTTTAGCAATGAACTTATTCAGTCTCTGATAATACATGTTACTGGGCCGGCACTGGACCAACACCGGGTTAATGTGCCTTATGTGGTCCGGTATTGCCCCAGTAACGGCCGGGTAACCTACGCTGGCATGGGGTCTATCTTAGCGGTGTGGTGCCCAATATGATTTTATCTCCTTGGAGGTCTAGCGCAATATGGTTTACGTGATGCGTGGTTTTAAAATATCCAACAATATTTTTATCTTATAACCTCAGTGTCAGAAAGTAATTACACAGCCAACAATGTGTAAAAATCGCGTGCTATTTACCACATAAGCCTAAATTCACAAGAGGAAAATCGTATCTAGCCTATAACCGCAGAAAATAGCCGACGAAATGAGATTTGTCAAGAATCACTATTATTTACACGGGTTCCTAAGTAAATAAAATTAGACATATAATTAAAATCAGAAGCGTGGGAAATTAATAATAGTAGTAGTCCTACATAGTAATTTAATTCTTATGTAAAACATGCTACTGAGAGGAGAGGTCAAATTCTCAAGAACTGCTAAGCGGTAGACTGGCTTTCATTTTGAGAATGGTGGTGTCAAAGGCTGTCGAATAATTCGATAATAATAGTGTGTCCAGAAATATCGTTCTTAAAAATGGACGCCAATTATAACCATGTAAAGGAAAATTATAGGGCTAATTAGATAATGTTCAAAATTCAAAGTTATTGGAAACAACCATAAATCCATCAAACGGATTCTTAATTTCATATAGCAAAACGTAGATGAAGGTAGCGCGGTAGCCTATAAGCTGAGGTCTTTGTAGAATGCAGTCAACCTGTCCAGAAAGGAGACTTCCTTTATTAGGAGCCACACGATCGCGGTTATTTAACTTACGACATCCAGTCTTAACACTTAACACCCGCATCGGCCAAGATCTGTTTCTGCGGTGGTCCTGGAGAATGTCCATTTTAAAATCTTACCACTTGACTGGCTGGCTCGATAACGGAGCCAGTCATTCCAGTGGTACATTTTCAAAAACAGTCTTCTCTTGGTCTGCAAATGAACATTTTCTATGAGAAAATTGAACTTTTCTTGAACAAATTTAAGGGTTAAAGACTTATAGAACCACCATCACTAATCCTAGTAAAACCCTTTCATATTACAATTGATTTATACTACATGGTCATATAGTACAGCCCAGAAATAACTCGTTTCCCAAAACAAGATAAAACGTACTGTTGAATAATAAGGATTTAGTTTGGTTGGAAGCTATCACTGCCGGTTCCCAATCAAATTCACCTTTCCAGAGTACCCTCCCATCATATGACGTCAAAATGAACTGCGTGATGTGTACAATGACATCATAATGAATGACGTCATGAATGACGTCGATAAGTACGTCACGAACGCATATTTGATGACGGTCTACGGGTTGTTCTACAAATTGTTTGCTTTTACTACTTAATAAATATTCTGTTGAATATTTTGAAACTAATTTGACTGGGCGCTGTTGCTGCCTATGGCAGCAACAGCACCCTGTCTAATTAGTTACTAAATATTCAACAGCTTCCCTGTATAGTTTTCAGGAAATTGATAGCTAGGGCATTCGGGGATCCATCAATCCAAACGCGGCGGGGGTGTGGGTGGAGCTTAGCTAGTGATGGGCGGTGCATAGCTAAAAATGGAAAGGTCCAATAAACCCACACTATTCAACAGAACATTTCTTACACTGTGTTCAATATTTACTACCGGTATATAATTAAGATGTTTCTATTTGGAAACATGTGAACTGAGCTCTACTGTATCTGTCTTTAAGGACCACTTTTAATCCATCTTGTATCAGCATAACCGTACATTATCTAACCAGGACAAAAACTCGCATTTGTAGCCCTAATGTCTTGAGGAATCGCCATTCGCATGTCAATAGATTATTTTTGAAAATTTATAGCTGGAATTCTAGTCGTAAATTTAAAAAAAGAGTCTTCTCTTGGCCTACGAATGGACATTGACTGCACACAAATTTGGATTTTCTCGACCATTAACCAAAAATAACAAAAGACCGGCCTCTGAAATGGTCACAGGAAGTTATTTTTGTAAACTCCAGTCGTAAAATTAGCAAAATCATATAATCATGGCATACATCTGGACATTCCTCGAGCAAGTATTTCAATTTCTTGATAAATCATGATAATTAAATGGTTAATTGATATAAGTAGCATTTTGAGTAGTTCTGGGTGCGTCTGAAACACGAATGGTCAAGTAGTGCGCATTATAGACAGGTTTTAACTTACTTCCCTGATAACGCAGGTTAATGGGCCGGTACTGGTCCAATACCAGGCCAATGCAGCCCGTTATTGTCCCGATATCGGCCCAGTAACCTGCGGTATCAGGCTTCTTTACTGCAAATCATGTCTTTTCATATCTATCGGGTTACACATCCTCACTGAACTCCTTAACCGCCCTATGTCATCTTCCACACATACAGTGATTAAAATAACACGATTTTAACACAACCCAATAAACACATAGGTCTAGTCTTTTTGATTTTATATCCGATCTGAATGCATACCGAAAGGTATCAATATAGCCCCCAAAGTAGCCCATAACTGCGTCATATATTGATAAGTTACGGTAAACTTGTCAGAACTCAGCCCAACTACGTGCTGACAGAATGGGTCAGTTTATTGTACATGCTAAGAGGTGTGCTCAATATTGACATTGGTTATCGCTTCTAACATATAGTCTTTGACCATGTCAGGTGACGAGAAGTGCAATAAATTGTCTACCTCTCCGTCGAATTACGCCCTTATTGGCCACGTTATACTCACTTTGTGAATAAAATGAACACAGGTCATAGAAATTATATTATATTGACACATGGTACCGAGTCAACAGATAGTTAATCCTGTCTTGAAACGATTATAGTACAGGTCATAAATAGGTTAACATGTTTCCAAAACAAGAAACCAAGAAACATATTAGTTAGTAGAACTCTGAACATGATGTACGAAATGTTCTGTTGAATATTTTGGACTTAATTAGATTGGAAACCATTGCTGCCTAAGGCAGTAATGGCTTCCAATCAAATTAAGTCCAGAATATTCAACGGTACATTTTATTTTGCTTTAGAAACATGTTAAGTTACGTGTGAGGTTTAAGGTATCGTATGGAGCACAGAGGAATAGTCATTAATGACAGGTATTGACTTAATACAAGTCAGTTTCGATGGGAAATGATCTTTGAAGCCCGGGCACATGATAGTACTTCTTATGGTAGTCATAACCAATTGTCATGAAGAGCACGCGTCTCGAGGCCACGCACAGATGGGTTGTGCCGACATAAAACAATACGATCCTGGACTGTCAAGTGATATTAAAGAGGCTCTCGAGGATAGAGCTACAAATTTAATATACGGAACCATATCCATAAAACGCATATAGTGGGTCAATACCATCATTTTACCATTAATTCTTACATATACGACCGCTCAAAATCCAAGAAGATGCAAATTATAAACTCCATAAATATACAAAATGTAAACACAAATCTAACGGTCGACTTTATCTCCGTTTCGTAGAGAATGCTTCCCTAAATTGAGAAACTGGTCGGCTCACATCAGTTTCCAGAAAAACAACAAATAATAACCAATGTGTGTGACCATTATATGACAATAAAGCTATTGAAAATTTCCAAATTTATTAATATCTCGTAGGTAATTCCACTTTAAATTCCAATATAGTTGTTCGGATTGGGTACATAAATTGTTGCAAAGCATGTGTTGGTTCATAAAGTGTGCTAAGCCGAGTTTCCACGGCGTGGACAAGTACTTATGGGTGTTCCAACAAATCGTATAAACTATCTGACCGTGGAAACTCACGTTAACTGTCCATTCACTCTCGGTTTCTGTATAGTACCTTGCCAACATAATTTACTGGGCCTGTACTGGACCGATATCGTGCAGCAATTCTTATAAGTCTGTCTGTCTGTCATGCTGTCTGTCTCTGTCGGTCTCTGTCGGTCTCTGTCGGTCTCTGTCGGTCGGTCGGTCGGTCGGTCGGTCGGTCGGTCGGTCGGTCGGTCGGTCGGTCGGTCGGTCGGTCGGTCGGTCGGTCGGTCGGTCGGTCGGTCGGTCGGTCGGTCGGTCGGTCGGTCGGTCGGTCGGTCGGTCGGTCAACTCTCGCCAAAGCGCCAAAAACCTGGTAGTCGTTGCGTTTACCATTACCTTATGATAAGAATAAGCATGCACGCGCTCATGCACACAATCATGTGTACTTACACTCACACTCGCTCACATACAGGCATACACCCACTCCCGCACTCACATGGATACTTGCGCTCACACATTTTATATACATTGCAATAAGCAATTTGAATAATAGTTATCATGTTTCACGTTTTACATATTTACACTTAACCATCTCAACACTGAAATTCCAGTATTAACATTCAAATGCAACCTAATAGGTAAGCTGTTGCATACTTTGAAAATAATTTGGCCAAAATCCGTTGGTGCCTTAGACAACAAAAGCCTCAAGTCAAATTAGCAGCAAAATATGCTACTGAGATTATCTGACATTATAAAGTTCTTTTGGCTTTTGCTTCGTTTTACATATCTGGGTGTTTATCGTGTTTAAATGACTAGAAAACATCGGCCTACAAGAAATAGAAATAAACCTTTTTTCTGATGGTCTGGTTACGTAACAATAAGGTAAACGTTAATGGCAGCAACGGCGTCCAGTCAAATTGGTTTCAAAATATTCAACAGCATGTTTATTAAATAATAAACGTTAAGCATTGTTCCAACTTTTTTTCAATCATATTAGTTCCAAAATAATCAACTATTTCTGGTGAATTTCTTTATGACATATAATTCGTACAAATGCAAATACCACAAAGACCAAGCAAATTGGGCATTTTACCAGTCAAGTTAGTATCAAAATATTCAACACTTATTAAATCGTGGATCTATGAATTGACACGCAATTCGTATCGTCACGACAGCCGCGCACACGTTGCGCTTTTTAACCATTTCATCAATGAATTCCCATGTATAAGGATTTCCCGACAACAATACATGAACAACTGTTGAATGTTTTGAAATTACTATGACCGGAGGCTCTTGCTGCTTTGAACGGCAGCCGATTCTAGCCATATCAATTTACAAAAACTCAACAGCATATACTAGTATGCGTCCGCAAAAAGTACTGATTTAGGGATTTGTAGGTGAAAGGGTTAACATATAACTGGGCGTTACTGGGTTCAATAAGTTTGTGATAATCTAAATAGGGGTTGCGTCAACAAAGAACGTCTGATATATTGTTAGTTCTTATTTCGTTTGGTTCACAATGAACTGTTTTCACCTGTGAGCAACTCGGCCCATAGCAACTAGTAAGTAACTAATATACACGAGATATAAACAGAACAGCAGAGACTTCCATGAAGACGAATTTGATTTAGATAGTTTTATGGAAAACAAATGCATAATATCAAATTTTCCCCTTGTGGTATTATAGAGTGAAAATGAGGCAATTATCTCAAAAGGTGCTATTTGCTACCTGTATACCTTCAGCACACTAGTGAGCGAATTGACCATTGTGGTTGAACAAATTAACAATTCAGAACCAATCTGAAGAAGACTGCAATGGAATGATCCGATATGTTACTCGCGTAGCTAACATCATAATCAAATACGTCACTCGTTAGCTGGCGTGACGTCAGAATCAAAATTACGCACGTCCGTCACGCAATCGATCGGTCCGTCACGAAAGTGTACGAAATGTGTCTTTGAAGAATTTACAATTTAAAAAATCAGATTCTGTTAGATATTTTGAAACTATTTACCTGACAGCTGTTGCTGCGATGCTCGCGATAAAATTATTTTCAAAATAATCGACAGTTTACTTGAATTTGGGACCCTGGTTAATCAGAGTCCAATGTGTATACATGATTCAAATACGCATACTATGGACCTTTCCAGAGTATCCAAACATCATCTGACCTCGTATGACGTCATAATCAGCTCAGCGCGTGTATGATGACGTCACACTCATTACGCCACAAAGGGCTCCATATATATATATATATATATAAATATATATATATATATATATATATATATATATAGACCGTCATCAAATCTCAAATAGCCCGACACGTTATATGAATTGTATGTCTGTAATTCTTTGCTAATTAATATATATGCTGTTGAATATTTTGAAACAAATTTGACTGGGCGCTGTAGCAACAGCACCCAATCAAATCACTTTCAAAATATTCAACAGCTTGCCTGCGTAGGTTTTTGGAAATTGATAGTCAGGCTGTTCAGAGATCGAGCGATCCCAGCACGAGCGAGGTGTGGGTGGAGCTTAGCTGGAGATGGGGGTGGGGGGGGGGGTGGGGGGCATAGCTAAAACCGGAAAGGTCTATTATGGCGAAGCTTAGCTAGAAATGGACGGAGACTCGGAGCAGAGAGCTTATAGAAAGGGATCGAAGAAATTGTAGCACTAATGAACCGAGCTCTCTTTGCAACAATTCTATAAATTAACAGGAAACTCGGGATAGCCTAGGAAATTATCGCCATGGCACTGAATAGAGGATATTCCACACCTTGCGTAATCCCAAATCCATTAAAGAAAATCAATTTCTCAAGGACTGGTGCATTGAATCAGGCATTACGTCAGATGACTCAGCCAGTGGAGTTGATAGGAATAGGTATAGGGGCCTACAACCACGCTGTCTGCGCGCATACCCATGATTATCCCAGCGTCTCTACTATTTAATAAACATGCTGTTGAATATTTTGAAACTAATTTGACTAAACAGCGCCCAGTCAAATTAGTTCCAAAATTATTCAATAGCTTACCTGTATAATATTCTGGAAATTGATAGTCAGTGAGTTCAGAGATCCATCGATCCCAACACGAGCGAGGTGTGGGCGGAGCTTAGCTAGACATGGGCGGCGCATAGCTAAAATGGAACGGTCCATTGACAGCATGGCATACGATTTCGGTCATTAGAACTTTGCTACATGTACGTAGCGCAGAACAATTTCAGTTGCTGCACCTTTGTAATACCTTATCAGAAGAATTTTGCAACGGCAATGGTGGGTTGTAATGTTTGAAATTGCCACGGTACGAGAACAATGGATGATTCCTGTGTTGGATCGATCGATCCCTGAACTCCTTGACTATCACTTTCCAGAAATTCAGGTAAGCTGTTGAATATTCTGAAACCAATTTGACTGGACGCCGTTATTGCCTATGGCAGCAACAGCGTCCAGTCAAATTGGTTTCAAAATATTCAACAGCATGTTTATTAAATAATAAAGAAATACAGTTCGTACAACAACGCTGAGTCCGCGTCATCAATTAAGCGTTCGCGACGAACTCGCCTACGACATTTATTATGTCATTGGTTATGACGTTGACTCACACGTCACGTAGTTGATTATGGTGGAACATGATTGATGGAATGGTCCAATGCGTTTGATTCTCTCGTGACGGTATAGATCTAAGGCCCGATTTATAAGTCGAACTTCTCATGTGTCGTGCCAGCTAAATTTACCTGAAAATGACAGAGTCCTAACTAGCGCGACAACAGTTCGACATAAAAATTAAATTTTCTGTCAGGGCGCGACTCACAGTCGTGCCTTTGAGCTTTTAAGTCAAGCTAGCGCTAGTTCGACTGAAGCACGACTTCGACTGGAGCACGACTGATTTATATGTCGTACTTTTCACGTGCCGTGCCAGCGCGTAACAGCTTATCGGTGGTCAAGTCTTGACCTCTGATTGGGCACTGGTCGTTCGTTCTTTCGTCCATTCGTTCGTTCATTCATTCATTCATTCAAGAAATTCTTTCTTTCAGTCATTCATTCATTCATTCATCCAGGCACACACGTTTCCGCACACATACACACATACACGCATGCGCGCACACACACACACACATGAACGCACACACTTTATTCGTTTTCAATGTATTATTCGGACAGGGAAGATGCATAGAATGTGCATATAACGTTTGTCATTTTCTGTACCGGTACAAAAGCGTACTCTAAATTTGTCAAGGCTTTGGGTGGGTAGAGGGCAAAGGTGGAGGTTAAAGGGACCTAGGTTCGAGTCTAATGATTTTTTCAGAGGATCAAGCAGTGGAAAGTGTCCCATTTTTGGTAAAATTTTAGGGGAATAAGTATCTTTAGAAAGCATTTGAAAATCAGACGTTCTGAGGGGGTATTTCTTGCAGTCAGAGTGATAATTCTTTTTTAGGAAATAATCTGTGGAAATAAGTGTTTCCACAAAATATTTCCCATAAAATTTCTCAGCTGAAGAAATCTGCCACCCCCCTCCCAACCCCCTATGTACGTAACTGTTCCTTAACACTTTAAAAATTACAGAACAAGATGAGAGATTATCCCTGATGGAGTAGTCTGTTAAATATTTTAAAACTAATTTGACTGACAGCTATCGCTGTTTAACGCGGCAACAAGTTCCAGTCGAATTATTTGCAAAATATGTAACAGCTTTCCTGTTGTTAGTTGTCATTTCCATCGGCGAAATAGTTGACGCCATTAATTAACGCCATTAAAGATGCATAAGTATCACACCAGAACGCGAGAAAACTAAAATTGTTTTAATTGTATGCTTTTTAGAGTCTTAATTTGTGTACCTAGATGTAATTTTCAAGCGAAATAAATCTTAAAATTAGATAAATTCCAAACAGACGCATATATTTACTGCATGCCAACTCTTGGGCCACCATTCAGTAAACTATTGCCCTTGCGCTCTCTCTAGCACTCGCAATCACGCTAATGCGGGGTTTTTTTAACAATAGACTGGCGCGGGGCGACATAATTTTGCATCTACATCAAAATTATCATTAGCCGTGCCAACGCCGCGCTACAGTCGAGCCAGTCTTCTTTAGCGCGGCGCGACCGAAAGTTCGACTTATAAAACGGGAATAAGTCTAGTGGGATTCATTTCTAGCAATACCCAGCGCATTTTTCACTAAGCTCCGCCCACATTTTATGCCTGTTGGGGGCCGATTAAAAACTTTGACGCCTACATTCCTAGATTCAAAATTTTAAGGTAACTACACAGGTAAGATGTTGAACATTTAGATAGTAATTTGGCCGGAAGCCATGCTGCTGGCCAGGTCCCAAAAGACAAAACCATAATCGAACTAAAACCAGATTTGATATATTATAGTCGGTAATCGTTGTGGATTCTTCTGACAGGTGCGAGACATTGTGCATGATGGCACACATATCAGACCTCCACCATACAAACTTGTAGAGATGCGTGGATTTTAATCCCTAATAACGCATCCGGGTTACCGGGCCGGTAGTAAAGGCCAATGTCCCGCCGCATTGGCCCGGTATTGGTCCTGTACTCTCCCAGTAACTAGCGTTATCGGCGATGGTTCAGAAGGGTGAATGAGCTATAGTAGCTCTGGCATGCCTCATACAAGGCTATGGATGGATCCGATCTGTCATCAAGTATCTGACTTCAGAATCAAATACGAAAGATGTTAGCTAGTGTCATATATCAAAATGGCATAGCTCCATCACGAGAATTGGAAACTTATATATTTAAGATGTCTACCAGATACATGCGATAATTTTACCAGCCAACCGCTATTAATTTGTATAAACTCTAATAGTACCAAATAAATAATTTTGAATCTTGACTCCTGGCATATATCAATACTAGAAATTCAGAGCCGAACAGGTAATAGTATGTCCATTCCATATGGGCGTTGCTAGTACTACCTGGAATACCTTAACTATGCTACTAAACCTTGCTAGGGATATTCTAAACAAGAGGCCCAAGGGACCTGTATCGCTCACATGGCACATATACATTTAAACTCAAAAGGCGATTGGTCTTGAATTCTGTGAGAGTGACGGAACACGTGACCGGCGCTGGGAGAATATTCCATGCGCGGACTGTTGCTGGAAAAAAGGATCTACGAAAGAGCTCAATACGGCAACGAAATGGAGTGAATAGGTTTGCGTGACGAATGTTGTAGGGGTTTCGTGCCTGGGATAATGAGGGAAGGTGATTATTCAGAATTTCACACGTCATCGCGTTGATAATTTTATATAGCATAACTAGTCTGTGAGATTCTCGTCTATGTGAAAGCGTTTCTATTCCTGTTTCGGTGTACAAGTCTTCCGTACGAGCACTACGTGTCACTCCACATACTGTTCTGAATGCGTCTTTTTGGATGTCCTCCAGTAGTGTTACAAGATACTGTGGTATGTTATCCCAGACAACGTCTGCGTATTCTAGAGATGGCCTAATAAAGCTTTTGTACATAATTTCAAGACATTTCCGCTCTAAGATATATTTTAGGCCCCTGAGTAAAGAAAGTTTGTGTTGAGCATTTGTTATTAAGTTTTCCACGTGAGTAAGCCAAGTGCCTTTGTTATTGAAGGGAATGCCAAGATGTTTATGGTTGTTTGACGGGAGTATTTCAGAATTTTTGAATTTAACTGGAAAGACAGTGGGCTCATTACGCAGAGAAAGAAACAGACTAGTAGTTTTGGAGGCATTAAATTCGACAAGCCATGTGTTAGCCCATTGCGTCATGATCCGAATATCATGGTCTATTGTTGCAACGTGTGCTTCTAAGTTATCAGACTTTACATACAGGCAGGTATCATCAGCAAACAGTCTAATATTGTTTAAAATATCGCTGGGCATGTCATTAATAAAGACTAAAAATAGCAAGGGACCAAGGACTGAACCTTGTGGCACACCAGCGTGTAAGCGAAGTAAGGTAGATGACTACTCGCAGATAACGGTTTTCGAGATAGCTTTCAAACCAGGCCAGTCAATTTCCACAGATACCGAAATTTCTCAATTTTGGTAGAAGGCCACGATGCCACACTCGATCGAATGCTTTAGAAATATCAAAGAACATGATTGTCGATAGCCTGAGCGATATCAGTGTAGATGTCTAACGGTTGGTTTACTGTAGAATTTGACGGAAGAAATCCGGATTGGTACGGAGTTATATCGTGTCTAATGTAGTTGTGCTCAAGAGAGATATTGGTCGGTAATTTGAACATAGGTTCTTTTCACCCTTTTTAAAAATAGGAGTTACATTAGCAATTTTCCATGGGGTCGGAAAATGTGCGCTAATAATGGAATGATTAAAGAACTGTGCTAGTATTGGGACCAAAACCGCCTTAATCTCATATAACAGTATCGGGCTTAATCTGTCTGGGCCAACGGCTCGTCCTAAAGAATGTCTCTCTTGCCACACTGACAGCTAATCAACTTCTATACGGCATTAACATTGTCGACTTGGAAAAGAATATTACAATATGTAACGCCGTATGCCAATATATAGTCAATACCAACCGCTTTAAGTAACTTCCTATTTATTAAATTCGCAACTATAAGTGCGAAATGCAAACAGCCCAACATCTACAAGCATGGTGAACGCAGCATTAAGAGCTCCTCACCTTACCTTTCTCACTCTTGTCAAATTCTTAGTTTATACCCTTTTTCTCATATTCCCCTCTCCTCTCTTTTTGTCTCTCTTTCCCTTGGACAAACTTTAACAGTCCTTAGTCTCTAATCATAACTGTCAAATTTCGGCCCCATCTCTTCAGCGGTTCTGACCAATCAAGTTCCCTTAAACAAACTTGGTTCAGCTCTTGCCATAGATCACATTTCATGAGGTTTGCATCAATCCCCCAAAGCGGTTTCGGAGAAGTAGATTTTCAAAGACATGTCCTAAAATCGGTCAAAATCCAAGATGGCCGCCGGCCAAATTGGCCGATTGGCTTCGTTTGAACAAACTTGGGTCCCTATGCGGTAAGGATGCTTCCTGCCAAATATAATTGAAATCGGCCCAGAGGTTCTTGAGAAGAAGTCGTTTAAAGGAAAAGTTGACGGACGAATGACGGACGACGGATGGACACGCGACGGACGGTCACCATGGCATAACCTCACTTGGCCTTCCAGGCCAGGTGAGCTAATAACTATGCATACATATCAGAGAAGCTAGATTTTGCTGCTCCAAAGGAATCCTAACTTAATCTTAATGCGATTAATCAAACTGGCAGTGAAATGAATATTGTGCAAGTGGAATGGGCATGGTTTAGTCAATCATTAGTGGTCTACTCATGCTTGCCACGATTGAGCCTGAAAAGTGCAGAGTGGTGACAATCAGTGAAGCACGTGCGGCATGCCACCATCACCCTCACCCCCACAGGACACAGACTGAACCACCAATGCTACAGTATTACGAAGCCACATTAGTGTCACGATGGTGTTGACGATATCTACTCAGACTGTTAGAAACAGACATTCTGTTAGAAACAGACTGCATGCCAGTGGTTTGCGGGGGTGGGGGCACCATACCTAAGATGCACCGCCAAGCGAGACTGGAATCGAATAGAGAACATCTGAACTGGACACGTGCTTAATGGGAAGCTGTCTTGTTCACAAATGAGTCGCGATTCTGCTGCTTCTGCGTAGACTTTCTCTATCCCTTTGTCAGGCACTAGGCTGGTGCATTAAATAGGACAATAGTTCATTCTTATGGATGGTAATGCGCGACCACAGAGTAATGGGCGTTAACATATACCTGGAAAACGAGGGTATCGAGAGAGTGGAGTGGCCAGTTCGATCTCTAGACTTGAATCCCGTTAAGCACAACGGGCCGTATCAGTTTTAGCTGTGTCCCGCCTTTCGCTAGCTAAGCTCCACCTACACCTTGCTCGTGTTGGGATCGATCGATACGTGCATGGACTCTGACTATCAATTCCCCGAAAACTATACAGGTAAGGTGTTAAATATTTTGAGACTAATTTGACTGGGTGCTGACGTCATATGACGGATGGACAAACTGGAAAAGTGAATTGAGACGTTCTTCAAGCAGCCACTACAACTTGACCAGTTCAACCCACCATCATCCGGGATCTTGGATAGGCCTGGACAGAGCGGGTTAAAATATTGCGCGCTCGGTTCCGACCTTTGATTGGCATGATGCAAGTAAGGTGTCCGGCTGTAATCAGTGCTAGGGCTGGCTATACGTGGTACAGATTACCCGCCAAACTATGACGATATCATTTGGCAGACTCATCAGCACATGACTTTAGTTCCTCTGCAGTGTGCTACAGGACTACATCCGTCACTGCGCCTATTACGCTTAGTTTGGGCTACTTGCGCAATCCCTGACATTGTTTTTCTCTGTTGATAATTGCAAAATAAATGTCGTTAAGACCGTATGGATCCTGGTTTTATTCTCTATGTTTAACATCGTATCTTATTGTACGTTATCATTAGCAATTTTTTTTTTATCAATATGTTATAATCTAAAGAAAATAACACAAATCATTCAGTTGTTACCTTTGACTATTAGGTGTCCCTTGTTTAGACGTTATGTGCTGCCTTTCGCTGTCCTTGCGGGATCTAACCACGAGTGGTCTACGTTCTTTCGAGTCAGCGTGGGACTCTGAAGGGGTACGTTTTCGCTCGCGGGCCCGGGTCGACTGGGAAAAACTTAGTCCGATACGAACCATCTTCGCAACTCTTGCAAAGGATCGTTTCCCTGGCGTAGATGTCATTCTTTGTAAATAACTTCTTATAAAATGTAATTGGCTAGTTTACTTTACATCGCAAAGTGGGTTAACCCCGTTCATGGCGAAGCCGGGCAAAACAGGCCTCTGCAGTGCTCTTGAGGAATGTCTAACAGCAGGCCAAGAGCAGACTATTTTCAAAAGTTTACCCCTGAATGACTGGCTCTATAAACAAGCCAGCCATTCTAGAGGTAAATTGTCAATAATAGTATTTTCTTGGCCTGGAAATGGACATTCAATAAGCAAAAGGTTTGATTTTCTTGATGACACTTCATTAAAGAGGTAAAGTATGGATAATATTGATTTATTACGCTCAAGCTCGAATGTGTTTGATTTTGTGAATTCTGTAATACATAAATATTGAATTAAAAAAATAAATCACCTTTTCAAATTCCCTTTAAACATTCCAACGAAACATAATGGAGCTTTCCGCTTTTAGTTACTGCCCCGTCCATCTCAATCTAAGCTCCACCCAAAACGTCAGCGTTGGGATCGATCGATATCTGCACTCCCTGACTATCAATTTCTAGAAAACTACACAGCTAAGCCATTGAATATTTTGGAACTAATTTGACTGGGCGCATACAATTCGTACAATGTGTCGGACTATTCAGAGTTAAATACGAGCGAAATAGAATCATTTATGACGTAATGATTATGACGTCATCCTACACGCCGCTTACCTGATTATGGCGTCAGATGATAGATGGATACTCTGGAAAGATGAATTAATTTGTCACAGCAAATTCTTCCTTTGAGTTACACTATATCTTTATCTAACACTGTTAATCTTTGCTAGTGTTATGTTATTCTTTTAGTGAAACGAAGCGATTAAACGCAATTACTTTGCGCAAAAATAAGTATTTTAAATTTACATGTTACGAAATGAAAATCATAATATGCATAACAATATATACGTTTTATCAGTAATACGTCAATAATGTTCAAACATTAAGGCAGAAGTTAAAACACACGCGCCATGGCGAATCATGTAACAAGGAACATTTTTGGGGAACCAGTGGAACACAATTATAAGACGTGTTTCTGAAAGTTGTTGCTGTCGCATCTGTATCGTTTTCAGGATCAACTCTAAATAACAGACTTGTAAGCTCAGAAATAATTTAACATGTTTCCTAAAATAAAATAAAACGGACTGGTGAAGATTTTGAACATATTTTGGATTGGAAGACATTGCTGCCTAAGGCAGCAATGTCTTTCAATCAAATTATGTTCTAAATATTCAACAGAACATTTCTTACTATCTAAGGCGTTTCTCGTTTTGTTTTGGAAAACTATACCTTATTTCGAACCTCTACTGTAGACTATTAAGCGAACGACATGTCGGACATGACTCTGCTTAAGAAGAAACAATCTCAATTACGTTCCTTTTGACAGACACGAGATACGGTACCGTACAACTCCGAACGTGCAACTGCAGGTATTCCACGTTGTTATTAATATTCCAAAGTTGCAAAATCGGTGGATTGCGATCTAGTCTCCGATATGTAGCCTAGACATCAATGACGATCGAACATTGTCGATTGAAACGAAATATTGTCGGCGTTATCTTTATTGTTTTGCTACGAATCGCGTTCAGGATGACTGAATAGGCTTATTATACAGTCGCGCTTGTCTGGAACGGGAGCTCGCGTTGGGGGTGGAGCTGGAGTGGGGTGGAGGTTGGGCTGGGGTGTGGGGCGTTTCATCAATATAGTTGTAGGCCTACATATGAATTGATATGATTATATTAAGGAACCACGCACGCACGCACGCACGCACGCACGCACGTACGTACGTACGTACGCGCGCACGCACGCACGCACGCACGCACGCACGCACGCACGCACGCACGCACGCACGCACGCACACACACGCGCACACTCCTGGCCTATAGGAACTGGTTTATATTAAGTGGCATTAACCCCTCTTTTGCCAACAGCGCCTCAAAGTGCTCAAATGCTACTCGTTTTGTAAATTTATATCTAGAATTTCAGTCATTCCAGTGGTAAATTTCCAAAACAATATCTTGGCCTGCAAACGGACATTCCTCATCGCTACGACCGCTTTGACAATTAAAGGGTTAAGTTGACACACGCGCCGTTAACCGTCTCTCTGCCGCAAGCGACATAAATGCAATGACCAAAAAGCTCTTGAGTTGCTGAATATTTTGAAAAAAATTTGACTGAACGTTGTTGGTGGCTTAGTCACCAACAACTTTCAGTCAAATTGTTTTCAAAATAGTTAGCAGATCCAGAGATATAACCCCAGGAATATATCGTTTGCAAAAACTCGGCATTCAGACAACTCATGCCCAGTCTTTGATGATGCATATTCTGTCAGTTATAGGCCGTTTAATTCCGCGATATCTATTGTTAGCAGTTGCTAACAGCGCGCATGGCTAACTGCCTCATAACACCGAGTCGGATTACGCATATTTCTATAACTATATACTGGATAACAATCGAAATACAGGTCGAATGAATACAGGTGTATAATATAGATGACAATCATGAGATTATCTGCACTTTCCAGAGATAGCTATTATTTAGTGTCGCTTGTTTACAAAGACGTCCTGCCACAAATTGACGACCATGCGCGTTCACGTTCCAGTACGCCTAATATCAATTTCATAATTGGCACATTCAGAATTGAAATTCGAGTTTATTCAAGTTTATTTATTACACCCAGATCACACCTTTTACTTTCCAAGCCCATGTTGTATTTGTGTTTATAAGTTCTTGTCTATTCTGGCAACGACGTTATTGTAAATTTATATCGTCTCTGACAGCAACTGGTTACCGGTAGAGCAACGCCAAGCAATTCAGATTGCTCACCGGTCATCCATTTACTACGCCCTTCGAAAATCAAACATCTCTGAGTATGGGCGTGTGCAATCGTTTATCTCTTTCACCGGAAAATAAGATTACCGCACACTTAACTCGAAAAGCAATTTGATACGGTATTCTTTATTCTTATATATACGACTATTGAAAGCATTTTGAAGGCATTTACAAAAAAAACCTAGAGGGGTCCATTTCTAGTTATAGGGAACTCCGCCCATTGTTTACGCGTATTTGACTTGATTTTATGACTAACTTAGAATGATGCAGTCCCAGAATCGCCATGTACCTTTCCAGTTTATCCTTCCATTATATGACGTCAGCTCCGATCCTAACGAATCCCTAGACAAAAGACTGAAATCTATGGAATCATCATAGGTGTTCCTTAAAACAACCAAACTAGGTATACTGACGACCCTCTAGTAGTAAAATTGTTAGCAGAGCAGAAAGCGTGACGGCTGCGCATCTATCAAAGTGGCCAAAGTGAAGACCGCCCCAAACTACGCCGGGAGCGCAATAACAGTCTGCGCCACATTAGCGAACGCTTAAAAGATCTTGCTATACAACAAGTGGACTCCCTAGCAGATGAAATCACTGCCACGGATGACTGTCACAAAACGTTTCAGGCAGCCCGAGCCCTGAGAGTTACTGACTACACACCACCACACTCACTGTACACACATCGGAAGGACACTTTATCGGGATTGATCAGGGCAAAGCCAAGGCGATTCGAGGATGGTTCGAGGAACAGTTCACTGACCACGACGATGAGCCCTTGCACCTGTTCTCAGGAGACCACAGGCCATTACTAACACTAATTAAAACAGCAGAAGTTGAGAGTAGAGGAGAGGCGATAGGGGCCCAGTTTTTACACCTTTTTTGTTCTTTCCTTTGTTATTGTGACACGTTTATTCCTTTGATTTCCCAGCCTTTTGTGTCGGTTCCCGTTGATGTGTTCCCCTATCTCCTCCGGTTCTGATTGGATGTTAGATGTAGATGGTGTCCATAAGACCCTCCCTCTCATTAAATCACCTGCCTCCTGCCATCCAATGAGATGAGCTTACGGGTAATTAGCATAATGATTGCCAAGTGTTAATGAGGTTAATTAAGGATGATTGACAGGCTACATGTCTGGAATCGCCTTTTCCTGACTCTGTGAACTCGTTCGAGCGTGAAGCAGCCCCCCCCCCCCTCCTTAAATGATGGTGCTCCTGTCATCCAATGCGGTGAGCTTACGGGTAAATTAGTGTAATGATTGACAAGTGTTAATGAGGGTAATTAAGGATGATTGACAGGCTACATGTCTGGACTCATCTTTTTCTGACTCTGTGAACTCATTCGAGGGTGAAGCCCCACCCCACCCCCTCGTTAAGTCACGTGCCTCCAGGCATCCGATGATGTGAGCCTATGGGTAATTAGCATAATGCTGATTGACGAGGGTTAATGTATAAGACACATATCTTATCGTGCTTCCATTAGAACAAAAATAAAATCTGTTTAAACCAACATCAATGATCAACCCGTTAAATTAGTTTCAAAATATTCAATAACTTACACGTATAGCTTTCTGGAAATCACTAGTTAGGTCGTTCAGAGATCGATCGATCCCAACATGATCGAGGTGTAGGTGGAGCTTAGCTAGAGATGGCCGGGGACATGGCTAAAAATTGGATGTCTATTAGCGAGCTGTGGGCAATCGGTTTTGCCGTTATAATCGCTTAATAGACCGTCAAATTGTATGAATTGTATGTCTTTAATACTTAATAAACATTATGCAAAATACTTTGAAATTAAACTGATTTGGTGTTGTTGCCACCATAAGTGGTAACATCGTCCAGTCAATAGACCGTCAAGTTGCAAGAATTGTATGTCTTTACAATTTAATAAACATTATGTAGAATATTTTGAAACTAACATGACAGGGCGTTGTTACAGCCATAAGCAATAACATAGTTCATCACTAAGTCATATGGAGCTAAGTATTGACCTACCGTTAGGTTTATACTCAAGTTGCCCAATATGCACTGCAGTGTGGGAGAAATATTCTAAAATAAATATGAAATAATAATATAATGTGTTCGCAGTGCTTCCTACATTGACAAAGATAACTAACTACTAAGTATCCTAAGAGCGTATGTGACACCGTACCTTGGCCATCACCACTCGGAAACCTCCGATAGTTTCCCAGAGTCGGATCAGCCCACAGCGCGGGTAGGGTTATCCAAACAATTAAGAAACCATCAGACTTAGTGGAACATGAAACGAGACAATAACTTTATAGATATGAGGCCCTATAGGTATATTGGCCAATTTAACACAACATTGCCGGGGTGTTGGCTAAATTACCACAATGACCGAAAAAGAGGAGTACACTATGTGCCTCTTAATGAAAAAACTGTCTTTAATCATATTAAACCTATCCTATTGAGCTGAATAATCAGGTTTAGTCGGTAGCATGCCGGGCTAAACATAGTTATAGCATGGACAGCGACCTCAGTGTAAAATTGTTGGTGGTGGGAGAAAGTGATGGATATATAGATGTTGCTGTATAGTAGTTCCTAATGGCCTACAGTCCTAGGTTTTCCATAAATAAACAAACCATGTCAACAAGATGGCCGCTGGCCATATACCTAACTAACCAAGTACAAACGGTGACAGTATATGATTAGATTAGAACAGTGGTAATACAGGTTAATAGACCTGATACGGTGAGGTTAGTTAAAGCACCTTACAGTAGACAAGGATAACTATAAACAATGGTAATAAAGAAATTATAAGATACGGTCCGAGGACCGGTACGGTACCTATTAGTCATCGGTACCTTTTTATGGTAATAAATTATAATAATTAAAGATGTAATTAAGGATATCATGTATAGTTACTTGAATATTCAGTAGCCACTCTTATAACGGGCTACTATGTTACTGAAATTGAGACGTCACTATACTTGTGATGTGAGTTGACACATTCTCTGAAAGCTGGTTACATCTTCGCATGTAGATCTCCCACAAGACAGGGTTCCTGCATGCTGCTCCCGGACGGAAGCGGTACACACTCAGGATAGTGAAACACAGTATAAGCAATGTCTACCGAATAGTTAGTAAGTTCTACATAATAATACGGTAGTAACGAAAGTTCCCGTCCGATGATGGTAAGTTAAGAAAGTTAATGATAACCCATTAACAGGAAGGGTTATTAATATAAATTGTAATCATGCCTGTACGTATTAAAGCTTAATGGTGCGGGATGCGTCAAATAGCTCTTGTGGCACATCGGGCAAAGTTTACTTGGCTGCGGTCAAAACATAAATCAGGACACACATGACATGCAGTGTGGTGGTTGAAGATCCACTTTTCGGCATGGCTGGCAGATCCGGTGAGTTATCCACCGAGGAACATCACCGCTCTACGTCATGTAGAATTACATGACTGGCCCACTAGGGATCACCGCAAGAACAGTTCCTTATAGATGGTAATTAAAACACGAAAATATTTAAGTTCTAAGGTTCTTAATGCGATGAGACGGGAACTGCTTTGGTGCGGGCTGATCGGAAAACCTGAAACCGAGATGATGTATGTATCTTTCTTCGGCTATTTCGTCAGGTTCCCATACGTTGGGCAGCTCCCGACTGATCAGCCACCGGCCGAAGATGCTCTCGATCTACTGAAATCATCCCCTTTTATACTCATGGTGACGTCATAACCAATCAGAATTTGCTGAACCAGCCAATCAGCGCACTGTAATCTGGTGACGTGTACTCAATTATCTACATATCGCAATAGACATAGATGTGAAGATGACGTAGTGAGTCACATGTTACACAAATCACTGATTATTTAGCCATATATATATATATGCGCGATTATGATGCCACTTCAATATTTTGAGCATAATTTGCAGGGAGAAATCAAAACGATTTATAGTTTTGAAAAGCCTGTTCGGTTCTGGTTCTGATCCATACCAGAAGGGACGGGAACACGTAATTTATAACAATTAAAGAGTAACAGCTCGGTACACTAAAAGTAGCGCTCGCTCGTGCTGCACGTATGTCGTCAAAACAGCGACAGGCGCGTGCATGCACACCATGCGTTCTAACGAATTTAGTCGTTTTCATGACGAAAATCCTCTCGTATAGGCTTATACACGCTTATTGCTCTACCAAGGGTGTGAAGGGGCATGCTTATAGGGACGAATCCAGGATGGGCGGCCCGTATCCAGCTTAGTACCAGTGGTACGGCTGGTCAGTGAAGTCTGTAGAGTTTGAGACATCAGTCGGCTCCCCACAGTATATCTCTGGTGCCTTTCACCTGTGTCAATACTGGGTATGCCGCTATAGATGGAATCTGCCGACGATGTGGACTTCATAGCCGAGGAAAAGAAAGCCCCTGACGAACTTCTCCCAATAGCTGCAAGCAAACTAAAAATTGAGAATCTCTTTATTAATGAATCCAAAACCGAGTTCACCCATATATACCTATGTATATATGTATGAGTCCACGAAGCATGAAACTAAAGAAAATGCCGATCCACTTCGTGGCAGCGAACCTTGGAGGAAAAGTAAAATCCTGGACTCACGGCTTTGCAGTACTGCTGACATTGCCGCACGCTGCGTCATGGGGAACATAACTTTCCCGTCCTTCTGGAAGCTATTGGATTCGTAGATCAACGATGCCCTTGATAAACGGCCTACGTTTATACAATGCAACCTGCGTATCCATGATGCTGTATAACTGTAACAGCTGTGCAGCTCCAAAGGCAACTCTAGACAAACTCGATGCCTGCCACCGCAAGCACATACGCATCATCACTGGACACCTATGGCCAGACAGCATAATTTCAAACGATGCACTGTGCAAGATGTGTAATATGTCGTCGCTGTCTATAAAAGTCTCTCAGCAAAGATGATCCATGTTTGGCCATGTGCTAAGGATGCCAGAAGAGACACCAGCACAGAGAGCATTGGTATTCGCCCTACTCGGAGACAGCAAATACAAATCCAGGAGAGGACGTCATTGCATACATATGCTAAGCGTTCTGCGAGGTGACCTCATGAAAGCAGGACTCGGTACACTCAAGTCAAGAATGGACCTGAGGATGCTAAGGATTTCGGCCGAGGACACGATACAGTGGGCAAAATCGAAGAAGGATTGATTGCAGCTGTAGGATGTTTCTACTACTATAGCCGCAGAATACAGTAATCATACGTGACGTCATAAGCAACTACAGAATGAATGACTCGACTTAGTCCGTCTTAAACGTTTAATAGTCTGACACGCTGTACGAATTTTATGTCTTAACTATTTAATAAACATTCTGTCGAATATTTTGAATATAATTTGACTGGCTGCCATAGGTAGCCAAATTAGTTTCACAATATTCAAGAGCTCCCAATCAAGATAGTTCCACAGTATTCAATAGAGGCCTAATGTGTATTAAATTGTAAATTCGCCAAAAATATATGCAGCATGCTCTACAATTCATACACTTTCGTGACTGACTTTTCCACCTTCGTGACGAAGCTACGACATTTTGATTGTGACGTCGGTTAACAAGTGACGTATTTGATTATGACGTGAGATACTTGAGTGGCAGACAGGATCCCTCAATGGTGGATTCCTCTTTATCCATCAATTATATGACGTCATAATCAACTATACGTGATGTGTAGGATGACATCATAACCAATTACGTCATGAATGACGTCACTAAGTTCGTCACGAACGCTTAATTGATGACGGACTAAGCGTTGATGTGTAATAGTTTTCTGGAAATTGAGAATCAGAGAGCGTATGGATCGATGGACCCCAATACGGGAATGGCGTGGGTGAACCTTAGTTAAAGATGGGCGGGGCACAGCTAAACCTGTATTTCTCTATTGAGTTGAACTAAGCGATCGCTTGCCTTTGTAGCCGCAGTGAACACGCAATGGCCTGCACATTATCGGGAGTATGGCCTATACACGGTTGATTGAGTGTTATAAATAAATAAATAAATAGTGTCGTTAGAGTTACTCGTCGGTTGGCTAACTAAAAAAACTTCCTAGTGAATAACAGCGATAAACCATCCCTTTCAGCCAATATCTGGTTTGAATTGTTAATGTCTGGTTTCAATTTCAATTTCAATTACTTTATTTACACCCAAGCCGCAACGTGGCACAAGGGGAAACAGAAGTACAATATTTTACTTGTCTAAATGGTGGTTTGGCCTACATAAGATTATTATTATTATTATTATTATTATTATTATTATTATTATTATTATTATTATTATTATTATTATTATTATTATCAAGAATTTGGGAATTTGTGCTGAGCCTGTGTACATTTACACTCAAAGAGGAGACCACTTCCGAAAGACCTCCACCGGAATGGCCGGTTCAGTTACCTTACCGGGCATTCCAGGGACGGTGGACAGTCATTCCAGCGGCCAATTTTCAAGAATAGCTTTCTCTTGTTCTTCATAGCGACATTTTCTATTAGAGATTTGAACATTTCCCCGAACAAATTTGAGATCCGATTCCCCCACTGTTCATCACGTGTATAGTCATTTTACAACCGAACCGTAAAATATGACAACGCATATTGGCCGACACTTATTTTCGTGAGCTGAATTAATTTCTGTGTATAATATAAACGTCTGTAGGCCTATTATTTTACTAAGCAACCGATTAACCCTTTAACCCTCAAATTTCTTCAAGAAAATTTCAATTTTCTCTAAGAAAATTTCAATTTTCTCTAAGAAAATGTCCATTTGCCGATCAAGAGAAGACTATTTTTGAAAATTTACTACTGGAATGACTGGCTCGGTTATCGAGCCAGTCATTCCAGTGGTAAATTATCAAAAATAGTCTTCTCTTGGTCTGCAAATGGACATTTTACGAAACCCCGCCCACCCTACAGAAGCCGTTTTTGGCTGATATGAGTGTTAAAGGGTTATCCAAACACATTTTCGCGCGAAAGTTTGTTAAAATTAATAACATTAATCTTGTTTAGGATTATTGTCATAATGTTGTTCGTGTACATACTTATCTATAAAATACTAAATCCGAAGATATCCCAATGCAAACTAGATCAACAGATTGCTATTGATTATTGTCTGGTACAGTTAGGGCCTACTCTATTTAGCTTTGGCCAGGCGTAGCATGCTATGAACACACATTCAAGCTTTGAAGTTGTTCCTGGTTTATTATCGTCCTGTTCTTTTAACGGACTCCCATTATGCGGGTTATATACAGATACGTCAAATTAAATTGTTATGGGCCCACATGCGGTCTAATAAAGATACAGTACCTTGAACACATGTTCGACGTGACGTCACGTCGCAGCCCGTCGCATCCCAGCCGCCAATGGGCCTTTCAAATTTATCCATCTATCATATGACCTCATATGACGTCATAATCAACTATGTGACATGAAGGGTGTCGTCATAATCGATTACAGCATGAATACCTCGATTTAGTCCGTCTTAAATGCGTAATAGTCCGACATGTTGTTCGAATTGTATGGCTTTATTATTTAATAAACATTCTGTTGAATATTTCCGAAAAAGTTCTGTTGAATATTTTGAAACTAATTTCACTGGGCGCTGTTGCTGCCATAGGCAGCAACAGCGTCCAGTCAAATTTGTTTCAAAATATTCAACAGCTTACCTACCTGTACAGTTTTCTGGAAATTGATAGTGAGTGCGTTCGGGGATCGATCCCAACACGAGCGAGGTGTAGGTGGAGCTTAGCTAGAGATGGGTTGGGCATGGCTAAAACTTGAAAGGCCCATTACGTATGTACCCGACCGTACGCTATTTTCGTGGGAGGGTACGGTATTAGTAATCTTTGAAAACGACCTATGATGATATCGTCGAAGCCTCTAGGTCGGTTTTAATGAGCCTGGTACGTGCAAATTGTTGAAATGCAACATGCGCGCAACGCCATACTGGGTCGGTACTGGGCCAATAACGGACCATATTGGCACGGTATTAGCCCATTACCGACTCAGTAATATCAGGAAACTGACTATATCTCATCAATGTATGGTCTATCTGAATAGCTGGCAAAGCTAATACAGACTATGAGACGATGATGAGATGTGGTGAAAAGTTCGAAATCTCAGGTTAACTAACTACTCAAGACTTGATGGTGCTACACCGAGCATTACCGAGAATAGAGTGCGCGGAGCAAAACCTTGTTCATAGCCTACTAAATTTTATCACATACTATTGTATACCTACCAAGACCTGGTTTTTCACTTACGGTAGCCTTTTTTGTTAATAACTGACACCCATCCATTGCCTACAGAGTGCGGATTAAGTTGTGGGTGGACGCCATCCTTGATTTTGACCGTGAATGCTATTTCAAGGTCACAAAGGTCACATATAAGTCAAATGACCCTTTTATGAAAGAACTGAGGACTGGCCACCTTTCGTCATATTTTTAGGCAGAATGTTTATCTTGTCGCTCGGGTGCGTGAAAAAGTGTTATATTGGCTATTATTGGCTATGCCCTGCCCATCTCTATCTAAGCTAATGTTGGCATCGATCGATCTCTGAACTCCTTGACTATCAATTTCCAGAAAACAATGCAGGTAAGCTGTTGAATATTTTGAAACTAATTCGACTGAGTGCTGTTGATAGCATCTTTATTAAATTGCAACGACGCAATTCGTACAACGTGTCGGTCTAGTAAGCGTTAAAGACTATTTCGAATCATTCATGACGTCGTGATTATGACGTCAGCGTACAGGTTACGTAGTTGATTTTGACGTCATATGATGGATGGATAAACTGGAAAGGGGAATAGGACAATCGTGCACAGAATTCACCTTTCCAGAGTACCCACCCATCATATGACGTCATAATGAACGGCGTGGTGTGTACAATGACATCATAATGAATGACGTCATGAATGACGTCGATAAGTACGTCACGAACGCATATTTGATGACGGTCTATGAGCTGTTGTACAAATTGTTTGCTTTTACTATTTAATAAATATTCTGTTGAGTATTTTGAAACTAATTTGACTGGGCGCTGTTGCTGCCTATGGCAGCAACAGCACCCAGTCTAATTAGTTACAAAATATTCAACAGCTTCCCTGTATAGTTTTCAGGAAATTGATAGCTAGGGCATTCGGGGATCGATCAATCCAAACATGGCAAGGTGTGGGTGGAGCTTAGCTAGTGATAGGCGGGGCATAGCTAAAAATGGACAGGTCCATTGCGTTTTGCTCCAAATCTAGTTCTGCATGTTGTAAGTGTACAGCTATGACAATTTTGCTACATTTATACATCTATACATTTATTCACCATGCTCCAATTATTCTAAGCTCAGATTTGGCAATACGTATTAATATGTTCACAATGGACACGATACATACGCCTGCTAGTTAACGACTGGTCAATGAACCTTTCCATTTTTAGCTATGCCCCGCCCATCACTAGCTAAGTTCCACCAACGCCTCGCCGTGTTGGGATTGATCGATCCCAGAATGCCCTAGCTATCAAGTTCCTGAAAACTATACAACTATAAAACTATAGCTGTTGAATATTTTGTAACTAATTTGACTGGGTGCTGTTGCCCAGTCAAATTAGTTTCAAAATATTCAACAGAATATTTATTAAATAGTAAAGACATACAATTTGTACAACAACACATAGCCCGTCTTCAAATATGCGTTCGTGACGTACTTATCGGCGTCATTCATGACGTCATTCATTATGATGTCATTCTACACATCGCGTAGTTGATTATGACGTCATATGATGGGTGGGTACTCTGGAAAGGTGAATTGGATTGCAATAATTATTCACGTTACAGCCACGATCTGAGGTGCTCACAAAGTTATTCTTAAAACAAGAACATCTAGCAATGTTACACTTTGATTTGTACCGACAAGTCACTAGTTCTAGGCAGGAATTAGGTACTGGTGGCAATCTTGTTCAAACGACTTGTGTGGTAGTTTGCTTTTTTCCTTGCAGATACAGGTGGTAATATTACCAGACTCTTCTTAACTTTCTCGAAGAGCTGAGTGGTCGATGGTCATTGTTTCAGGTGTTCCACGTACATGACACCGCGCACGCACGCACGCACGCACGCACGCACGCACGCACGCACGCACGCACGCAGGCAGGCAGGCAGGCAGGCAGGCAGGCAGGCAGGCAGGCAGGCAGGCAGGCAGGCAGGCAGGCAGGCAGGCAGGCAGGCAGGCAGGCAGGCAGGCAGGCAGGCACGCACGCACGCACGCACGCACGCACGCACGCACGCACGCACGTTTACCTCTCGACAAACTCCCCTGACATGCAAGGCTTGTTTATATGATATTTTTTAACATGACCTCTTCCCATATCTCCGGAAAGACTATTGGCTGTGTTACATCATATCGATGCAAGGAAGCTAAGTACGATAGGTTATCATTCAATGTCTGTGCAAGATTATCAGATATGTCATGAACTGGATAACACTTTTGTTCTTTTCTCATCCCAGAGACCAGCTGCGTCTTGTCTGGTTGTATCGACATAAAGTGCACTAAACAGGAGGTGGACCTTAGAATCTTTAGGGACTACCAGTATTCCTCCGCATCCACAGGCAACTGCTTCAGATGCCTGCAATATCAGCCTTTTCTCAACCTCGTCCCGGTTGCCACGGAGGTTGGCATGACGCTTGTCGCCATACTACCATATGCCGCGCATGATATGCGTACAATGGAAGTTATTCTGCCCGTCCTTATTGTCACAGTTTTAAAGTAAATTGTATAGCATTATTCAGACACATGTATCCCAGATAACGCAGCTTACTGGGCCGATGCTGGGCCGACACTTTCTGGTATCCGCCCAGCTTCGGCTCAGTAAAAAGCGTTATCAGGGACAGTCTTTCATAGTTGTTTTAAATCCATACGTTGCAGATGTACTGGCAAGCATATTTCCTGTTACACAACTTATCGCCATGAGGTAATTTACCATCATCATTCTTCTTTCTATCGTGCGTGCGAAGGTGGGTGGGTGGGTGGGGGAGGGGGGATCTGGCCATCTCCAGTAACATTGTGAATATCCAAATGCTCTCAGATGGTATCAGCTGCATTTTAAGTATAAATATGGATATTCATGTCGCTCCTTTATATTACGAATTTCTTAAAATTATGGTGGCGGTGCCGAATACATGCTTACTCCTAGAAATGGCTTCTTAGAGGGGGTTGGATGGCGGTGCTGAAGATAAATATGTGTTTGTGCCCATGTAACTGATTATGTTACACACCACTTTATCAATATCTAAGAGAATTGCTAAAAGCATCTGATATATGTATCATGGAATCGAGCCTAGTCTTGCTGAAATCCAATTGCGTCCGTTGTCTTTACAAGCCAATGTCCTTCGTAGCGGCAATTATCAGATGGCAAATCTAAATAAATTCGAACTATTTCAATTCATGTCTGATCAGTAACACACGCTTTCTTGTACCAAGATGTCCTTTCAATTGACTGATGTTGCATTTGAAAGTATGTGGACCAAACAGATGTAGAATGTTGTAAACACTTTGTGTGTTAATAATACATTGGCTATTACTGTAAATGCACAGCGGATTATAGACAAGGTAGTAGACATTGTAACTGCAATATGCGCAACCTTTGTCAATGGGCTAATTTTCACCCGTCTGTCGATTTAGTGAAATGTGATCCTAAGGAAGCTAAGCACTTTGTGACTAAGTTAGATTTCATACGTTGACTATCAATCACATACTATTGTAAGATTCCATATAAGTAATCCTGATTCACCATGTTCTCTGTGCTGCACGGCTATTGAAACATTATCAAATATACTCAGTCATGGCCCAGAACCTCTGGCATATGGATAAACTTATTTAAGCTCTGAAACATCTGCTCATCCACTAGTTTAGGACTACCTAGATAGTGCAGCTTACTGGGCCGATACCGGGCCGATACTTTAAGTATCGGCCCGGTATCGGCCCAGCATCGGCCCAGTAAGCTGCGTTATCAGTTATCGTACAAACCAAGATATTACCATCTTTAATGTGAGGAACAATAGGGAAACCAATATAATACTCACGAAAGCCGTCCAATCTGCGTTAGTGTAGAGCTGCGACGTCTGGGAGTAGACGATTTCCTTGCAGGCTTCCATTTCCCTGGCTTCGACTGTGATTCGGCCATCGAATGGTTTAAAATTAACTTTCACAAAAATGAAATAACATTCAATTAAAATGTCTTTACAAAAAACTTTCATATTAACAGAATGAATTACTCCTACACAGACCCGTCATACAATGTAATCCTGAACTTTTGCTATGGGCACGAAACACTGCATACTAATCGTTTATGTACTCAACTGGGGCTAATAGGAATGGTTTAAAAATTCGTCGACAAAATACGTCCTACGTGCATTATAACGCTTTCATATTACTTACGCTATTATCTACCATAATAAAATTAAGCATGCATCGGTCGCAGTATTATGTCTATTATCGTTAAGGAATTTTTTAAACTCTCCAGTTTATTTCTTCCGTTTAAGAAATGTAAGTGGCATTCATTTTTTAAAATAATTATGATGGATTCTGTTGCTTTCGTTAATAACAACATCTTCAAGACTCGCACTCCTTTCTTCCATATATTTAAGATATTCACTTTTGAAAGAATCAACACGCGTGGCTTAATAGCGTAGATGGGTTAATGAAATAGACTAGATAACTCTCAAATTCAATGCACACATTGACTGCACCCTATATATACAGCTAAACATGTCTATTACGGACATTTGCATCTTGGGTCAAATGGCGGTGGTTCTTTTAGACGGGTGGTCTTAAGACCACCCGTCTTAAAGAACCGCCATCATTTGGCACCGAAAGCGAGTTACCTTATTAAATGGGTTGTATTTGCGCGTCCGCCTGTCGTTAGTTCCCATTATGATCACACACACTCAGTGCCCGTTATAGACAGGTTTGATTGCGGATAATCTGCAATAATATGCTTAGAGAACGGTTCTGATTTTAAATTTGCTATCGGTAAGAATGGGCTTTTAAAATCTCCACGCAATTTTCAGAGTTATTAATTCCTTGTCACGCTTGCAATAAAACATGTTCTTGAGATATTTACGACCAGTCCTTTATGCTTTCTCTCCACGGAAACGCGCTAGGCTCGAGATTGGGTGGATGGATACGTTTAGATAGCAATATACACGGCTCATAAATTTTTTCCCCGTGAATTTCTATACAATAGAAATTAATAACGCGAGGGTAATTTTTTCTGCTTTATGGCGGATCAATCGCATGGGTAACACACTGGTAAAATTTGGAACAATATTGCGATTCGACTCGATGTTCCTCGGACGTTTCCGTAATCCAAGTTGCCATGTACGGAAACGACTGATGGATAGTCGGTTCAGAGTCTAAGAGTGCCGCTCCTAAATATAACCATTTCCCAATCAATAAGTGTATACAGTAAGCTAAGAAATAACTTAATATGTTCCCAAACTAAAATAAAACGTACTGTTGAATATTTTGAACTTAATTTGACTGGAAGTCAATGCTGCAGAAAGTAGAAATGGCTTCCAATCAAATTAAGTCCAAAATATTCAACACAACCATTTCTTACATCGTGTCCCAACTTCAAAATTGTACGAACTGTTTTCGTTGTTGTTTTGGACGCATGTTATTTATGAGCTGTACTGTACTTCCATACAACAGCCCCGGCATATTCTCAGTTACTGATAGCAGTGATCAATACGTTATGTATAAATCAGTTTATAGATTAGGCCTACATAAATAACAATTGTCTGATTATAATAATTTTTTATAAATTTTTATTGCAGATATCTTAACATTTTGAAAACAACGGCTTTGTTATTTTAGGTTACTATCTAGTCACATTGCTTATGACCAGCGGTCTCGTAGAAGTCGTGACACACGACTCAACAAATTAAGTTGCTTGCAACAAGTTGGTTCCAACAGGTGTATACCGCGAACCAACAAATTGGGTGCACCAAAAGATGCTGGTTGAAAAATGTAACAGCCAACTTTTCATCCAACGTTTCAACCAACTTCTTCAGCCAATTGCTTCATCCAAATTCTTCAGTCAACTTCTTCAGCTAATGTCTTCAGCAAACTTCTTCAGCCAACTTATTCAGCCAAGCTTCCCCAGCCAACTTCCTCAGCCAATTGCTTCAGCCAACTTCCTCAACCAACTTCCTCAACCAACTTCCCCAGCCAACTTCTTCAGCCAACTTCCTCAGCCAACTTCCTCAACCAACTTCCTCAGCCAGCTTCCTCAGTCAACTTCCTCAACCAACTTCCTCAGTCAACTTCCTCAACCAACTTCCCCAGCCAACTTCTTCAACCAACTTCCTCAGCCAACTTCCTCAACCAGTTTCCTCAGCCAACTTCCCCAGCCAACTTCTTCAGCCAACCTCCTCAGCCAACTTCCTCAACCAATTTCCTCAGCCAGCTTCCTCATCCAACTTCCCCAACCGACTTCCTCAACCAACTTCCTCAACCAAGTTCCTCAACCAGCTTCCGCAACCAACTTCCTCAACCAACTTCGTCAACCAGCTTCCTCAGCCAACTTCTTTAGCCAAATTCCCCAGCCAACTTCTTCAGCCAATTTCTTCAGCCAGCTTCCTCAGTCAGCTTCTTCAGCCAACGTCCTGAACCAACTTCCTCAACCAGCTTCCTCAGCCAACTTCCTCAGCCAGCTTCCTCAGCCAACTTCCTCAGCCAACTTCCTCAGTCAGCTTCTTCAGCCAACTTCCGCAGTCAGCCTCTTCAGCCAACATCCTCAGCCAGCTTCCTCAGCCAACTTCCTCAGCCAACTTCCTCAGTCAGCTTCTTCAGCCAACTTCCTCAGTCAGCTTCTTCAGCCAACTTCCTCAGCCAACTTCCTCAGTCAACTTCCTCAGCCAACTTCCCCAGTCAGCTTCTTCAGCAAACTACTTCAGCTAACCTCCTCAGCGAACTTCTTCAGCAAACCTCTTCAGCCAACTTCCTTAGTCAACTTCTTCAGCCAACTTCTTCAGCCAACTTCATCAGTCAACTTCTTCAGACAACTTCTTCAGTAACCTCTTCAGCCAACTTCTTCAGCAAACTTCTTCAGCAAACTAATTAAGCCAACTTTTTCAGTCAACTTCTTCAGCCAACTTAGTTAGCCAACTTCTACAGCAACTTCTTCAACCAACTTCTTCAGGAAACTTCTTTCAGTCAACAGGCTGCCAGCAAGTCGTTTTTCCGCGTGTTATGTAACCAAATTGTTGAACCTACCATTTTCATCTAATTTGATGAGGGGACCAAAATAGCTCAAATTATAACATGCGATTTACATCACATTTATCGTTATATTACGTACGTGACTGTTCTTTCAAGTGACGATACAAAATGACAGCTCGCCGAAAAAAATGTACATGCTCTGAAGAAGACCTGGAGAATTTAGCAAATCTGTATAAAACAAATGATTATTTGCATAATTTACAATCTCGAAATTTCCACATGCATCCTAAGCGGATGTAGGCACGCACTTTTTAAAATCTAACTTGTTAGTCAATGTGAATATGTAATGCAACACATTTGTTGCTTACAACACAATGTTTGACAAACTCGTTGCAACTAATTTGTCGGCCCTTCTCTCAGCCCTTTCGCTTAAAACAAATAGAAATTCGTTTTAAAATAACTGCCACATAAGATGTATGAAGTAGTTTGTTAACCTCTAGGTCAAAGCCTTAGTTCAGTTTTCGACCTTTCTGTGATTGTACAAACCTATCCATCAATCCCCCAGTTAGTACAATTTTGAACACGAAATAGGAAATGTTGTTCTGTTGAATATTCTGAACAAAATTCACCTTTCCAGAGTATCCATCCATCATCTGACCTCGTATGACGTCATAATCAGCGCAGCGCGTCACAATCATTACGTCACACAGGGTTCCGTATAGACCGTCATCAAATCTCAAATACTGCGACACGTTGTATGAATTGTATGTCTTTGTAATTCTTTGCTATTTAATAAACATACTGTTGAATAGTTTGCCTTAGGTAGCAACAGCACCCAGTCAAATTAGTTTCAAAATATTCAACAGCTTAACTGTGTAGTTTTTTGGAAATTGATAGTTCAGAGATCGATCGATCCCAACACGAGCGAGTTGTGTGTTTGGAGCTTAGGTAGGGATGGGCGGGGCATAGCTTAAACCGGAAAGGTCCATTGGATTGGAAGACATTGATGCCTTAGGCCACACCCCACTCCCCGCCCCCACCTCCCCAACACCCCCACACCCCCGGCCCCAAACCCATTCATATTAGTTTCAAAATATTCAACATCGTACCTGTATAGTTACCTCGAAATGGACCTTTCCAGTTTATCCAACAGTCATATGACGTCAAAATTAACTACTTAACGTGTATGATGACGTCATAATCAATTACGTCATGAATGACCGTAGACAAGTTTGTTACGAACGCTTAATTGATGACGGACTAAGCGTTGTTGTGCAAATTGTATGTTTTTTACTATTTAATAAACATGCTGTTGAATAGTTTGAAATTAATTTCAAAACATTCAACAGCTTACCTGTATATTTTTCTGGCAAGTGATAGTCAGGGAGTTCAGGAATCGATCGACCCCAACATGAGCGGGGGTGTGGGTGGAGCTTAGCCCGACATGGGCGGGACATATATAAAACTAGATTCTTCCATTGGTATTCTGATAATTTAGGGCATACTGTATATAAATCGATTCCATCACACATACAATGTGGGGGAAGCCTGACTAAAATATGCGGGGTGTGGCTACAAATATGCGGGGCGTGGCTACAAATATACGGGGCATGGCTACAAATATGCGGGGTGTGGCTATAAATATACGGGGCGTGGCTACAAATATGTGGGGCGTGGCTAGAAATATGCGGGGCGTCGCTACAAATATACGGGGCGTGGCTACAAATATACGGGACATGGCTAGAAATATACGGGGCGTGGCTACAAATATGTGGGGCGTGGCTACAAATATACAGGGCATGGCTACAAATATGCGGGGCATGGCTACAAATATACGGGGCGTGGCTATAAATATGCGGGGCGTGGCTACAAATATGCAGGGCATGGCTACAAATATGCGGGGCGTGGCTACAAATATGCTGGGCGTGGCTACAAATATGCGGGGCGTGGCTACAAATATGCGGGGCGTGGCTACAAATATGGGGTGGGGCGTGGCTACAAATATGCGGGGCATGGCTACAAATATATGGGGCGTGGCTACAAATATGCGGGGCATGGCTACAAATATGCGGGGCATGGCTACAAATATGCGGGGCATGGCTACAAATATACGGGGCGTGGCTACAAATATGCGGGGCGTGGCTACAAATATGCTGGACGTGGCTACAAATATGCGGGGCGTGGCTACAAATATGCGGGGCGTGGCTACAAATATGCTGGACATGGCTACAAATATGCGGGGCGTGGCTACAAATATGCGGGGCGTGGCTGCAAATATGCTGGACGTGGCTACAAATATGCGGGGCGTGGCTACAAATATACGGGACATGGCTACAAATATGCTGGACGTGGCTACAAATATGCGGGGCATGGCTACAAATATGCGGGGCGTGGCTACAAATATGCGTGGCGTGGATACAAATATGCGGGGCATGGCTACAAATATACGGGGCGTGGCTACAAATATGCGGGGCGTGGCTACAAATATGCTGGACATATTCAGCCAATGCTCCTGGTCTGGAAGTTTGATTACGGATATTATGTGCTGGATCTTATTTAATGTAACGTTAACGTACATTCCAAGGATTTGACTATCGCACCATTTTGTACGGGTTTGCTGCGTTCCTAATACAATTATTTCAGTTTTTAGTCATTGAACATTAGCATATGGCTTTTCATTCAACCTCCCATTTCTGAAATACATTGCTCAGTTTTTGTAACTGTGTTTATTTTTTCACTCGTAATAATTACTGAGTGTAAAGGCTAAGTAGAGTTGTGTATTATCAGCATACGTATGGAGCTGAAATCCGTGTTTGCTAATAATTATACTTGGTGGCGTTGTGTCCGCAGTATAATACAAGCGCGTCGCCAGCTACTAGAGATGGCTATGGCAATGTATGGCGAATAATTTGAAAGAAATTTGACTGGAAGGCGTTGCTGCCTCGGGCAGCAACGGCTTCCAGTCAAATATCCTTCAAAATATTCAACAGATTAATTTTTATATTGTAAAGAATTACTTGCGGTATTTGGTCTGATGGCTAACAAGTAAATACTAGTTGTATTTTTATGATTTGACGAATCATCTTTCGGCAAATTATTGGTATGGATGGCAAGTGCCCTACCTGCCATATCACTCGCGACGCCCCTGTAATATCTGATCCAACACATAGCCCTGTGGGGGGGGGGCACTAAATTCCACATTTCGCATTTTAAATGCTGTCATATGTAGGCCTATATACACCTTTTGCTTGCGATCAGTAATGTAATCATCATTAAATCAAACAAATGCCCCACCCCACCCCCACTGAGTTCGGACCTAATCCATGTAGATTTTCTAGAATTAAAGGTTCTCACAGGTTATCCATATTGGTGCGAGTTTCGGCAGGCTCGCTATGGTTACCACTGCACGAGGACGCCAGTCCGGGTTAAAGGGACGTAGCCACCATCACGGAAATGTGAAATATGAAATGTTTTATTTACACCCCAGACCATATCACAATCATATATGGGGAGTTACATAATAGTTATAAGGAGGAGGCACATATTATATTTTTTTCAGTTAGATTTTGTCTTTTTACAAGTTGCAGTATATAGCTATTCCATTGATTCTGATAATTAGTATTATCATTATCATTATTATTATTATTGTAGTAGTTGTTGTTGTTGTTGTTGTTGTTGTTGTTGTTGCTGTTGTTGATGTTGCTACTGTTGTAGTTGTTGTTGTTGTCGTCGTCGTCCCACGTATTGTCGTTGTGGTTGATGCACCTGTTGATGTTATTGGGTTTTTTTGGTTGCTGTTATTGTTGTTGTTGTTTTTTTGGTGTTTTTGTTGTTGTTGTTGTTGTTGTTGGTGGTGGTGGTGGTGGTGGGTGGTGGGTGGTGGGTGGTGGGTGGTGGGTGGTGGGTGGTGGGTGGTGGTCTTGTTGTTGGTGTTGGTGTTCTTTTCGCCATCGTTGTTGTTGCTTTTGTATTGTTGATGTTGTCACTGTCGGTTAACATCGTCATCTTTGTCTTCGTCTTCATCATTGTCCTTATCGTCATCATCATCGTTGTCCTCCTCATCGTCATATTCGATGTCGTTATTGTTCTTAGCGATCCGTGATATTCATATCGACACTATTGTTGGAATTCGACCTACCCGGAGCCAGCAAATACAAAGCCAGTAGAGGACGTCATTGCATAAATCTGCTAAGTGCGCTACGAGGTGACCTTGAGAAGGCAGGACTCGGTACACTCAAGTCAAGAATGGACCTGAGGAAGCTACGGATTTCGGCTGAGGACAAGACACGGTGGGCAAAAGCGAAGAAGGACTGTTTGCAGCTGTAGGATGTTTCTACTACCACAGCCGCAGAATATAGTAATCATACATACTATTGTTGTCATTTTCAATGTCCTCGTATTTTCTATTGACGCTCAGTCATATTCAACCGGTTCTCCAAACACCGTTGATATTTTATGCATCCACTCACGCGTTCCTCTGTACTGGACGGTCGGAAATGCACGTGGGTAGCCCTCCACTAATACACACGCTAAAATGTTTTCAAAGACAAAAAAAGAATTCAACAATACGTTTTACTTTATTTTTGGAAGACGTTCAGTTATTTCTGAGCCATAGACCCTACTTTAATGGTGTGCGTGCTGTATTATAGATTCTGTCTCTCAGGGTCAAAGTTTCTCTTGAAATCGTGGCATGGGGAACTACTTGCCGGTGTTGGCACCAACATGTGCCGACACGTCTGCAGCTGAACTATAACAACTAATTAATATAATAACATAACCTAGACTGTTAGACAGTGGGGATTCTGTCCCGTGACTGGCTGTTGCAATGGAACAGCTATAGTTACAAGCGGGTGGAACTATTGACCTTTCCAGGTTTATCCATCCAACATATGACGCCATATCACCTCATAATCAACTACGTGACCTGTAGGGTGACGTCATAATCAATTATAGCATGGATGACTCGATTTAGTCCGTCGTAAACGCGTAATAGTCCGACACCTTGTTCGATGTCTTTGCCATTTAATAAACATGCTGTTGAATATTTTGAAGCTAATTTGACAGGGCGCTGTTGCTGCCTTAGGCAGCAACAACACCCAGTCAAATTAGTTTCAAAATATTCAACAGCTTACCTATATAGTTTTCTGGAAATCGATAGTCATGGAGTTCAGGTATAGGTCGATCCCAACACGATTGAGGTGTGGGTGGAGCTTAGCTAGAGATGGGCGGGCCATAGATAAAATTGGAAGGGTCCATTACCTACCATAATACATAGATTTTAGTATAAAGAATGTACGCTGAACCATTCTACTACCAGAGTGGACCTATAATAATTAGTAGGCACTATCCTACTGAAACCGGTCCATGGACCGTTAAGTGCACCCCGCACTAGAGCAGCGCGTCAGCAGCGCGCTGGCAGCAAAAAATCACGTCTGTGCATTTCCAATTGCATACGCACGCTAGAGCAGCGCGCCAACAGCGCGCCCGCAGCGCGCCAGCAGTAGGGTTTTTTGGATCGCTCAAAAAGCGATTTTTGCTGCTTGCTGCCCCGACGCGCTGGAATTCCCTCTCGTGACGTAAATATAATTAGGGGTTCTCCCAAAACGCACGTGGTAGCAAAACTTTGATTTGATTATTATTTCCTTCCAAACAATGCCAAAACAGCAAATTATCAACGAGGAATGCTTGATATTAGAGGTACAGAAGCATTCCTGTATTTATGACATAGAATCATCAAATTATAAAGACCAGGAGATGACGGCGAATGCGTGGGCGGCAATTAGCCAGGTCGTGGAACATTCCAGTGGTATGTATCATTGATATACATATACTATACATGGCCATGACCAAGTCAATGAAGGCGCTGTTCGTAACTACAAGATATAACGTTGGTCGAGTGATGACAACGACGACGACGACGACAACAACAACAACCAACAACAACAGCAACAACACATTGTTGTTGTTGTTGTTGTTGTTGTTGTTGTTGTTGTTGTAAACGACAACGACCAACGATGCTAATGACAAAATAATATATATTTGCGATAATAATCATACTGATACTGTTGGCCAACTTGGCCTAGAAAATGCTATATATCTATTTCCTATTTCTGTTGACTTTCTGAGAAGAATAAACCCATAGTTTTAAACACTTAATTAAATCCTATGTACGATCGTGGTGTCATGACAATTCTAGACTATATAACAATAGAATACATATGCACTCAGAACACAAGCAATGAACAGTGTCCGTGTTTGTTTCACTGATTAGCTTAATTGCTTCTTCCTTATTCTGTGGTTCCCCTCATCACCATATTGTACTGCCAAGTCACGTCACCTGCTGGTGAATTGAAGTACTGACAAAATTTGTCACGGATCACCACTGCATCCGCCGTAGGGTGGTTTCCAATCCCTGCAATGTCCACGAAGCCATTAACTTCACTAGTGTCACTGACATTATCATCCATCGTTGCAGTCGCTGTTGATGCTGTTGTTGAGTTCTGAAGGAAATTGTGAAGGGTACAAGTTGCCAATACCAGTTTCTCGACACTGTCAACATTTAAATTAATTTTCCTGTGATATATTCGCCATCTATTCGCAAGAATGCCGAATGCATTTTCAACAACACGACGAGCTCTTGAAAGGCGATAATTTGCGACACGTTTGTCGTTAGACAAATTTCGACCAGGATATGGTCGCATTATATTAGTCTTCAACGGGAAGGCTTCGTCTGCTACAATCACATGAGTAATAGTCCTAACTCAGGAGCCCCTGGCAGATGAGTATCCCGAGGAAGATGCAACTTCTGACTTTGAAGTGCTTTACCGAGGTTTGAGTTAGCAAAAATCCCACCGTCACTGTTCCGTCCATAGGCACCTACATCAACAATGATGAATCGGTATGAAGCATCTACCAGTGCTAACAGAACCAACGAAAATGTCCCTTTGTAGTTAAAATACCTCGAGCCAGTATTTGCTGGTGCCTGGATCACAACATGTTTGCCATCAAGAGCGCCTATGCAATTTGGAAAGTTCCATACACTGAAGCCTTTTGCAATATCTAGCCAATCTTCACCAGTTTGAGGTGCTCTAAGGGACATTGGCGCTACCTTTGTCCAGATAGCATCACACACCTCAGGGATGACCTGTTGCAATGTGGACTCACCGACTCGATAACTGAAGGCAATAGTTCTGATTGCATCGCCTGTTGCTAGGTACCTGTAGCAAATAAAGGCATTCAGTTGGTTAGTTTTGCGCTTTGTTTATCCATTCGCCAAACATTGATTTAAAACCTTAAATCTCATTTATTTCTTGTCAGAATTTGGCCAAATTTGCATAGAAGTCCCATAGAGATAATTTTATCCTCACATTAATTTGATATTAAAACATTGTTGTAGGAAATATAAACGTGTTTATCTGATAACTATTTTACATCCACAGCATTGGACTGCAAAAACCGCTGGAAGACGCTGCGAGACAGATATGTTAGGAACAAACGAGAACAAAAGACAAAAAGTGGTCAGACAGTCAAATCAAAAAAAACATGGAAATACTCTGCAATAATGTCATTCCTGGACAGCTATATTCAAGATGCTGAGTAAGTAGATTCTGATTAAATTCTCGCAGGATGGACATACTAGATGAGCTCATGCTCACACACATGCTAATATGTACGTCACTTAACGAATACATGAACACGGTCAACTACATATGAATTAAATTCATTTGAAGCAACACTAACCAACTGCCACACCCCATCGCCATATCATGTGTGTCCAAACAGTTTCTATCCTGGACATTTTAGCTCGCCTATAGGAGGACTGGTTATTTTTGGGCTTTTTGTACTGTGCTTAAGCTTTTAAAAAAGTATACAAAGTCATGAAGGAGTTACGGGATTTCAATAAAACCTTACGCATCTGTTCTATATGATGATTACTAGGGCCACTAGTGTGTTTACCTCCATGTATATGTTCAGTGCAAGCCAGATAACATATAGTATCCTGCGACAATATATACAGGCGATGCATGTGGTATCTTCTGATACCTCTTGTTTTAAGTTGACAGAAAAGGATATGTACACAGGTGGACGAACGTATGGGCGATAAGAAAAACAGACGTACGGCCATGCAGATAGGCAGACAGAAAGACAGACGGATGGATGACGGACGACGGACGGACAGATGGACAGAAATGTGCCACGGCATTCCCGTCCTCGGCTTTTTGTTGCCATCCTGAATATTCTATAGTGAGACATATCTATAATATATTTCTATTCTTTACAGAACAACAAGCAACTTGACATTAAGCGAGGCATCAGTAAGGGACTCCCCAGTAGCCATTTCCAGTCAGAGCGTGTTATCGGATTCTGATGGCCAAACAGACGAGGAGGGGATTGGAAACACTCCGAGCAGATCTAGCACCTCAAGGCCTGTTGGTAGAATGACACCAAGCCAAACTCCAACATCAAAGCCAGCAACTAAACGAAGTAGGCCCACAGAAATAGATCCCATTGGTTTGGCCATGATGGAATACTTGAACAAGGGGAATACCAATACTAATACTGCAGATATCCCTTCTGACGAAGATGCATTGTTCCTGCAATCCCAGGTAGCAGCCCTTAAACGTCTGACCCCAGTTAAGAAAGCTGAGGTGAAATTGCTCATTCATGAAATTATGTTCAAGGCAGAATATCATCCACACGTAAATCTATCTCTGCAAGCAACACAACCATCACATCTTTACCAGGCAGTTCAGCAACCAACTGATAATTGTATGCAACCGACATTGATGTATGAAGAGGGTGTGAGATATGAAAACCTGTGATTATACTGTGATGTTACTTTATCACTACACAGCCAGCTATACAACTATATTAATATTACGACAAAGTTATGTCATTATTCTAGTCAAAATAAATAGAAATTTCATATATACAATCTATCTGTTAACAAGGGTGTTTGTGAATCATTACTCTCCCCCCCCCTCCCCTCTCTCCTCTCTCTCTCTCTCTCTCTCTCTCTCTCTCTCTCTCTCTCTCTCTCTCTCTCTCTCTCTCTCTCTCTCTCTCTCTCTCTCTCTTTGTGCGTGCGTTCGTGTGTGGTGGAGCTTGTGTGCGTACCTGAAACAGTACGTGCGCGTATGCGTGAGTATGAATGGGCGATTATGAGGGCGTGCGTGCGTGCGTCCACAGAAAACAAAACAGCGAGGTACGCAAGCTGTAAGAAATGCATGCATGTAGGCATGTAATCTTTGACTGATTTTCTTATGTATTTCATTACCTGAGTGTCATTGCCAATCTTTCGCGAGCTGGAATCGACTGCCTGAAACTAGTATTCAACTTGGAAATTGTTGGTCCAATGAGGAACAAGATTTCACTGAATTGTTCCTTTGTTAATCTAAAGTATCGTCTGAACCTATCATTATCGAGTTCAAGTTCTTTCACAAGTCGGTGATACTCCCCGTATTGATGTCGTTTCTTCAAAATATCATGAACCCAATACCGTCTCTGGCATCTTTTACGAAGTTGCAATCTCCTTCTATATAGATAGAACAAAATTAAGGTTTCTTTCTCTGATTTGCGGATTGTAGTAGCCATTTTTATTCTGCCTATATCTTATCTGCTGCTTTTGGCGCGCTGCGTGTATGTGGGCATAAATGCTGCCTCGCTGTCAATGCGTTGTTGCCGCGCTGCTGGCGCGCTGCTGACGCGCTGCCCTAGTGTGGGGTGCACTTTACTCTTATATAAGGGCGTACTATTCGGTTTGAGTATCAGCACCACCCATTCACCCACCCCCTCCAACCCCACCTACCCGGCCGAAGCCAGTTATCTAACATATATAACTTATTAGAATGTCACGTATATAAACAACTGAGCAGATGACTGGTTATGGCCTGGACGTGTCATCTGGCCCGCGAGCCGCTAATGCCAGAACTAGACACGATCATTTCATCTAAACAACGACTGACTGTGTAATTTTTTTTCTTATTTTGACGTTGCCAGTAACATGCTGTTGGATTTTTTCAAACTAGTTTGGCTGGGTGCGGTTGCTGCTACACTGAGCAACAGCACCCAGTCAAATTAGTTTCAAAATATTCAACCGCTTACCTGTATAGTTTTTTGGAAATCGATAGTCAGGAAGTTCAGCGATTGCTCGGTCCCAACACGGCTGCGTGTGGGTGGAGATTTGCTAGAGATGGGTGATGCGTAGCCAAAGCTGAATTCCTCCATTAGAATCTGATGAATATTAAAATCCCTCTAGGCTCATGAAAATAGATGCATAAACGACCGTATGAATGAACAAATAAAAGAACTAACGAACAGACGGATGACAAGATAAACTATATTATTTGCCATTTTCCTCTTCGACGTCGTTTTCGTATACGTTTCTATTCATGTTCCAGTAAGCCATTTCATCCTTGACATCGGGTCATGCTGTGTAATAGCAATCCTCATCTATTATTTTGAAAGAAATTTCACTGAATCCCGTCGTTAGCAACAACTGAACGTCAAATTGTTTTAAAATATAGGGGCCTACAACAGATATATCTTCAAATAGTTGAGTGTGCATAAATCTTGAATGAAATGTATGGATCTAACTCCATAAATATAGCCTATAGTCTCCAAGTCAAGTGTAACCGTCAGCCCGCTGTAGTTCTGCGGAGTACATATTCCACGGAGTTTAACGCGAGATATACTGAATATTTTGAAAGTAATTTGACTGAAAATTCTTGGTGGCCAAGCCACCAACAACATTCAGTCAAATTATTTTCAGGTTATTTAGCAGGCCCCATGGAAATTATTGTAGGGTGGCTTGAAGCAGTCAGACGGTTACATCTATTTATAACTATAAGCGAGCTACCTTTGCCCAGCTAATCGAACATAGCGTGTTTATTATAAGCTATGGTTGCTATAACGACATACGAATGACGTATCGTATTTGCTCTAATCAAACATCATGTGACGAGAATGTACCCGCTCAGTGATGACATATAATTAAGCTTACGCATATCTGGCATTTGATTTTAGGGCCAGAAAATTGTGATGATTTAGACGGGTGGTTAGATGACCACCCATCTTAAAGAACCACAATCATTTGGCCTGGAACGCAAACAGCCGGAGCAAATCTGCTGAATTAATCCACATACCGTATTTAGTGACCACTTTCTTATCTCCTCTACAGTGTCCGTAAAAGACAGGTTTTGTTGTATTCGTTCTAATACTCGCCTAAACACGCTTCAAGGAGATTTCGCCATACCAGTTAATGCGGGCCTATGAATTGCACAACCGGATGAAATATTAACCCTTACGAGTCTGATGTCAATCTTTTACTGTGCCAATAGTGAATTAACTGGTGTATAGTTTCAACAATTTTGGTGGACGATGTTGCTATCTACGACAGCACCATCTTCCACCAGATTTGTTGAAAAACGTACATCAGTTCCGCTTTTAATTTAATTTGAAAAATTAAAAATTTTGACATCAGATTGGGTTAATAGCTATTGAGGCCTATCGGGACTATTATAAATAGAGACGTTAACAATAATTGTGGAGTCTCACTGAGTTTACCAATTAACTGAATACTTACTCTTGATATTGGTAATCGTAATAGTTTTAGTTGCTAGAAAAAAGCAACAATGGTTCGTAAATCAGGTAAATACGGAATTCGATCCGGAAATACCATTCGTTATTCACCGAGTTGCTTAAATGTAAGACGTGCTAGCCGTCAAGCTTGTCTCATTCGAACAGAATATTCTGAGAATAGATCTGATGACGCGAAAGTGCAAGATGCTGACCATATCGCTCAAGAAAACAATTTCGCAGTCGGTGTTGAATATTCGTTGAACAAACGACAGAGGTGGAAGATTCCTGACAAATTAAAAGAATTTATCCAAGAAGAGAGCGATGAAGAAAACGAGGTAAAATTTAGTATATTAGAGAAACATAAACTGAGGAAAGGTAGGAACTGCATCAGTTATACTGCCAACAAAGGCGAAGTGAAGAGCGTCCTATCGAAATCGCATACGTATTTTGACGAGAGCAGCGTGGCGATGCCGCACGAACAGACTTTAAGTAGGAACGCGCGGCGCAGACAACGCGAGGCCGATCACAGACGCGGGGCGCAGGGACGCGCACAGGAGCGAAGGAGACGTGGCCTAGGTGGCAATGTTCCTATATTAGTAGACGAACAGCATGGGCAGGTAGGAGAACACGAAACAGAGCATGAAAAACGCACACCACATTCTGAAATCCGCTATGACGTGTATTATCCGTCACCGAAGACTAGCTCACTCACATACAATCCCAAATATGCTGCAGTAAACGCACACGAAAGTGAAAAACCAGAAGATGGGCGCTTGAAGCACAAAACACAGAGGAGAAATGTGCATGTGGAAGCTAAATGCCAGCCAGATTATGTGTCTGAGGAGCGAAGTGACGATGATAATGATGATAATGATCAGGCATCTGATAACGAGGATAACTGCGAAGGCGTGAGTAAGGATAAAACAATAGATGTATTCTTCAGTGAACTTTTACGCGCTGCAAGTAGAGCACAGGAACTAGCAATGAGAGATGATGGATTACGTCACCCACCATCTTATTCAGGTAAGAGTAGACCTCAGAGTTGCACATTCAGTGACACAAAGGAACGTGTGTTTCATGTTGACAAGCGGTCGATAGAAGATGCTGATAAATGCCATGATACAGCGGAAAGTGGCGCAGAAACAAATGTCGACGAGTACCAGATGACACAACGACAGCGGAAGCTATACAGAAGAATGCTAAGAACCGGCACGCTGTTATGGAAACAGTCTCAACCGAAGAATGATGAAATTAAATCGATTGCCATGTATCCAGTTCCAATTCTCTTGGCATTCGATGAAGTTACTCCAGATTCCCTATCACGAAACTATGGGCCGACGTATGCAGAGTGCCCGTGCTACCCTCGCAAATTTATTTTAGACATTTCTAGTCGTTTGGTGAGAATGATCACCGATTCGAAGCGCCTCCGTGACGAGTTCGCCATGTATCTAGACACGTGGTGTTGGCTGGTATTTGTAGAAGATGGACACAGCTCTGACGGGTTTGAAATCTATAACGTGTACATGAATGCTGATTTGGTTAATATGAACTCTTTGCGTATAGAAACATTGTGCACCATGGGTGTGTTTAACTTGGAAGAAGTTATACAAAGAGCCTTATGTTATTTTGATACTTTACCACTTTCCTTCTTCAATATGATCGAACTTAGCTCCCCTGTCAACCCTAGGTTCAGATTCAATATGCTCTCTCAAGAAATGTCCTGCTTAAACATATCGTACATCGTTGATGACGTACTGAAGAAAGACCTCGATAGTGGTGCGGTGTGCGGAGACGGTAAGCAGCCATCGCCATTGCATGACATTGTGGTTGATATGAGTGAATTCTGTAGCATTTGTTTTGGGAACATCTCTCCAGATAATAACACCGGAGCCACAGCTCTCAAGCGATGTCAGCATTGGTTTTGTGATGTGTGCTGGCGAGATTACCTGCTGAATCAGTTAACATCGGGACATTCACGTGTTATCCAATGTCCTGAACTGGACTGTGAATCCGAGGTGGATTGGACTACTGCCTTGACTTTGGTAGGAGTTGATCTATACAGGCCGTATATAAAGAGGCGTCATAGCACACGTGTACAGCGACAACAGACCAGTAAATGGTGCCCTAATCCCAAATGTGGCAGGGTATTGGAATTAACAGGTACTAATTCTAGTAATTCTGATAATGTTATACCTGTATCTTGCCTTTGTGGACACAATTTCTGTTTTCGTTGTTTAAGCGCGCCACATTGGCCCGCTTCATGTGAACAGGCTAAGGATTACACTGCGAAACTCGAGAGTCTTGGCGATGTTAACTTTAATCCAATGCCAGCCGAAACGACAACAATTGTCAAGTACAAGAACTGCCCGTCCTGCAATGAACCAATAGAAAAGTTCGAGGGGTGCCCACACATGGATTGTATATGTGGATGCAGTTTCTGTTGGAATTGCTTGATGTACCCGTATCATTTGCATGTCGGTCGGTTGTGTCAAACAGACTCGTCACTTGATCTGATTGGCACAACAGAGGCCGAGTTACGATATGTAGATCGCCGAATGATGAGAAATAAAACGCGGACTCGTGGCTATGTGACTGCTCTACAACATCGCATGGCGCGCCACCCGGATGGGCAAGCGAGGTTCCGACGCGCCATAACGAGGCTAAGCAAGATTACAACGGATACTGATATTGAGAAACTTACTGAAGCCTTTGACCTCGGATCAGACAAAAAGCAGACTTTATGTTTTGTGCGCCAGTTTCTTTCTGATATGCTGTCTTTTTATTTAGAACTTCAGACAATCGCGGAGAACACGGCCTTTCTCTCTGACACCAATATCAAAAATGGTGTCGATTTAGGATATGCGTTCGGCAGACACGAGCGTCAAATGGACTTCATCTGTTCTCGGCTGGTCCATATTTTGGAAACGTCATCAAATAGGCCTGTGTCTGACACTATAATTCTACTAAAAACACTCAAATCACGTGCACATGACTGTATTAGTGCTTTGATGTCCGTAGTTCGAAATCTGCCTAAATAAGATGTCACCATGATCTGTTAGCGCCTCGTGTGTCGACGTAGGTTACACCTTAATAGTCAAGGTGGATAAAACGTCCTCTGGAGTGGTCTTGAAGAATGTCAACGCCTAGGAAATAACATTTTTGAAATTTTATCACTGGAATAACTGGCTCGGTTACCGGGCCAGTTATTCCAGTGGTAAATTTCCAAAAATTATCTCTTTTTCAACAAATGAACGCTAACCAAGAAAACAAATTGGATTTTATTTACCAGGAGTCGTAAATGGTCAAGCCGGCCAAAACGGCATCTGTAGTTCATTGGAGGGTGTGGGTGTGCAACAGAATGCCATTTTTAAAATTTACAAAACAATGTTTTCTCTTGGGTTGCAAAAAAAATTTTTTTTGGAAAAATCTTGATCATTAAATACACGGTAAATCAGGTATAAGACGTCATAATCAAATACGTCACATGTAGGGTGAGGTAACAATTAAACTGATACGTCATGAATGGCGTATGCACGTCCGTCAGGAACTCTTAATAGTCCGGCATATATGTAGGAATTGTATGTTTTTACTACTTAATAACTATTCTGGTGAAAATTTTGAAACTAATTTGACTGGTCGCTGTTGCTGCCCTGCCATAGGCAGCAACAGCGCCAAGTCAAATGAGTTACAAAATATGCAACAGCTTAATTGTAGTTTTCTGGAAATTGGGGTTCAGGGTTTGATCGATCGGTACATGGGAAAGACGTTGCTGGAGCTTAGCTGGAGATGGGTGGGGCACTGGAATTTCAAGGGTTAAAAAGTGGGCTAACACCTTATAATCACGTAACTGGCGTTAAATGGAGGGATCCAATCTGTCACTCTAGTATCTAACGACATGATCAAATACGGCACCTGTTAGTTGACGTCACAATCAGAATGATGTAGGCTACATCACGAAAATTGAGTCCGGTACGCGTACGGATTCTACGCCTTGGCTACACCTCTCACTCAAATTAGTTTCAAAATATTCAACAGCTTTAAGGTGAAGTCACCAAAATGGTTCAAAATAAAATTGTTACAATTATATATACTTTTAGAGATTTAAATCATGCGCCTATGGTGTAATAAAAGAAATAAATCTGATCAAATTAATGGAAAGAGAGACGCGAGTCCCTAATTCAATTTCACAAATAAAAAACTAATATTAATTTATACGGAATGAAACCATCATAATTTCTGTTAAGATTTATTTCGTTTCAATATATTTAGTTAGGTCTACACAATTTAAGCTTCTAATAAGTGTACAATTTTCAGAATTGAGTATTCAAGCATTTTTGTATGAGTGTATATTAGATGTTTCATTAATCTTTTAACACTCAAATTTGTTCAAGAAAATTCGAATTTTCTCATAGAAAATGTCCATTTGCCGACCAAGAGAAGACTGTTTTTGAGAATTTACCTCTGGAATGACTGGCTCGGTTATTGAGCCAGTCATTCCAGTGGTAAATTTTCAGAAAGTCTCTTAGTCTGCAAATGGACATTTTTCAAGACCACTACAGAAGCCTTTTTGGCTGATATGAGGGTTCCAGAGTTAAAGTAATATTTAGTTGTATTATCGACCACTGTTATCTTATCAGTATTGCCAGATTGTAGATTATAATTGATCCCAAGAAATAAACAGCGTCACATGGGAGACTACCACGTGCTGTGCGTTGTACGCGAGAATAATACGGAGTTGTTATCCTTGAAATGTAAACAAACTGAGACGACACGGGGAAAGGGCCAATTGAGCTTATAATACCATGTCCGTCCACTGTCCGTCCATACCTCAAATCACATCTCCTTCTTAGTGCTTTGACCGATTTCTAACAAATTTGACTGTAAGCATTCTATGGCGGTAGGCTCCAGAACACCCTTTCAGAAGTTTGCTTAGTCCATTTTTTGGGTGAAAATCCGTGATTTGTTAACAAACTTATTGGAAATTGTCAAAACGGATCTTCTCTTAGCGGCTTAACGCATTTCAACTGAATTTGTCTAGAAGCATCATCTAGGGTGGTAGGCTCCTGCTGTTCTATTCAGATTTCTGATTGGTCAATTTTTGGGTGTACATCTTATGATTTGAGGAAAGATTTATCTAACCGCTTGGTGGATTTTAACCACATTTGGCCGGAAGGACCCTATGCATGTATGCTGTAGAACATTTGTTCACAATTCTGCTTGGACAATTTCTTTAGTGACCGTCTTAGATCTCCCGAAAATTTTCCAGAGACATTTAAAACTACTCCTTAAAGAATAGCTCCATTTCAATGAAACTTGAGTGAAATGATCCTATGACGATAGGCTTCAACATAACAAACAAGAATTTTAATTGGTCAATTTGTTTTGTTGCCATCTTGGATTTCAGAAAAATATCCATATTATCTATATAAATGCGAATGGTTCAAATGCTAATGGTCCAGGTGAGCGTCACATGCCCTTGAGCCTCTTGTTATGAAATCGCTGTTAATCTTGGTCAAATGATCACACGTATTCTCAAGAGAAATATCATCGTGTACGTCCCACCAAAACACACCCATTTCAGAAATGGCATATAACAAACATCAAATTATCAACTGTCTTTACTGTAGGTTATTGACTATCTATCTGTATTAGATTAAAACTCGCATTTTTTTATAATACTAGACTGAAAAACCGTAAACTTGTGAACAATCTACGGCGAGGTGTTGAATATTTTGAAATTACTTTGATTGGAAGTTGTTGCTTCTAGTCAAATTTTATTGAACAGCGTGGCGATGTTTTCCGGTACCACTATTAAGAACATGTGCATGTGTCCGGATTTCCGCCAATATAGTCTATAGTTAGATCGATATATCGATTTATCGCAATATTTATAGCAATTTATTGCGATATTCTCTACGCCAATATGGGATACCCATACATTCGTGATCACTTTTGTTGTTTATAAAGTGGTTACCTATGATATGGCTGAGACGTATGCCAATCACCCGATTCTGGTAACAAAAGAAGAGACATTATGGAATGATGTCGACTACTACAGTCAGACAGAAGAACGTCGCACAAAGCAGTATTATGCACCTGGACGTCGTTAGGAGCTCTGGCCACAATCGAGTGACGGAGGCTACAGTATTGAAAGTTCCTGTAAGGGTTGGGGGATTCGATCTGCCACTCAAGTATCTGACCTCGTTATTAAATACTTCACGTGTTATATGGCATCACAATGTAAAAGGACGTAGGTCCGCCATAAATGTTGTAATAGTCGGCCAAGAAAGTGTATGGATTATATAAGGTTTTTTGATGTATTTAGGATTTAACAAACATTATGTCAATATTATGAAACAAATTTGACTGGGAGCTCTTGCTGACACAAGGCAGCAACGACTACCAGTGAAATTCGATTGTGTATGTCTGTCCGTCCGTTCGCCCGCATGCCTGTCTTTGTGTGCGGTTCTGTATCTAAAAACTGATTTCGCTAATATTTTACCACGAGGAAGAAACTTGCGTACAAGAGGACTTTTTGAGTTTGGCCATGATCCGGGTGAAAGAACCAGGATCTGGACCGGATAAATTTCTGGATCTATGAATATCTGTGAAACTAATGGTTCGATTTCGCTCAAATTGTTTCACAAAAAATGGTTAGACCATACACATACACTAGGATTCCACAACATTGGCGAAATCTGGACAGAAAACGGAAAATCCGAAAAAAGACGGGAGGGCGAGGATCTGCAATCCCTGTTTTCTCTTGTTTGTTTATATCTCACGGTTTGCAGATTGCTTTTATGTTCGAGTACTATCAGGAAATCTTGGTATTGGTCCTTGTTAGCGAGGGTACGACTGCCGTGAACCCCTTCAAACAGAGAAATTCTTTATCTATCTATTTGGCAATTAGCTGAGTAGTTTTGTCTCTTTATAGTATGGGTTTGTATAATTCGATAACATCAGTAGTTCCTATGCTAATCGCCACACGGCAATATAAAGATGCTCAATATATCACACCGCTTATTAGTAGTACCCACGTTTTCCATATTCGAGAACGAAATACACCAATGAATCCAGAATCTCCAAAAGGTAATTTGACCAGGGCTTTTGCTGCTCATGGCAGCAACAGCTTCCAGTCAAATTAGTTTCAAAATAATCAACATAATGGTTATTAAATTGTAAATTGGTCACAGCAGATAGAATTCGGACGGTTACCTTGGTGACGGGCTTGCGTCATCTGATTGCTTTTAGCTCACAAGTGACGTACTTTGGTTATAACGTCAGATACTTGAGTGACAGATCTGATCCGTCTATTGCGCAATAGTTGTGTTGACTGCGCATTGACTATTTTAGTTTCTCAGGTAGGCTACAGCGTTTCCTGTAATTCATTACCAGAACGAGTATTATTACGCCGTATCATGATACCGGTATAGCATAGACAGCTTCTCTTTTTTTTTACCAAACATAACTAAATCTCAAGTGAAATATGGTCCCTGTTCAGAATACCAGCTTTCATTGAGTGTACAGCCACGATGCTGGTAATACTAACGAAACGGAGGACACGATTGATCCTATTTTAGACTATGCACTGAGCATCCCGACTATTTTTTACAAGTTGCCAGTTGGTATCGTCCTAGGAATTGGAAGTCTGGCCAGCATCATTCTTATCTACTACTTGTTCAGATCAGGGAAGGTTCGTTCTCAAACATTCTGCATTATCACCAGCTTAGCGATAGCAGATTTAGTCACATGCCTAAGTGGAATATCTCTCTACATCTGGTTAAGATTGGCAATGTCCTTCACACTGCCACAACAATTGTGCCCAGCAACAGCGTATGTGCACCTTGTTTCAATGACAAGCAGTCTCTATCATCTGGTCTTGTTCGCTGTTATGAGATTCTGCCAATTGGTCTATCCGTTAAAGACCAGGGCATGTCTCACTGTGGGAATTGTCTCAAAATCGTGTATTTCAATATGGATAGTTTCTTCTTTCGCGTGCTCACCGAATATATGGGAATACCAAGCCATTGATATCAATTATGGTCAGAGACATATCAGGTTCTGTACCTTTACTGGTAACTTTATAGTAAGAGACATGGTGTTTCACGTCGTTGGGCTTCCATGTGTGTTAATAACAAGCCTTCACCTAGTGAAGTTCTTCAAGGTCAGAAAGTCAACGAAAGCTGCCGAGGATCTCACACATGACGATAGAAAAGGAACTGTGCAGAGCGCTATGATGATAATGATTGTATCGTTCTTCGTGTGTTGGCTTCCTTGTATGTTCCATGATATAATTCACGAAGTCTTCGGTGTCCCATATGCTCCCATACACGTTTATCTTTATTTCATAACTGGTTGCTTAGTAATCTTCAACAGTGCAGCTAATCCATTCATCTACATGCTGATAGCCAAGCCGATAAGAACAGATATATTAAGATACGCATTGCCTTCTTTTCTTTATCGGAGAAACATATAATTATTGTCGATTCTCAGTGTCATTGACGCGTGCCGCATAAAGGCTGAAACGTCGCACAGTCGACTATTGGTGGTTCTACCAATATACTTCGATCGATACACATAGGCCATAAAGATCAACACCATATAGAAATTGGTGTGCGACAAGGAGAAAATATGTCACCAAGGGCCGTATGCATATAACTTCTTTAACTTAAGTGAATTCTTTTTCTTAAACGATTATAAAATATACTTTTAGGTATATGTTAAGGAAATTCTTAGAAATTAAGGGATTTTTTTTACACTTAAGATGTTTTAGGCATACGGTCCCAAGTCTTCAGTCTTTATATAAACGATCTCACCGACTATTTAGACAGCCAAAACTGCACAGGAATAGAAACAAAAAATAATATACTTAAAACTGCTGGTTCTGCTTTATGCTGATGACACAACCATTATTGCGGAGAAAAAGCAAGACTTACGAAATAAACTCGACGAGTACTGCCAATACTGTAATCAATGGAACCAAAAAATAAATGCAGAAAAAACTAAAATGGTTGTATTTGGTGGCCCATGCGTCTTATAAGATCGCTTAGTTTTAACATGCAAAATACCCAACTAGAAATTGTAAATACATATAAATACTTAGGTATATACTTCACCCTAAACGCTAGATTTACAGATGCAATTAAACACCTTAGAGACCAATGTAGAAAGGCCATGTACTGCGTACTTCGGCGCATCAGCAATTTAGATCTGACAATAGACTGTAAACTCCAATTGTTCGATGCAACAATATCACCAATAGCAGAATACGCCAGTGAGATATGGGGCTTTGAAAATACCAAAATATTAGACGGTATCCATTTAGAATTTATGAAATTTTTATTAAAACTTAAAAAAGACTACCCCATTATGCATGGTATGTGGCGAATTGGGCAGATACCCCATGCAGATAAGATTCCAATGTAAAATGTTAAACTTTTGGGCATCACTTGTAATGGGAAATGGTGATAAACTGTCGTATAAGATCTACAAATATATCTATGATAAATATACAATAGATAGAGCACCATACACATGGGTTAAAAGTATAGAGTCAGTGCTTAATACTAGGGTGTTTGGATTTCATTTGGATACAACAACAAATAATAGGAGATAAAAAAACCACTATAAAACTGATTAAACAGCGACTTGTTGACCAATATACACAAAAGTGGAATGGACAACTAGAAAACTCATCTAAAGGTAGGTCATAGAAAATATTCAAGGTGGAACTTAATATTGAACCATATCTTTTAAAACTAAATGACAACAACAGGATAGCCCTTACCAAATTCCGAACCTCAAACCACAGACTGCCAATCGAAACCGGAAGCTGGACAAATACCCCCATGGTAGATAGGAAATGCAAATTATGTGATCAGGATGATATTGGTGATGAATTCCACTACATACTTATTTGTGACTACTTCTCGGAAATCCGGAAATCAACAATTCCCAAATACTACTATCTGCGGCCAAATTATTTCAAATTTAAACAATTACTTGGAACAAATAAACTAAGCTTACTACAGAAATTATGTTCTCTTATTCGGAGAATCCTTGCAGAATTTAAACCGAAAATAAATTATCTCCAACCATAGCCCTTCACACTATACTTATTTTGTGATGCTTATCACGTCAAACCCATACTTATATTGTATAACCTTCTAAATAATAATAATAATAATAATAATAATAATAATAATAATAATAATAATAATACTGTGCATTACTGTGGAAATAGCATGTAACCCAGATACATGTAAAACTCTTGGTGTAAATGAATTGAATTGAATTGGAATTATTATATGGCTTACAATGATAGGCGGGACGGATTGTTGATCGTAGGCTATAGATAATGCTCTTTTACATAATCGGTAAATCCATAAAATCGCATTTTTGTTTCTATGTATGCAGCCTATAATATGTCGCATTTCAAATATTATTGAAACGAGTTTCCAATGTACCTTTCCACTTTATCCATCCATCATATGGCGTCATAATCAACTATACTCCGTGTAGGATGACGTCATAATCAATTACAGCAAGAATGGCTGGATTTAGTTCGTCTTAACCGCTTAATTGTCCGACACGTTGTACGAATTGTGCGTCTACTATTTAATAAACATGGTTTCGAGTATTTTGAAACTAATTTGACGGGGCGCTGTTGCTACACTAACTTATGCAACAGCTTACCCGTATAATTTTCTGGAAAAAGATAGCCAGGGAATTCATTGCTCAATCGACTCCAACACGGGCGAGCCGTGGGTAGAGCTCAGCTAGAGATGGGTAGGACATAGCTAAAACTGGAAAGGTAATTTAGAGGAGAATGGGGGGGGGGGGCGCAATGGGCCAAAATTTGTGCTTCTCTTGATACAAACGAGTCATTATGCAATATCCCCCTAAATATTTGGTATTTTGCAGCCATATGACATCGCTTTACAGTTGGAAGTATATTTCAGTCTCAAAAACTATTTGGATAGCGTGGCAAAGATTTGCAGTCATTTATGTGGTCCAGTCTTCCCAAATATCGGGAGCTTTGTGTCGGCTCGTGGGGGAGAACTCGACCACTCAAACACCAAGGTGTTAAAAAGATTTGTAATATGATGACAATGGTATTTAAAACAGGTTACATTATATTTAGGAATTATTATGAACAGAAAACGGTTTTTATTACGAAAATGCAGTTTGAATTATTACATACTCATTTCTTGTAGTAGTCATCATTGTCAAATATACCAAGCGAGAACACCCCCCCCCCCCCCCAACCCGATCGCATGTCTCCTCCATCTTCTCCCCGGGGTGGTCGTGGTGGGGCGTTGGATGGTGGATGTGGGGAGTCATCCTGGTCAACTCGGGCGGTGTCATAAGTGGCTCTTGAGGTCTTCGGCGTCTCACCAAGCGCTTGGGAACCGGGTGTAGGGGTTGTGTGTTTGGTGTGTGGGGTGGGACTGTGGGAGGGGCTGGGGTTGAGGAGTGGCGTTGGGGACGGTGCAACGAATATTTGCAGGTTGGAATGACCAGCCATACCTAAATTATGTGTAGTTAAGACCGTGCATTCACGGGAGCGTTCCTCCCGAGTGGATTGGCCTATATCATGGTGCCGGAATCACTGGGTTTAGCCATCGTTGTGCAAGAGGTGGTTCTTAGAGGGATGTGGTTTTAAAGGGTCAGGTTAGCAGTCAAGCGGGTCTAGGAAAATATGAAAAATCACCCAGGGTCTTTCCAATACTAAGTTGGTCAAGTATTCCTATTTTTCTAGCAGAAGCGGTTTGGATGGTCCTAGTTTAGGCGCCTCTCTCTCTCTCTCTTGAAGGATTAGGTCGAGGACGCAGGAAAGTGTTTTTAATGGAGGAATAGGAAACGGGTCTAAGTTTTAGCTTAGTGTTCAGCAAATGTGTGCTGCAGTGGCCTACCATTGTCTAAGTTTTATGTTAGTAGTTAGTAGCCAGTCAAAAGGCATTCTGCCACTACTTGTGCTGTTAGCTCAGCCCTTGACAGCTGATGATCACAAAGACGCACACCTGCTGAGACAAAGGCATACAGATAAATCTTCCTTTGAACATGGAGTGAACAGAAATTTATATGGATGACACATCAGCGAGTGTACCAAAGTAACACAGAATTAGCGAACCCTTTACCACACCGAGAATGTATTGGGCAAGTTATAAAGTGGAAGGCTTGCGATGTCACTTAATAGCCAACCTGTCGGGCCAAACTAATGTAAGCTGTGGCACCTCTCGGTTCGATCATGGAATTCCAGGCGCTAGCTGCATCAAGGGTAGAGTTACTCTCAACACGAATCTGGGGTAACTAACTGTATATAACAAGTCTACATTTAGCCATCTCTTCCATGATCCCGGTGTTTTTTAGGAACGGACGGTAACTAAGAGATAATTAAAGCTGCATGTGTCAGGAAGTGCAAAAGAGGGAGTGTGATAAATTACACTGTGACTAGTTGGCGACTATATTCCTTAGATGGAACAAAAACATATATGGAAAATTGTGTGTCGGTTCCTATAGTACAATAGTATGATTGAGTGACTGTTTTGTGAACTGATGGGGCGAAGACTTAAGCGCACATTTCACACCACATGACATCAACAATTATGCTATGCTCAGGGCGGATGACTTGGTGCGGAAATCCGATCAATCCTGCACATTGTTGTTGCATGATTTACAGGTTGCGTGAGTTCGTTCCAAAGCTGACGTGAATGTGGTAACCTGGCCAAATCGAGAAGTAAATCTACTCTTACACATTCACGAAGTTTGCGCCAAACTACTACGAAGTTCAGATCTGGGGAGTAAGGGATTATAATCAGGGTGGGGATGGGGGGTGTAGGGGTGGGCGGGGTGGGGTGAGTTCAGGACATGTCGGGATTGTCGCGAAAGCCACGAGAGGTCGGGTGAAGTTTTAAAATATTTAAAACCTTCGGGATGGTCTGGGTATTTTGTGACACTTCGTATAGAAAATCTGGACACTTCGGTATACTTCGGGACAGTTCGGGTAGTTCGGGGTAGATTGGGGACGCAGTCACACACTGTTTTAAACTCTCACGAAGTATCACGACACCTCTATGATAGTTTCACGGCACTTCACGACCATTCACGAACTGCCACTAACTCTCATGAAGTACCACAAACTTTCAGGAACTCCCACGATGCTGCTATCAACTCTCATGACCGGCAAGAACCGGTCCGAACCTGTGCGATCCGCTTCACGAACGCGCGGACACACTATATGAAACAGCCGCCAGATGGCCAGTTTCTGTATTCCACTGCTACACACTGATGCTGTTTAAAGTTTTTCTCTTGTTCACCCTTCTGGTTAAATCATATGCAATGATTAATACTATTGGCAGATAGGTGTATGTATACAAAATCTATGTATACAATTTCATGACCTTTGATGACCTTCGTTCGTAGCAGTTTGTAGTAGTTCGTATGAGTTCGTGAAAGTTTGGGATGACTCGTGAGTCAAGTTCGTAGTACTTCGTAACAGTTCGTGAACGGTTCGTGACAGTTAGTGAAAGCTCGGGACACTTCGTGACACAGGTCAATGACCTCTAAAAAGGGTCCCGAAGTGTCCCGAAATTAGGCTCGGGACACATCGCGAGACTTCCGCGCCAACTTCGTGAATGTGTTTCAGTTTCAGTTTTCTTTATTCACCCAGGCCATTTACACAGCATATGGGGTACAATCTATTATTATAGATATTTATACTATGGCGGTAGTTATTATTATTATTATTATTATTATTATTATTATTATTATTATTATTATTATTATTATTATTATTATTATTATTATTATTATTATTATTATTTTATGATTAGCTGCTGCCAAACTGTATTTGAAATATTTAGTTTTGACATCTTTTTCTTTGTCGTTGTCAACATCTTTGTTCTTGTCGATTGCATTGTCGTCGTCGTTGTTGTTGTTGTTGTTGTTGTTGTTGTTGTTGTTGTTGTTGTTGTTGTTGTTGTTGTTGTTGTGGTGGTGGTGGTGGTAGTGGTTGTGGTGGTGATGATTGTAGCATATTGGTGCTGGAGCCGTGGTTGTTGCGTTGGTCGTGGTAGAGAGGTGTGTGTGTCCGAGGTCCTCCTAATATCATAGTTGTCGTTGTCGTTATCGTAGGTGTCGTTATCGTAGTTGTCATTGTTCTTGCTGTTGCTGTTGTCGTTGTCGTTGCTGCAGTTGTTGTTGTTGTTGTTGTTGTTGTAGCTGTTGTTGTTGTTGTTGTAGTTGTTGTGAAGCGGATCTGTCTTTTTTCTTTGAGAGCTGCAGATATTTACATAACCTATTCAGTATTGGTTTGTTACAGATCGCAAACAGGCCTTGAGTTTTCTCTGTTGTGTTCTGCCTTACATAGTAATCAGGTGTAAATTGTGTTCTTTCTTTTGTGTATCTTTCGCAGCAGAAAAGAAAATGTATTTCTGTTTCTACAACGTTACATGTATTACAAAGTCGTTCCTCCCTGTCAATACCCACCCACCTTTTAGATTCTATTGCGAGTTGATGGTTCAATGTTCTAAAATGACAAAAGGTTATAGCTTCTCTATAAGGTAATATTTTAAAATAGTTTTCGAATTCAAATTTTGTTTTTAATTCTTTATAGAACGTTAGCCGTGTTGAATCATTTATGAGTTGTGTCCATTTTTCTACATACTGATGATCTAAACCTTGTCTTGTTCGCTGCACTACCTGATTTGTGTTTACAGTTTCTGCCAACGATTGTCCTGTTATTTCTAAAATGGCTTTCACTTTGTTCATCCATTTAACTTAGATTTGGGTTCTTGACATAGAATCCAGACACGTGAAGAAAAGCATTGACGATAATTTCCCATAACCTCCATTTACTAACCCGGCCCAAAATCGTATCATGTTACATAGAATTTGGATGTCAAGTGGCATTCTTCCTAGTTTGCTATACACCATGACATTATGTATGCTTTTCTTTAGATTCAGTATACATTTAAAGAATTTCAATTGACATGATTCTATTAAGTTAGTGTTTTCGATGCCCCATATTGCTGATCTATATAAAAGAATAGGCACTACCATTGTTTCAAACAATTTGTGGATCTATTGGGATATCGTGTTCTTTGATCTTCGTGATTAATGCATACATGGCTTTTGTTCCCTGTTTACAGTTTCGAATTTTTCAACTTGAAAACGTGCCATTTGACTTTATTTGAATTCCGAGATAGATGTATTCATCGACTATTTCAAGCTCCTGCCCTCCTATTAAGAACTTAGGTGGTTTGTTGATTTTTCTCTTGGACAATATCATTACTTTTGTTTTTGTAGTATTTATCTGTAGCTTCCAATTGATACAATAATTATGAAAAATATTTAGTGCGTGTTGCAATGCTTCTGGTGTTTCTGCCATTATGACCGTGTCGTCGGCATATAACAGTATGGCGAGGCGTATACATAGATTTAGATTCTCCTCTGCCATGTCATTAATAGATGTAAGACCAAAGAATTCATTGTCGTGTAGATATTCCTCCAAGTCGTTTAAGAAAATAGGAAAGGTGAGAGAATCTCGCCTTTCCGTACCCCAATATTGGCAATCATACAATCTGAATCACAATGGTTGAGGCTACCAAAGAATTTAATAGATTTATACATGTTATATACAATTTTGAAGCATTTTCTTGTTATATTGCATTTAATTAGCTTGTACCACAGACCAGTTCTCCACACCGTATCAAATGCCTGCTTAAAATCTACGTAACAACAGTAACGCCTTTTCTTTTGGGCAAAAAGTAATTCTTTAATTAAATACAAGGAAAATATGTTGTCTTGTGTCGATCTTTGTTTCCTAAATCCGGTTTGGGCTTCTGTTATAATTTCATATGATTCTGCATAACGCTTTAGCCTTTCGTTTAGAATTGATGTAAATAATTTCCCAAGACAACTTAAAAGAGTAATTGGGCGATAATTTCCTGGGTCTGATGGATCACCTTTATTTTTGTATATAGGGATGATTTTTCCAACTAGCCATTCATTTGGCACTACCCCATTATCAAAGATATTATTAAACAAGCTCTCATAGACTGGGATCATAATTTCTGCCGAACATTTAATATACTCATTGTATATATTATCTACCCCTGCAGCTTTTCCATTTGATAATTTTCTTATACCATCCCAGATTTCCTTTCTTGTGATTGGTCCATCAAGTTCGGCATAGTTGGGTACATCCATCATTTCTATTACATCAACGTTTGTATCTTGCCCCCCCCCCCCCTCATTAACCTTTTTAAAAATGCTGAAAGAGTGCTTCGAGGTCTATTTTATTAGTTTCTTTGGTCTTTTTGGTAGTGGTGTTAAAGAGTTTCCAAAATGCTTTACCATCTCTCTTATGTAGCTTACGTAAATTGCTATGTAACTGTTGGCGTGTATCTTGTGCATATTTTTAAATTGTTATCTTATAACGTCGACTGGCTTTCTGTAATCTCTCTCTACTTATGTCCGTTTTGTTTATGTTGTAACTCTTTTTTGCTTTGCGGTATTCTTTCCGCACGTGGCTACATTCTTTGCCAAACCATGGCTTATTATTATTCTTATGTTTCGCTAGATATTTCTTTTTGTAGCCAAATGTCTTTTCAGCTCTTTCTCTAAAGAGGTTGCCAATCATGCTAGTTGCCACATTTATATTTTCCTCAATATTGCCATTTTGTATTTCAAAAATAATTTCTTTTATTTCCTGAACTTTTTTGGGGTTTAGGTTTCTTATAAAGATGTCTTTCTTTTGTGCTACCCATCTTGACTGCTTGTTATTGGCATCTACTTCTCTTGGCAATCGACTATTATTATTATTATTATTATTATTATTATTATTATTATTTTTATTATTATTATTATTACTATTATTATTATTATTATTATTATTATTATTATTATTATTATTATTATTATTATTATTATTACTACCATTATCACCATTATTATTATTATTATTATTATTATTATTATTATTATTATTATTATTATTATTGAGTAAAGCGAGATGAAGAGTACAATGTATATCTGAGAGCACGGCATCAAAATCACATACTTCAAATTCTGTAATGTATTCTATAAGCCTTTTATTTCTAATCGCGTAATCTAATAAGCTGTTATTTGTACATGTTGCTTTTCCGACAAGCCTGTCCTTCCCCATTCTTCCATTTATTATAAACATATCACAATTTTTACATACTTGCAGTAATTTTCTTCCACTCGTGTTTTTTCGCCCTTTACATTGACTTTTCCTATCTTTTGGCATTCCACTAGTTTTAAGTTGCAATAGGTCATTATTTGGACCATCGTCTAGTGCAAAATTCTCAAGGGTGAAGTCATCGAACTCTTCATAGTCACGGTCTTCTCCGGTTTTTGCGTTGAAGTCACCGATTAAATACATTGCTTTGTTCGTGCTATTTAGAGTTAAAACGCTTTGTTCTATCTTATCATAAGCATCATTCTCATAATACCTTGACGACTCTGGCGGTACATATGCTACCCCTAGCAAAAGATCCTCGTCATGCAGAGTTAAACTGGTACGGATTTTAGGCCAGAGGACAAAATCATTGTCTATCTCTTGATCTATTACTTCCACGTGTGTTACCAAATTTTCTATTATTAGTAGTCCTATACCCCCGGCATTCCCTCTTCGTTTCTTCGTTAGTAATTTATACCCTGCGATAGAGATATAATCTGATGTGTTTACGTTAGTTTCATTTAGACAAATTATATCATGGGTATTTACGAGACCATACAGTTCCGGGAAGTGTAATTTGGACTTCAAGCCACAAATATTTAGGCAAGCAATATGCAGTGTGTTATTATTATTATTATTATTATTATTATTATTATTATTATTTGGATTGTTGTTGTTGTTGTTGTTGTTTGTGGTGGTGGTGGTGGTGGTGGTGATGTTGCCGTTGCCGTTGCCGTTGCCGTTGCCGTTGCCGTTGCCGTTGCCGTTGCCGTTGTCGTTGTCGTTGTTATTGTTGTTGTCGTCGTCGTCGTCATCGTCGACGCCGCCGTTGTCGTCGTCATCGCCGTCGTCGCCAGCGCCGCTGCCGTGGTGATGGTGGTGGTGGTTGAGGTGGTGATACTCGTTGTGACGGTAACGGTGGTGGTGATTGTTGATGTGGTCTTCGTCCTCGGCAATGTAGCATTTGGTGGCGTTGCTTTTAGCAGTGCTGTTAGTAGCGGTGTTAGTAATGTTATTTGTTGTAGCAAGGTTGATCGCAGATGTCGCACTATTTCTGGCAATGTAAACGATTCCCGTTTCGTTGTGAAGTAAAATAGAAGCACATGTTACTGTCGTGTCAAGTTTGCCAGTAGCGACAACCACACCTTCATCACGTGTGGTGGAAGTATTTATGTTAACTACGGCAGCAGCTACCCTAGTAGTGCTTGTAATAGTAGGAGTAGTAGGGCTGATTGTGGTGACAGTTGTGGTAGTTATAGTAGCAGCAGGACTAGTAGTAACCGTAGTAGTAGTAGCAGCAGCAGTAGCAGTAGCAATAGCTGCTGTAGTAGTAGCAGTAGTAGTAACAGTAGTAGTAGAAGCAGCAGCAGCAGTAGTAGTAGTAGTAGTAGTAGTAGTAGTAGTAGTAGTAGTAGTAGTAGTAGTAGTAGTAGTAGTAGTAGTAGCAGTAGCAGTAGTAATAGGCGTTGTTGTTGCAACAGTGGTAGCAGCAGCAGCAGCAGCAGCAGCAGCAGCAGTAGTAGTAGTAGTAGTAGTAGTAGTAGTAGTAGTAGCAATAGCAGTAGTAGCAGCAGTAGTAGTAGGCGTTGTTGTAGCAACAGTGGTAGCAGCAGGCGTAGCAGTAGAAGCAATAGTAGCAGCGGTAGCAGCGGTAGCAGTAGCAACATCAGCAGTAGTCGTAGTAGCGGTAGTAGCAGCAGCAGTAGCAGTAGTAGTGACAGTAGGAGTAGCAGTAGTATTTACAATTGCAGTAGTAATATCAGTATCATCATCAGCAGCAGTAGCGGTAGGATAAGTTGTTGCAGCAGTAGTAACAGCAGTAAGAAATGAAATAGTAGTATCAGTGGCATTGGTGGTTTCTGTACATTTATTTGGCCGATGCGGTTGTAAGTATGACAACCATCAGCGACTCGGATTGTTATTATATACAGTTCTAGATCTAAAGCCATCGTACTGATTATCCGGGCGCTGGGTCGGAATATAAAGTTCTCCATCAATATACAGGAGATTATAAACCATTTTTGCATGTTTGTTATGCCGCCGCGCATCCAGCAATACAGGTGTTAACTGCCTACGTTGTTCTCTGATCTCATATGGAAACTGCTGAGTTACGGAGAAGGTAGTCCCGCGCAGGTGTTCATAGGCCGCTGTTCGCACACGTTCCAGGTCGTCATATATTAGAAAACGTCCGATTATCGGCCTTGGTTTGGAGTCGTCCGATTCTGTGTACATTTTGGAAAGTAATGTTGTTTCTTAATCTTAGTTCCTTTTCTATAAACGTCTTCAAAACGTCGTCACAATTTTCATTTTCGCGTTCAATTATGCCGTGAAAGAGCAAATTATATTTCAAAGATCTGAATTGTAATTCTGTTACCCGCTCATTTACAGATTTTATTTCTTCGCGCTGACAACAGTTGTCCTCCCTCAATTGGTTAACTTCCTCCCTCTGCGCTACCGCTATGTCATCCCGGTTATTTAGGGTCCGTTCGTGGGTACTATTTGCAGTTTCTAAACTAGTCACTCTATTTTCTATTTGTTGAATAGCTTAATTAAAGTTTACCATATGTTGTTCTATACTTTCTAATCGACCAAGAGAATCACACATTTTGTTCTGTGAAGCAGTAAGGTTGCTTTGCGATTCTGCCATTTCATTCATTTGAACTGAAAGTCTATCTAGCTGTTGTAGAATGCTGTGTGTCATTAAGCCTGAAACCTCTGGGCTTGTCATTCGATTTCCCGGAGAGAAAGTATGAATCTGATCATGTTGTAGGCCATGGGGGAGCGGGATTCGTTGGTGTTGTTGATTTTTTAGGGATTGAGACGGCGGAGGCTGCACTAGTCCTTGTGCTTGCTGTGGGTAAGGATGCTGCCCAGCATACATCACAGGAGGTAGGTTTCCCCGGAGTGGTTGCGATGAAGGATGGTTTTGGCATACGCGTATACATATGTGATGCTGTGGGCTGAGAATGAGATATTACTGACGAGTACGATTGGGTATACATTGGTTGGGCAGTGGAACACTGTGTGAAATGAACGCTCGATTCTGGTCTTGCTGATAGGCTAGCTACTGTTGAGATTTTCTGCATCATTGGCAATATCACTGGACCGATAGATGTCGGAGAAGGGCTGTCAGCATGATGCTGAAATGTGATCAAATCGTTCGTTGACATTCCATTTATAGAATTTGGTGTCTGGAATACATCGCATAACGTTGCGATGTCGACACCATTTAATACGAGATTAGCCTTGCCGATTATCTCCCCGGTCGTCAGTGCGATCTCCCTTTGGAAAGGCTGTGTCAGCGCTTCTGGCTGCGCAGGAGCATGTCTTGGGCCGTCAGCCGACAGACGCTTTGCGCTTCCCAATATACAGCGTCTCGCTAGTTAAGGCGGTCGTGTGTGATCATGACTGGTTCGTCATCTAGAGCCATTTTCAATCCGCTTTTCGTCACGGTCTCTGGCTACTGCACTCAGACGATATTGCGTCAAGTCAGAAGTGTTAATCAGTGTTTAACAATTGTTTACTTTGACGGCACAGATGGAAAGATTTTAAATGTACTTACTGACTACTGCTCAATGTTCACCTACGACCAGCTCTCTGTTCTGAACTATTGTCACGGAAATATATAAATCCAATATACTTTCACGAAGAACTTCATAAAATTACTCATAATTTCTCATAACGCGAACACTGTTCATATACAGAAACTTGCTAAAGTCTATAATCATAACTTGACTTTACTTTGCAAGTTTATTCCGTTCATAGAAAGTCTTTAAACTATAGAAATCTTCTCTATCGAAAAACTTGACTGGTATCAACTACCGCCAAAGCTAAAAAAAATACATATACCAGTGTAAGAGTAGCATTATAGCTTTACGAATTCCTGTCAAAGTGAAGGAGGTAATACAATTGATCAAAATGTTACAAATCAGATTTTACGTAGTTGTCATGCATTCCCTCCCTTCCATTTCTTCATTTTCCTCGGAAAAAGAGACTTCTTTTTTCTATTATATTTGTCAAAAACAACCAGCAAGTTGAGTTTGTGTTCAATGTGACAAGGCAGATTTTACGTAGTTGTCCTGTGCTATGATCAGGTTGGAGCCGCAATCTGTCTACTAAGATTTTAATATGTTTGAAGATATGTGATTTATGTTTATTACAGTGTATGTGCTGATTGCTGAAGAAATATTATTATTATTATTATTATTATTATTATTATTATTATTATTATTATTATTATTATTATTATTTACTTATAATGTGCGTTAATACTATTTATGATGCTTCTAACTCTTTTAATTCCACGGACCAACTGAATTTAATCATTTATGATGTGAGAGTTGCCATGTGGGATATTTTTTGAAGTAATTTGAAAGGAATTTGTTGATATGTTAGGCAGCAACGACTTGTGGTCAAATTAATCTAAAAATGTTCGGCAGATTTCCCATGCAATTGACTTCTCTGTAAGATATTGGGAATTTAGAGCAATTCAGCAAGAGGGTTAGAGAAGTTTTGTTTCACTGGTCGACTTGGGTCGTTGTGAGTTAGACAAACAGTTAGGCATTGGCTTTGTCGAATCGGTCAATTCAACCTTAAGTTAGGATTCCACAAGCGTGGATGCTGATGCGGATGCGGTAACATTGAATATCATTAACTTCAATATGTGTGATTCCGTATGCGCGGAAGCGGACGCGGAATGGCATGCGGATGCGGAAGTGATTTTCTGAATCGCTACATGTAGCGATCCAGACGCTCGGCGCTCACATCCACGTGGGGGTGGGGGTGGTCCATAAAATGACGTTAAAGGTCGAGGGGTTTTCCTGTACTTTAAGAACGCACATTCTCGCAGACATTTTTCCCTCTCGGTATCTCCAGCGAAATGAACGAATAAAGCTAGGATTCGATAAGCGCGGATGCGGAGAAGGATGCGGTAAGAATCGAGTATCATTAACTTCAATATGCGTGATTCCATATGCGCGGACGCTGACGCGGAACAATATGCGGATACGGAAGCGATTTTCTCAATCGCTACATGTAGGATCCAGACGCTCGCCGCTCACATCCGTGTGTGGGTGTGGGGTGTGGGGTGTGGGGTATCAATAAAATGACGTCAAAGGTAGGGTTTTTCCTGTACTTTAAGTGCGCACATTGTCGCAGGCATGTTTCCGTCTCGGTATCTCCAGAGAAATGAAATAATAAACGCATATTATGCCGCTTATATGGAAGCAAGCAACGCGGATATTCCGCACACCAAAACGCGCACGCCTACCGCATCTGCCTCCGCATCTGCGCTTATGGAATCCTAGCTTAAACGCATATATGCCGCTTATATAGAAGCAAACAACGCCGGTATTTCGCACACCAAAGCGCATACTCCTACCGCATCCGCATCCGCCCTTATGGAATCCTAGCTTAAATTACTGGAAATCGAGGAACGCGTCTGTAATTGCAATACATCACATTGAACACGGGACATGTACCTGGACTTCCTTTGCGTTAAGCCTGGCCTTTTACTTTGAAACTAGCCATCCAATAAACTTGTTCATTGAAGGATTGTTCACTATAGGTATTTTCTAGTCTAATACATTCACACTGGATGGTAACATAATGCGTACCATATAGTAAACCATATGAACGCTTGTAGCATAGGGGTGAAAACTGTTTAACCATTTAACCCTCGAATTTATTCTAGAAAATTTTCAACTTTCTCATAAAAGATGTCCTTTGCAGACCAAGAAAAAACTATTTTTGAAAATTGACCACTGGAATGACTGGCTCGGTTATCGAGTCAGTCATTCCAGTGGTACATTAAAAAAAGAGTCTTCTTTTGGTCTGCAAATTGCCATTGCGCAAACCATTGCAGGAACAGTTTTTGGCTGATATGAGTGTTAAATGCTTAAGATACCGCTTTGAAAATAAGCACATCAAGGGCACTAACCATGTATAGCCTATATAACTAGAATGAGAGTTATCTCCCTTTGACAATAACACGTCTATGATATTTCTAAAAGTAATCAATTTATTGCTAGTCATTGTATAATTCGAAAGTCCTGTTTAAGTTGGGTTTATCTAGGTGAAGGTATTTATTCTAATGCGCCGGTCCGTCAATCTGTCCATGTAGTAGTATCGTTCTTACATTCATCATAGCTTCTTAACACAAAATTTTAACCTTCGCCCTGTTGTCATTGTATTGACAAATTGGGAACTGGTATGCGTTTTCGAAACAATGTTGCTGTTATTATTTCGGATGGCAAAAGCTTTCAACAATCATGATTCGGAAGTTTGGATAAATTCTTTCCCAATGTCTTCGTGGAAGGCACAAGGCAGCTTTTGGTAGTGGCATGAAAAGGGTTAATATAAGTAAATTATAGGTCAGTGTCACAGAAAGGGTTCACATACTTCCATGTGATATTATTTTAACAATGATATTATTTATTACTCTTTTATCATGTATGTAAGTAGAAAGTTGACGGGGTGGGCGGCTGTTCTGATTGCTCGAGAGATTGATGACGTCATCAATATTTGAATTAGCCCACGCCCACATTTCCCTGCTAAAACACTCGAATATGATTGGTCGAGAGCTGGGTCTACAGTTCTTTCGACCAATCAGATTCTAGTATTTTTTGGTAGAAAAAAAATTGGTCGTTGTCAAATTCAAATATTGATGACGTCATCAAGCTCTTTTGATGTGACAATGATTGACAGTTTAAAGATGTGTGGGAAAAATCTGAAGGAGCATGATCAACAACAGGCTATAAACCCATTCTAGCAAATCAGAACAGCCACCGATACAGTCGCCACGACTTGAGCCATTAATTTATTGACACGTCCCAATGATGACTGACAGGCATAATGAGCTGTGAAATGGTCAGTGGATGTGCAAATGATGCAGTGTGATGACATACACTAGTTGGCGTTTATATTGCTTAGAAGGGCCAAAATCTATATGGAAAATTATGTGTCGTACAATAGTATGAGGGGTGTTTTATGAACTGATTCGAGTGAACCCTTAAAGGAAAGTATCAAGGAACTAACAAAAGATCTTGAATGACAGTTTTATATAGTAATCAACTTGTAGCCACAAGTGAAAAACAGAAATAAATCAGAATAATTAGAAAAAAGCAGCTAAATACCATTTATATCACTGGCGGGAACCAATTAGTGATGCAGCTGGACCTATATGCGTTCTGGTGTATGCTGAGTGAATATCTAATACCCGCTACAGCCAGTCATATAAGCTCATTTATATTCACGTTAAGCTGATCAGCCAGTAGGCCCTACACATAAAATACTGTCTAGTCTTAAAACAATTTGGCTGAAAGCCATTGTTTCCAACGTTGACTACATTCAGTCACACAAATTTCAAAATATTAAGTAGGCATCATATTGCGACCTTGGAAACCAGCAGTGTATTTTGAAATCATCTTGACCGGAACTTGTTGCTTCAACCAGAAAAAGTGACTCAAATATAGCACTTTCAAAAGGATCAATAGTGAATTAGCAGTAGTGAGTTAATCGCTCTACATCAGTGTCTATAGAGATTACTATTCATACCACTTACAAAACTATATTCATTTGCACTTTTGTTATATTCAGGTAGGCCTATGCAGTATCCCTGCACACACAGTTGACACACGGCAGAGTACGAAGCACTAGCGAAGTCACTAATTGGCTCCAAGTTAAGCGCTCCTAGATTCAGTAAATGCCTTTTCTCGAATAAACCCGATTCATTTCCATTTTTTAACGATGGTAGTTTATTTAATATTGTATGAAATTACCAATAAACATGATTTGTTATTTCCCTTTTCCCTTCCTTTAAGTGCACGCTTCACACCACATGGTGTTAACAGTTATGCTGGAATTACGATCAATCCTACCAAAACTGGAATTAAGAGCTTTACGAATTCCTATCAAAAGTGCAGCAAGGTAATACTATTCACCAAAATGGGACAAGTCAGACCTAATGCAGTTACCCTGTACTATGGTCATGTTTGAACCACAATCTGGCTACAGTGTTTATTGTCTAAAAACAATCTAAGATTATTATATTAAATTTATTTTTTTAAGATTATATGTGACTTCTGTTTAGTGCAGGGTATATGCTGACTGCTGAAGTAATTTATTATTAGGGGGCCAAGCCATCATGGCTGGCACCCTATTGTTTTTGTTCTGTTTATTATTATTATTATTATTATTATTATTATTATTATTATTATTATTATTATTATTTTTATTATTATTCCACCCACCGTTGCTCTAAAAATGCTATAACTTGAAAACTTCCAGAGAAAAACTGACAAGACTTTACAGGCTATTTAGGAAGTAATATTGGATAGCCTTTGACCCCAAATGAATCTGATTGGCTGCTGGGCTCGGCAGCCATCTTGGATTTGCTTAACTTTTCCACGGATTTTTAAAATTCTCTTCTCCAAAACCACTGGGCCATTTTGGCTGAAACACATAATGAAGTATATAGTTATGGTCCGAATGACAATTCTTCAAGAGAAATTGATTCAGGCAGTGGTTCGGCGGCCATCATGATGGCGTCATAAATCTGTAAAAAAGTTTAAAAAAATCTTTGAAACCACCAGGACTATTGATGAAAAACTTAGAAGTCCATTTCTGGGTTAGGCCAAGAATCAAAATTGTTCAAGCGAACTTGATTGGCTCATGTCTGTGGCGGCCATCTTGATGACATCATGACATACAAAATGGTGTTTTTTCTCTGAGACTACTTGACTGATTTTTCAGAAAATTTGGGAATATTATCAAGCACCGAGCCCAAATCAGACCTGAAGAAAAGACATCGATATCTACTAAACTCTGGCCCAATTGGCCAATGACATGTGAGTATTTCGGCGGCCATTTTGAACTTTTTTATTTGAGGCAATTTGACAGTGAAAACGGGTAGGCATGGGTAAAATGGTATTCTGGTTTCAAATTTGTTAGTTTTGAACATGGGAGACTAAGCGATCGGCGGCCATCGTGGATATTCCATGGCCCGAAAAATCCCCATATGGAATGTATAGCAAAGTCTATGAAATTTGAATCACGTTTTCTCCAAGAGTTTTAGGCTGACTCAATTGAAACTTGGCATCTTCTACCATTGTATAGCACGCGTCTTGACCTATAAAATATCTTTTGTCCATTTAGCGGTTTTCCCGAAAATCCTGAATACATAATTTTTCGGCAGTGTTGAAACTTATACTTCTAGGGGGCTCAGAGTGTTAAGATTTTGCATATAGGTGGAAACTATTAGTGCTCATGGATCAATGAAGTAAAATCATTAGCCAACATATTAACGTGTCTGATATTGCAAATATGCGTACTGTCTTCTATTTCCGTGATTTGCTGATAAATGCCGCAATTCTAGGCCGATTATTTCTGCGTTTGGTTTATCAAAGTCGGAGCGAGATGCCCTATCAGGACACGTCTACAAAACTCGAATATCTCAAGCGGTTCCCGAGATATTACGAATTTCGCATCAGGATTCAATTATGCCATTGGAAATGCATTAACCAAATGCTGTACATAACAACCAGCATTATTGCGGGGTTTTCACAATGAAAATGACGTTATATAGGTTTTTGGTGATGCTGATTCCGAATATCACAGTTTCGAAAGGGTCCAATCATTTCTTTAACAACCAGATACGGAGTTATATAAATAAGACTACCGTCTCATATATTTTTCAAGGGAGGTAATTCGAGTAAAATCAATATTTATTCATTTTAATTTTTAACTTAAAAATTACAATGTTTCTAATGTTTAATACCTTACATATTTATAGGACCTTAGCAGGCATAGTATGCTCTATGTGTTAAATATGACACCGCCTTTCTTCCTTCTTATTAGAGGTAAACAATTATTTTCTATATAGACTAAAAAACTACCAGCTTTTGTCCCATAACGTATCACAGGAGTTGGAATATGGCCTTTATATGTTAAGGCCACATACCATAAAAAAAAGACTTGGAAGACGGACGTGACTACGCGCGCTAAAGCCAGTCCCGGGAGATTGGCTCCACATCGTGATCTAGGTGGGCTTATCATTGAGCCGCAATCAACCCGCCCTGGAGAGATGCCGTTGGTCAAGTGGAGTGTTGATGCTACCTGCTTGCTGCTTCTATCTGCTGTGTACTTATATCTGCTGGTGACAATTCGGCCGAAGATTCACAAAGACGCTGAGGATGCCAAGACGATGACGCATGGAGGTGGAAACACGAAAAAATGGACACGGAGGTCGTGATTGGTGTTGCTTTGCTTTTGATGTAGATGATGTCGCTCTCGTGTCACTTCTCTCATCCATCGCTGGATCAACATCTTATCATAAGTATGAAAGGATTTTTAGTGACTCGACAACGTGACTCTTAGACCCAGTTAACTCCCAAATAGCACCATGTGCATTCAACTTATTATTTTTAATAGAGCTAAGTTTAATTTTTCCCGTTTCTTATTTATTCAATCACAGGCCATTATTTTAATTTGTTTCCTCTTATTTGATAGTATTATCATTCAGTTTCATCATAATATTTTTTATTTAAAATTATCCTTATTCCCGTTATTTTACAGACTGCCCTCCAGGCCCATCTCACCTCCATGAGAAATAAAGTAATTTCCCCTCCCACCCCTTCCTCAACACGCATATAACACCGACACCTGCCAACAGCCAACAACAATTCATTAGGCAACACCCGGCAACACACTCCCGACAACAACTTATTTTTTTTACTTTTAAGTTTTAACACTTGTTTATAGCAACCCATTGGGGAAGCATTGCAACCCTCGGTGTGAGTGGCCAATAAACCAACTAACCTACCTACCTGAATAAAACACTTTTTTATTAAAATTTTTACTGCCGTTGTTGACACATTATTGTTTGTTTTTCAAAACAACATTCAATGATGGGCAGACTGAGCAGATAAAGAAGATTCCTACTGGAAAATTCTCACATAATTCAATAAAATCGACACCACCTATAAGAGCTGGCTCATATACGGTTCTCGTCTTAGGGACCAAGAAGCCCCCCCCCCCCCCCCCCCCCCCCCGCGACGCATCGCCGCTTGTGGCTATATTTATTATTATTATTATTATTATTAGTAGTAGTAGTAGTAGTAGTAGTAGTAGTAGTAGTAGTAGTAGTAGTATTTACATATATTCTTGGTGAATTATATTTATGATACCTCTAACCATTTCAATTCCAGTGACCAACTGATTTAAAGGTGCATATTCACCCCAGAAGGCTTGAAAATAAAATTGTTAAAATTGTATATTTTAGAGGCTTAAATTGTGTAACTAGATGTAATGAAACACAATTAATCTAACATATGATGATTTCATTCAGTATAATCTTTATGGTGTGAAATTACAATAGAGGAACACGGCCCTAATTCAAAATGACAACTTAATGAAATCATCATATGGTAACATTTATTTCGTTTCATTACATCTATGCCTTCAGTTTAAGGCTATAAAAGTATAAAATGTAAACAATTTTATTTTCAGTCATTTTGCTGTGAATATGCACCTTTAAATCATTTAAGATGTGAGAGTTGTCATCTGGGATATTTTTTTAGAAATAATTTGAATGGAGGTTATTGATATGTTAGGCAGCAGCAACTCTAAAATCATTCAACAGCTTCCCCATGTAATTGACTTGTCTGTAACATATTGGGAATTCATAACAAAAGGGTTAGAGGATTTTGTGTTCACTGGTCGGCTTGGTTCATTGTGAGTTGGACAAACAGTTAGACATTGGCTCTTTTGAATCGGTCAGTTCAACGCTAACTGTACAGCAGCGAATGCATCTGTAATTGCAATGCAACACATTGAACTCAGACGTATACCTAGAATTCATTTGTGTTACAGCTGGCCTTTCATAGGGCGAGTTTGTCTTATTTTATTATTTCTATTGCCACTATGCTGCGGAATATTCCATGTTCATGATGCGGTTTTGGGGTATGTAAGATTCACTTAGAAACTAGGCATTTGCACATATAATTATCCTGTTCATAGAAGGACTGTTCAGTACAGGCATTATCCAGTCAACTATATTCACCCTGTATGGTAACACAATGCTTGCCAAATAGTAAACCGTATGAACCTTGGTTTACCCTGGTTGCCACTATGAAAATGAGCACATCAAGGGTATTAACCATGATTTGAAGGAGAGTTATCTGCATTTGATGATAACATGTCTATGATACCTCTAAAAGTAATCAATTTATTGCTAGCCATTGTAATTCGAAAGTACTGTTTAAGATGTTTTATTAGCTCTTGGCATTTATCCTAATAGTCAATCAATCAATATAGAATTTTTCATACAGTCATCATCATATTCACAACACAAAATCAAGTTCCAATTTATACATTACATACCAGCGAACAGAGGCAAGTACACGAACACCAACCTACCTATCAATACAATTATGGGATAATACAGATACAGACATACGCTCTCAGCATTCACGTTAAAATCATTAAAAATACAGTAAAACATAATTATTGACAACTACAACTACAAGAAAGTGAACCATCATCCCTCATCACCATGCCATTATACAGCACAGCTCTGGAATGACTTGTAATTTTTCAGAAGTAAAATGAATTGTCCTGTTGAATATTTTAAGCATAGATGGTGGACGACATTGCTGCCTAAGGCAGCGGTGTTTTACAATACAATTGTGTTCGAAAGTTCATCCGAACATTTCTTACTAACTAACAGATTTCTGTCTTTGCAAGTGTACTAACTTGTTTATCAGCTGTACTGTAGTCTAGCAAACCACAACCAAATTAGGTATACTGTTGACACAGCATTATGGCTGTGTATCTATCAAAGTCGTCAAAGTGAAGACCTCACTATTTGTGCTGGCTTATATAAATTGTATGGTTTTAAGGCTGTCTTGTCTCTATTGGCCTATATCTCTGACGACATTTCAATTTTTTCCCTTATCTCCGCTCGTGTTTCCTTGCTAAATCTGAAGCCACTTTTCTTTTCTTGAGCGATTGGAGTATAATATATTGCTGCGTACACCCTTACTTGTCTTCGGCGTTTCACAATACCTCCCGCTGCCGCTCTGCATCACTGATACCAGCGTATAGTGTCTTGCCCCCGTCAATGTTCCAAGTGCTCAAAATTTCCTTTCATATAAACATTTTGTGAATGCTGTATGGTAAGACTTGCTGTAGCAGTTGATTGTAAACATTATCCACCATCCCCTCTTCGTTGCTCATTAAATGCTGTAAGACATGCAGTTGGTCTGACGCTTTACTTGGAACGTGTTACCTCTGTTGCAAGTTGCTGGCAAATTTGCTCTTTTGCCTGAATTATAAATAGATACTCAATACTGATTGTGCCTTCCACGAGTATCTTCAATGATTTACAATCTAGTGTGCAGTTACATTCTCCTAATATGTGTAGATGTGAGTTACTCCCTTTAGCAACTCTATTACTCCCTTTAGCGATGTGTCCATCCGCCTCCTTTTCACAGCTCTAACTTTTACATGTACATATTACAAATGCTTCATTATTTACACTAAGGTTAATTCAGACACATGCTGCCTCTTGAACATTTCTTGCAACAACATTCTATCTAGTCTGCTAATCTGTACCTTAGTGCAAATTGGTATGCTACTAAGAATGTCCGAATTGATATTGAATAAGATCATTCAGAGATTGCACTCCAGCTTTTTGTCATTGTAGACATTATTTGAGTTGTTTCTTAGATAACGGACAAAGCAGTGGACTCCTAGTATATGGCCACACCGGTTCCTGTGTTTAAACCTTAGTCAAATCAGACCAGAAGTGCCATAGATATTAATAGATCCTGTAATTTCAGTTGTTATCGCATCAACATTGGAGTACCAGCATTACAATTTTTTTTGTCATGCTGAGCTGAATTATGTGACCTTACTCAGCATCCCACTCCACAGTTATTTGTTTGGGTGAGATAAACGATTTACTTAAATAATTAAAAGTAAAAAATTGCTATAATAATTATCCAAATTAACTGAAACAAGCAAATATTTAAATAAAAATTTACATTTACATTTAATTAATATATCTGCAATTTATCACGAGTGTTTTCTTAGATAGGCCCTTTGTGCTATTTTGGCAACTGACTTTTCAAGTTCTAGCTATGCCCCGCCCACCTCAAGCGAGACTCCACCCACACATCGCCGTGTTGGGATTGATCGATCCCTGAATGCCATAACTATCAATTTCCTGAAAACTATACAGGTAAGTTGTTGAATATTTTGTAACTAAGTTGACTGGGTGCTGTTGCTGCCATAAGCAGCAACATCACCCAGTCAAATTAGTTTCAAATTATTCAACCAAATATTTATTAAATAGCAAAGACATACAATTCGTACAATAACGAATAGTCCGTCTTCAATTATGCATTCTTGATGTCATTCATTATGATTTCATTCTACACGACATGTAGTTGATTATGATGTCATATGATGGATGGATAAAGTAGAAATGTCCATTGCAAGCAGCTATTCGTATTCTCTGCGGATGATCCACGTTTTAAAAAAATTATACATACTCGTCTCATTTGACCGTTAGCGTGCAAGTAATTGCCCATTTGCTAGGCTGGTACCCGAGTCCTCAGGTTTCATACTGTAATATTACTATTCACAGGCCACCAGTTTGGAGAATATGCTGAGGGTTGAGAAGACAATTACGGGTAAACAAACACTCATCAATTATTCTCGAACAGAGTTTACTTTATCTATTACAGCAAAGAAACGTATATAAATATTTTAAGAATTGTTACTGTAATTCCATGATCAGACCATTTTTTATCTTTTAAACAGTATTTGTGATTGTCAATTGGTAGCAGTACAGAAGTGAAATGTGATGGTTAACTGAAGCATCACAATGTGATTATGTGTACTAGTGCATGTCTGTAGGCATACAATATGAAACTGACTGACTGAGACATTATAAAGCAACCTTTGGTCACACCTATTACATGAGTGGCTATATACGTCTTAGAAATGAAGCGAGTGGTGAGATGGCGAAACGTGCCATTACCGGTATGAAATAAACAACACAAGTATGTGACATACGTGTATTTGAGATTTACAAGGAAGGTAACCGACTACACGATGTGAGCGCTGAATATGGAATCATTGGAATGACATACCATTCCAATCTATCTGAACTATCGGCCTATTACCCCGATTCGTACAGTTCACCACAACACCACAATTCTAACTTACATAGATGAAAACAATCATTATATCGCTGACACAACCACAGTGCACCGACACATCAACCAATGTATTGGTATGGGTGGGTGGTTGCACCAGTGGGGCTACTACTACTACTATTACTACTACTACTACTACTACTTTTTTTTTTGAAAATCTGACGCTGATGCGTTCGGACACACTTCACGGAGGAACTCCTTTAAAAAGGGCGTGCAAATCCCCATAAAAGGTCGGGTGAAATAGCAGGCTTTATTAATAGTATATGAATAACAATACAAACTTAACATATCAAAACAGTGCAAGCTAAAATATTCTCTTACCATATACCACACCCATGACATAACTACATAGAAAACAAACTTAATAAAGAGCTGATAACATAACATAATTCAACAAAGCCATTACTATTTGCACACCATGTAGTAGTAGGCCCAAATGGTGAGCATAGTTACACAACAAGCGGTAAAGCGACTCATCAATAATTAGCAGTAAGTTACTGCTACTCATTGACGCCATTGAGCTGATTCATGACCGGCAGGCTAAGTAGATTATACATAGCTTAACGTAGCACACCGTATAGTAGTAGGCCCAAATGGCGAGTGCAGCTCGCCAACAGGTGGCGAGGTGATTCGTCAATAAGCAACAAAAGGTCACTCATTGACGCCAGTTAGCCGATTCTCAAATACCCGGCGGACGTAGTAGCCTTTATGTAGCATAATGCACAAAGCAAAAGTATACAATCTATGACTACATAGATGGCGCTTTGGGTTCCCATTCTAAATTTACTTAATTGTAAGTTTTTGCAAATTACCCTGGAACAAATTGTAGCTTGCGGGGTAGTGTCAGGCCGTTCCAGTGTGTAGTGTCGACTCGCCGTGCCGCATGTACACATCGAGTGATGACGTTGGCTAGCTCCTGGTCTCGGGGTTATGGATCCCATGCGATACCACCCTATAGGTAACAAAGGCCGGCTCCTAAGGCCGGTTGAATTCAGTCATTCCGGCGGGGCCATGCGACCATTGTTGCGAACATTAAACACAACAGTCTCATCCCAAGAGTTTGTGTCCCCGGTATGCCTGTCCATAGCAATTTCGTGATCTATGGACTTACAATATTTGCTTTGGTGACCTAAAAATTAAGTCTATACAATAGTTTTACCTAAACAGACCGTCAAGTATGCTAGATAAAAATGAGCATACGAAAATACAAGACATAGAGATAGCCTGATGAACTTTTAAATGCGGGACTCCCGGAGGTACCACACAGACTCATAGGTCCACAGAGGTATCACCACAAGGGAGGCTCCCGTACACGAGATCAATAATTAACTTAATATAAGCTATTATACCTCTAAGCTGAAAGGAAAGAGAATCATCTTTTATAGTGTCGAAAAGCTATGGGCACTACTCCTGGTGCTCATTCTGGGTGAGAAGTAGTAGCCTCATGCGGGCCGTCGTCACTGAATCCTTGCGAGAGGCAAGTGCCTCACGCGGGCCTCTGTCACAGGAAAATCTCAAAAGCGGGAGAAGAGCATTGGCCAAAAAGGGCCTACTCTAATATTCAATCAAAATGCTATAAAGAAAAGACCATACCTAGTGAAATTAAGATTTATTTAAGATTGCGTGCTGTTTTACGTGAAGACAGGATGCGCGATTCCCGAGGGATTCCCATGCCACCATCTTATGTAGTTTCAAGTATGCTGAATTAGTAGTTGCTGCTTTTATTTATGTAGCCCTTCTTCTATGCTTAACTTAACATTTGATTTTAGAGACAAGAACTATTTTAGGCTGCAAATGGCGGCCGCCTACCTAGCTTTAGATATGGCTGTCATTGAGAACGGACGTCCTAAGACATTAATACTGGAGATGGCGTGCATACATGTTATTTCGCAAGATCTCTGAGCTGGGTGAGAATCCGGACATCTTGCTCCATAACCACATAAAACGTCACAGGACATTGGTTACTTTTCACAAAAGCAAGTTTAGGCAACTGATTTATCGTTACGTTGGGGGTAAGAAAGACAAATACCCACTGTGAATGTCCTTCCCGTGAGGGCGTGGCAGATCCTAACATCATCCCCAGACATTCTTACAGAATTCGGTGGGGATGCGCATCTCGCCCATCACCAGGTCCTATGGAGCTAACCTTTTTAACCTGATGTTAGATTTAAATGAAGTTTCCCAGTTATGCACTGCGGTGCTGGGGAATTGTCTAGCAGATGAAAAAGAAAATAATAATTAAAATATGTTCTCGCAGTGCTTCCTACATTGGCAGGCTTATCTAACTACTAGGTATCCGAAGATACACGGGAAATGTATGTGACACCACACCCTGGCCAGCACTGCTCGGAATCAGTCCATGGTGCGGATAGGGACAACCAAACAATTAAGAAGCCATAAGGCTCAGTGGAACATGAGGAGAGACAATAACTTATATATATATGAGGCCCAATAGGTATGTTGGCCAATTTTACACAACCTTGCCAGCGTGCGGGGATAGATTATCGCAACTGCCGGGAAAGAGACGTACACTATGTGCCTCTTGACGAAGAAATTGTCTCAAATCATATTAAACCTATCCTATCGAGCTGAATAGAAAGGCTTTTTATTCGGCAGCATGCCGGGCTAAACAGAGTTATAGCACAGACAGCGACCTCAGTGAGAAATTGTTGGTGGTGGGAGAACGTGATGCATATATACAGGTTGCTGTATAGTGTTTCCTACGTGCACTGCAGTCCTACATTTTCTACAAATAAACAATACATATGAACGAATGGCTACTCGCCATATATAAGACTAACCGGTACAAATAATACAGTGTGAAATGATTATAAGATTAATATATAAAGTACCGGTTGGCAGACCTACTACGGTGCGGTTAGTAGAAAAACACCTTACAGTAAAATAAGAATAACTATAAACAAATAAAGAAATTATAACTAGCAGTCCTCAGACCGTTACGGTTCCTTTTAGTCATCGGGACCGTTTACACAAATAAGTATAATAACTATAAATGTAACTAACGGAATAATTAAGATGTTAAGTATAGTTACTTGAATAGTCGGTAGCCATTCTTATGACAGGCTATCGTGTTACTGAAATTGATACGTCATCCTTGGTGTGCCGTGAGTTGACGCATTCTCTGGAAGCTGGAAAGTTCCCGCATGTTGGTTCCCACAAACAGGATTTCCGCATGCAGTCCAGGCCGGGAGCGGATCGAACTCAGGACAGTAATCACAATATAAGAATGTCTAACAAGCAGTCAGTAAGTGATACAATAACATTACTGCTAGGGAGAAAGTTCCCGTACACCGATGGTACGGATGGAAGTTAAGAACAACCCATTTATAAGCAGGGTTTGTTGAATACGGATAAAGACACCATAACTAAGCTTACTGTGCGGGGTACGTCAATTAGCGCTGATGACATACCAGGCAAAGTTTGCTTGCTGCGGTCAAAAAGTTAGAATAAACCTGCACGACATCAGTGCTGGGAAGATTGAATAATCACTTTTTGGCTTGGCCGGTAGATCCGGCGAGTCATCCACCAAAGAACATCGCTGCCTCTACATCTGTAGACTCACATATTTAGGCCGAGAAAGGCTTCACCGCAAGTTTGTGTTCCTAGTTATTCTTGATTTATTCGTGAACAATATTATCAAAAAGTACCAAAAACGCTCCCGAACAATCGCGAGATCCAAAATTGCTTTTAGGTGTGGTGGGTTGGGTTGCTGCTGCCGGCAACAGAAAGAGAAATTTCCGGAGACAGAAGTAACATGCTTAATTCCTGTCTCGCTGATAGTAGCTGCATACAGTCCAACCTGCTCGGCCCCTGGCCGAGGATGCTCTCAAGTTCTGGATTTCATCTCCTTTTAAACTACTCGTGACGGCATAGGCGCATGCTTCAACCAATCATCGGTCGAGCAATAGCCAATCAGCGAGTAGCTAATAATGACGCAGTCGAATATTCTGGAACATTCTATAACTTCTGCGTACACGTGGTTACGACGTCAAGGCAATATTTTGAAGATAATCAAAGGGGTTTTCCGAGGATAACTCAGTCATTTCTCAACCGATTTTGAAATGGTTTACAGATTCGGAAAGCCCGTCGAATTCTGGTCGGGTGGCGTGTACCCAGCTTAGCTGGTACAGCCGGCACTTGACCGGTCGATCCGAACTACACAATACACCTACAGTAAACATTTACAACACGATGCTAATTGTATATATGTAAGATGTCATATTCTGTTAACCTAATGAATTCGAAAGGCGGATCACCACCAGAATATTGACGCGATGCTCATTTGATATTTAAATATACCGATTCCCAAGGTTAGGTTATTCGTTGAGATTAGCGTCTCCTAAGGCATTACTATTTTAAATAAAGTCAATTAAACTAAATTAAAATACCATATATCAATATACAACAAGTAGCGAGTGTGCTAGCTTATACAAGTTCTGCTTCTGCTATTTTTAGATATCCGTGTTCACTTGATACTAGATCAGTTTTGCACCATACATCTTTAAATCTACTTTCTTTTCCATGTTCCACTAACCTGTAAAATTCGCAATGAATGCAGTTTATCAACAATGATCGAAATATAGCTTGTATGACTCTAGTGGTTGTTTCCTGTTTTATCTCTGGTCTCTGAACACCGATGTTTCTAAATGGCCCACACTCCTACAGATAACAGGGTTACTAACAATTCTTTCTCCTTGCTATTAATGATTCGTCCGATAGTTGAGCAATCTTTGAACATAATTGTTTCAGCCATTAATTTCACATATTTGGTTCCAAATTTAGCAAGGAGCATATTGATATATACCCAAAAGCATGTAGTTATACGACAATGTGTAAACAGATGGTCTATCGTTTCCTCCTCAGTATTACATAATAAGCACTGGTCTGTACTTGTTATTTTGCACGTATAAGTCAGATGGCCGACCGATAGCCTTCGATGGAGTAATCGCCATGCTAGGTCCCGTGCGTTTGCTGGTAGACAAGGTAGATGTGTTGTTTTCCACGCATTTTTCCAGTTCTTTGGCGTGCATCCTAAATTGTTCCAGTGCCTAACTGCAGTAGGAGTCTGTCTCCGACTTTGCACTATAATTCCATACCAGTCTCTAGATGCCATGTTGTATTTTATATGCTCTGACTTAAATACTAATGTTGGTTGCAACATATCTCTGTTGCTACGTGCTTTCGGTAATTTGAACCATTCACCAGGTGTTGCATTCTTTTTTCTAAGAAATAAGCGTTGAGCATCATTATGCCTCATTGATGTTGCTCTTGCTACATCCTGCAACGCAATCCATTTGCGAGATTTTGGATTTACTAAATCACGTAAATATTGAATTCCATTCTTGGCCATGGAGGGCAAATATAAAACAGCATAATTATCACGAATCAACTCGTTGCCACAAAGACGTTGCTCTAAGGCATCTTCCCAACAATTTGGTTGTGGCATTGATCGTGTAAATATTTTTAAGGCTTCGAGCTATTCTTTATAAACATTTGGTATCTTCTGATGGTTAGGTGGCAGTTTATTGCACAAAAATTAACATTCCACTGGAAATGGATCTACCTACCTTTATAGAAGTGTCCTTAAAACACTTGATCAAGATGAGTTTTAAGTGAGTAACTTATTCAAGAATTTCAGTTTTAAAGAAGCACACTTTGCTAAAACATTAACCAAATCCAGGCCTCCATCATGCTTTTCATTGGTGAGGATTGCCTGCGATACTAAATGGGCTTTGCCCTCCCATAAGAAGGACAAAAGTAACGTGTTGATCTTTGACTCTACTGATTTGGGCATATGAACTACAGAAGTGGTATAACCACAGCGTTGAGAAAATTAAACTATTAAGGACAAATGTCCTGCCAAAGACAGTTAGGTGACGTCGTTTCCAATTTACAAATGCACACTTTAGCTTGGATAGCCTTTCTTCCTAGTTTATTATTACATCTTGTTCTCTACTAAAGTAAATACCTAAAATATTTATGACATCATCTGACCAGTTAATATCCATAACATTGTCGGTTCTGTCCTTCCAAGCGCCAAAAAAAATCCCTTAGATTTGTCTCTATTGACTTTAAGCCCTGACGCATTTTTGAAAATCTGCTAATACTCCATTTAAAATTCTAAAATCCGAATTTTTACGTGCAAACAGTCGTATCATCTGCATATTGAGAAACCTTTAGTGGCCTCTCTACGCCATGCATACATATTCCCTGAAAATCATTACGTTGCCTCAACGTGGCCCCCAACGATTCCATAGGTATGACGAATAGAAGCGGAGGCAATGAGCAACCCTGTCTGACACCTCGTTCCAACAATACAGGTTCAGATAGAAGAATATTTACTAAATAGCAACTTGTTATATCAGTATATAAAATATTGACCCATTTGATAAATCTGGAACCAAAGCCAATATGGTCTAAAGACTTAAACCAGAAATCCCATTCAAGTCTTTCAAACGCCTTCTCATTATCAAGTGCTATTATTGCTGCTGGGATGCAATCCTGTTCAACTAATTGAATAAGGTCCCGTATAAGCATAAGCAATGTGTTGTTTAATATTGTTCTTCCTGGTCCAGAACAGGTTTGATCATCATCAATGACTTCGCCTAGGACTGTGCCAAGTTTTAGTGTTAGTGCCCGGGTAATAATCTTACAGTCTAGACAGAGTAGAGAGATTGGCCTATAAGTCTGAATTTTATTTCTGTCACCCTCTTGTATATAAGCCGAACATATGCTTGGGCCATCGATGGAAGGAGATGCTCTTGCTTAAAAATGCTAGCTGGTATTTCTTCTAATACTGGACCAAATATGTGCCAGAATATTTGATAAAATTCGACTGGAAGTCCGTCGCAACCAGGAGACCTTTCTAGCTTCATACCTTTGAGGGATTTTGTCAAATCATCAATTGTTAGTGATTGGGCACAGCTTTCGCGGCATGAATCTGGAAGTCTTTGCGTTATATTAGCTAAAATATCTCTAGTTGCATCTTCATCACTTCCCTCAGATTTATACAATGATTTGTAAAATGTGGATACTGTTTCCATCAGCTCTGCATTTGAGGACACTGATACACCATCATTAGTCTTCAGTGAGCGCATTAATTTCTCTATACCTCTTGCTTTTTCCAAGTTACAAAAGTAACGTGTATGCGTTTCGCCCTCGGTGTACATTTGTGCTCTTGACCTTATTTTGGCGCCATCAAACTGTTATTGCTCTATATCATTTAGATTACCTTTTAATTTAACTAATAGTTCGTAATAATTATATTCTCCATCATTAATCTTCTTGTTAATTTTACACACCGACCTCTGAAGCGCCTTTTAACGCTTTCGCATTTCTCGTGCTTTCCTGATGGAATACTGCCTGGAAATATATTTCATGTCGGATTTGGCATCCTCCCATCAGTCTGTTATACATTCATACAAACTTCTCTTTTCATCCCAATGCCTCCAACAACTTTCTACACATTTGCGATAGCAACTATCTCATAGCAATGCTACGTTGAGTTTCCAAAACCCATCTCCTCGTGTGATCCAGTCAGCATTATATAATGTGATGGCAAACATATTGTGATCAGAGAAAGTTACTGGTTTTATGTTAGTTTTACACATGTAACCTTTCAATGAGCTCCTTTCCAATCTGGATGCTTTCTTTCCATCGGTTGAACACCAAGTAAAATCCCTGCCCTCTAGATTTTCAATCCGATAAGAGTCTAACAAGCTTTTATATTCACAGATGTGTTTCAAAATATTATGAGATGTGTCATTACAAGTAGACCTATAGTTTCTGTCTTTAGCCTCATCTAATATGCAATTAAGGTCACCGCCCATAATTAGGTTTTCAGGCGTTCTGTCTTGAATTATTGTGGAAACGTCATTTAGAAATTCACGACGCAGTTGATGAGAGGTTAGCGCATACGCGCACATCAAATTTAAACTTGTGTTTAGTACATCAATTGATACACAAATCCATCTACCATTTATATCTGATGAGGAGGATATAACGTCAACATAGTTGAGACAGCGGGGCAGGGTAAGAATGGTCATTCACGCACTATTGTCTTGTGATAAAGAATAAAAGATCTGCCCTTTTGAAATATCTTTGAGAGATTCATACATGTCATGTTTTTAAATTTTGGTCTCCTGTAGAAAACTAATATCAACTCTCTCATTTGCTAATTCTTCAAGCAAGTGGCGCTGCTTGATTTCCGTGTTTAATCCTCTGCAATTTATGGTGCAGATAATCATAATTAGTAAAATTATGTTTACAATCGCCATCATTAGATTAACTAGATTTGTTTTTTAGCTCGTTTCTTAGACCATTTACCTAATTTCCCTGCGAATTCAATGTTTCCTAGTTCTACCACAGACAAATATTCATATTTGGAAATATCAGAATCATGGCGCAGTAGACGATATTTAACGCTTCTCGCTGTTAAACAGGGCACTAACACTTCACCCCTTCTGATCGGTACATCACCATTTCATCTTTCATCTGTGAACTCTGTGTTTGTATTGACACATCTGATTCTGCAACTGACATTGTATCATCATCCATCTCATTTTCCTCAATCTCCGATTATGAGCTATTGTCTTATTTATGGCACCTATTGCCACTTGACTTACATAGGTTCAAGCTGACTTAGATTAATCGGACTTAGCGGAAAATCGGCAGATCTTTCTGTTTTCTGTGACCTAAATTTACTCTGTCCTAATATTAAGTCATCCTCTAATGAGTAATGATCTGCGTCTTCGTTATTATCGTCATTCGGCTGCGTTTCATTTACATCCATATTGGGCTGCCCCACATTTTGATTAATTTCTGGAGTTAAAGTTATTCCCTTTTCTAATATTTGTATCTCATCATCTGCAGTTACTTCAATAGGATTTGCCGCCTTTTCTGTCTCCTTTATAATTGCATGAACCCGACGGCAGCTTCTGCAGCGCTGTCATCAGAAACATTTGTCTCAGGCGCATCCTTTAATGTAGGGTTGCATACTTCTACTGTGGGGTTGTTTTTGTTGTTTGGACAGCGCCATTTGAAATGACCAGTTGAACCACAGAGTAAAAATGTATTTCTATTTGGGCAATCTGCTGCAAGCTGGGCAGTACTAAGGCAGATTCGACACTGTTTTATCTGCCCTCTATACCATAAGGGCAGAACAAAGCTGCCATCAAGCGTCAATCTGTTTGGTAAAAGGCTATCGACTTTTTCAAACCAGATGCGTCTTACACCATTTTCCAAAGTTCTGTCAAAGGGATATGTTTCCCTTTCAATCGGCTGTATTTTACCATACTTTTCAATTCATTCATGATTCGTTCATCTGGAATCGGCAGTGGAACTTTCATTTTAACTAACAACCTATCCGACTCGATCTCTTCTACATTATACACTTCGCCTTTCACAACAAGGACCTCTTCTAGCAGCTTCTCCATAATACTTTCATTCGCCACAGTCACATTCCATACAGTTTTAGTAACATTGATAAGCCCCTGTAAAACAGCAGGTCCCGCGCCAACGACGTCCTTTAACCCATGGCACACGTCGATAGCCGTGACACCCCACCCCTTAATTGTTATTTTAAGGCTTAGGGTACGTTTGTATTTGGCTGCCATTTGGATATTATGGCGCAATGTAGAGCATTAAGCAAAACGGCGTATCAGGAATTTTTTTAAAATAACGTTCCTTTAAAACGCCTGGTCAGTATAGATAAACATTATACTGCCATAATGGATATATATATATATATATATATATATATATATATATATATATATATATATATATATATATATATATATATATATATATATATATATATGCCAAAATATATATATGTGTGTGTGTGTGTGCGTGCGTGCGTGCGTGCGTACGTGCGTGCGTGCGTGCGTGTGCGCGTACGTGCGTGCGTGCGTGCGTGCGTGCGTGCGTGCGTGCGTGCGTGTGTGTGTGTTTGGACAGAACACTAAGCCAGTTTTAACCAGAATTACCAACACACAAAGAGCTAAACACTAATAAATTAGTGTCCTCTTTAGAACGTGCGGTTCGCTAACCCCTTTATAGGACCACACGCAAAGAGCTAAATACCAATAAATTAGTGTCCCCTTTAGAACGTGTGATCCACTGACAAATATCCGGCGATATTAACAGCCGTATATTCGCCGGTCTATTCTAGCGTATATTCGTCGTTTTGTAACACAACAAAAATACTAAGCCACTCAATTCACTGTTTGCTATAAGTCACCTGACTTAGATATCTCAGAAAATTTTAACCTATTCATTCCCATGGTGTGTGGGTACCCTTGTAAATAGGGTTAGCAGAGATACATCCCTCCATTGGGTAGTCTTGATAGTATATCTTTAACTCTAAAGCAGTCATTGCTCTAGGGAACCGGTTCCTCTATTCCTATAGAGAACATAAACGAGTCCGTGAGCATGCGCACTTATTCTACTGTGCATGCGACCGAGTCCAAGCCGTCATTTAATTAATTTTCTGTATTACAGGAAACACCTAACTTTTATCTCAACAAATCCTATTCATTCCATAATCTTGTGGAGCTACATCCACATTTGATTTTTCATGAATGTCACAGAACTTGCAGTCTTTGTTGAACAAGTCATGTACTTTATTTAAAATGGTTATAATTTACGTGGATATGAAACAGAATGAGTTTTTGTGACTACAAAGAAAATGGCGGGTCAATCAGCTTCGCGGTACAATTAATCAAGGTGAAGTCAAAATCTCTGATCCTATTTTAGCCACAGAGGCTCATTCCTACATAAGGTATACTATATACCGGTTTGGAACATCTCCTACGTAAGGTATCCTACATGACATATGTAACATACCGGTTGGGAAGTTCTTGGATCAATTAGGAGTTTTGACTAGGTACGTATTTCCGAGCGTCATTCTTTCCTACATAAGGTATACTACATACCAGTTTGGATCGAATCCTACATAAGGTATCCTACATAACTATGTAATATACCGGTTGGGAAGTTATTGGATCTATTAGGAATGTGACAGTGGTGCAAACAGACGTGGTGGACCGCATGAACACCACAAGGATACACCACGATCATCCCCTGAAGAAAAGCGAGTGGTCCTTCTAAGGACCGTGACTAACCAACTAACATGAAACTCACAATTACTTCATGATGATCAGTCATGTCAGTCGTATTACAATAAAGACAATACCATCATATTAATTCGCGATTCGGTCTTCGCTTTAAATTGGCGCCGTTTTTGCAGGCTAATTTAACATTACTAGCAATGGGTCGTGAAACCTTTTTACCTTTCATTTAATATCTTGCAAAAATTACTGGAGATTTTATGTTTTCTAATACCTGGCGGGGCTATATTAACAGCCGTATATTCGGTCGGTCTACTCTAGCGTATATTCGTCGGTCTACTCTAGTCAACGATCTTTAGCTAACTGGTGTAGCTTAAAATCGTAAATGCTCTGAACTAACACGCTGATTAACTGACAAAAGATTTGACCGCCAAAGCGCCAACTATAAAGCTCCCCACAGCAAAGGATTGTTACTATTAGGAATAGTCAAATTGAACAACGTAGACGGGCACAATCTAGCCAAGAGAAATAGAGAAACGATTAGGCTCAGTGGTCAGCAAAAATGGCTAACCACAGAGGCGATTTGAGATTTCAATCTGAAAATACAAGTCACGATTGCGACCTTCTACAATCCAAAATATACAAACTGACAACAAATAATGAAACTATATGCAAATTAGGAAACCAACTGAACAAAATATATATACATAAGCTTACTAGAATCTAGTAATGCGAGTAGATAGCATAGAGCTCAAAAACACGTCTGTTCGCTCTACTACTACTACTACTACTACTACTACTACTACTACTACTACTACTACTACTACTACTACTACTACTACTACTACTACTACTACTACTGCTAGGCTACATAACATCCGCATATCAGCTGATGTACGTACGTACACGTAAAATTGTAGGCAGAAGGTAACGCCCTCTCTCTCTCTCTCTCTCTCTCTCTGTCTCTCTCTCTCTCTCTCTCTCTCTCTCTCTCTCTCTCTCTCTCTCTCTCTCTCTATCTCTATCTCTCTCTCTCTCTCTCTCTCTCTCTCTCTCTCTCTCTCTCTCTCTCTCTCTCTCTCTCTTGTCTTGCTTTGCTATTTAATAGATATTCTTGATTCACCCATATTTTTAGAACACAATTGTGTAGTTTGGTCTGTATATTCATAATGTTGGATATATAGTTCTATTGTTTAGTAAACAATTTGTCCACATATGCGTTCAAGAATCTGCCATATTTAAAGGTCCTCGTAAATTATCTTTTATTATATTTATTAATAATTGAAGATGATTTTTACTTTGAACCACAGTTTGTTGGTAGACATATCGTTGATAGATTGCAATCTAAAATGCAGGTGTGGACATCTGAGAGCATTCATATAAAAGGATTTTCTGGGGAGGAACCCCGGACCCCAGCACAAGTTGAGTGAGTACACTACTTATTGTGATGCCCCCTGAGTCCAACCTACTTGACTGACTATTGCTACGCCACTGGCGGTAACAGTAGTTTTAGCAGCAGTACAGAAGCAGTAGCAATTGAGATACTGCTATCATAAATTAGGCTACAACTTTAGACCTATAGCCTTGAGAAAGAGTGTTACGTTTTAATTTATCTAACAATCCAAACGCACGGTCGACAGTGAAATCCTATAGTAAAAATGGCTGAACCTACTTCGTAGATTAATAATAATAGTAATACCAGTAATTTGTTTGGGTGTTATGGTCATTTGAGGCCCTTCTTGTGTGATTGAAGCCCTTAATTTTCGTTTGAAAATGTTGGGTTTCAGTCACACAAGTCGGGCCTCAAACGACCATAGCACACCACAAAACAACGTTATTGTTATATTAGCAATGACTCGGATATAACTTGGGCTTGAAACTTGTGTGTTTCTATCAGCAGAGTAGAAGTGCAATACCGATTCAATACATACAAATCATAACAGTCATTGAATTATTCTATTTAAATTCAGTGACTTTCATGCGTGGAAACACAAGTTTTGGGCCCTGACCAACCGTCGAAATAACAAGCGACTGTATTCTTAATGTTTGTCTACCAATTGTCCTGACGATCTTTCTGTTCGGCTGTATTAGTTCATACGGCCATAGGTCATATATGTAGCTCGCCGGGATCCGTCAGGTCGTTCCGACATGAATCGATCGGCCATCGCACCACATGTGCACGACGAACGAGGGGGCTGGCTAGCTCCGAGTCTCGTGGTTTCGGATCCGACGTGACGTCGCTTAACGAAGTACATAGACCGGCTCCTAAGGCCGGTGGAACTCAATCATTCTGGTGGAGCCATGCGACCATTGCCGCTAAGATTAAACTGCATGGTGTCATCCCAGCTATTAGTGTCATCAGTATGTTGTTCCATGTTAATTTAAAACCTTGGAGAATAAACTATATAGAAAAAGAAGTAACAGTTTGTCAAACAAGGTGGATCGTCTGACAGTAATTGAGCATATAATAATAATAATAATATATAAAGTAGAGCTAACTGGTGTACTTTGCACGTGGGGTCACCGGAGGTACCACACTGATTCGTAAATCCGCAGAGGTATCCCCGCAAGGGAAGCATCCACACAACGAGGTCACTGATTAACATAATATAAGCTATTATACCTTCACCATACAAATAAAGACATTCCTGCCATTGCGAGAGGGAAGTGCCTCACGCAGGCCTTCGTCACCTAGATGGCTTTCTAATGGTGCGAGAGGTAGTAGCCTCGCACAGGCCTCCCTCTAAGATATCTCAATTGTGCGAGAGGCAAGTGCCTCACGCGGGCCTCTGTCACAGAAAAATGCCTTCGATGCCGAAGCGGAGGAAAAGAGCTGGCAAAAAACCCCACTCTTTTGTTCAACAAAAATGCTAGGGAAAAAGACCATCCTGGTGAAAATATAATTAACTTGATGGTTTACGTGAAGACGGGGCGAGCGACTCCCGGGGATTCACAAGTCACCGTCTTATGTTATTCTAAGATACTGCATTGGTAGGTACCGCTTTTATTTATGCGGGCCTTTTGCTATTCCTAACCTAACATTTAGGTGTTAGAAATGAAAACTAGTTTAGGCCGCAATATGCAAAGATTCCTACCTATCATTAGATATGGCTATCCAACGGGCGCAGATGCCCCGCTTCCCGTAGGTTGCTTTGGCAAGCATCTACATCCATGGCTAGCAGCATACATGTTACTTCGCAACACATCTGAACTGGGCGAGAATCCAGATGCCCTGCTCTGTAACCACATAAAACTCCCTGGACGATGGCTACATTTTACACAAGCAAATTTAATGACTGACATATCGTTACGGTGGGGTGTAGAAAGACGAATATCCACCACTAGTGTCCTTCCCGTGCGGGCGTGGCACATTCCAAAATCTTGCCCAGGCACTTCAACGAGTTGGGTGGAGATGCACGTCTCGTCCGTCACCAATCCTATGGATCTAACTATTGACCTAGTGTTAGGTTTAATTTCCAACATGCCAAATATGCACTGCAGTCAGGGAACAAAATATCATCCTAATAATCATAATAACTACATGTTTTCGCAGTGCTTTCCTTCTTTGGCAAAGGGTCTAACTAATAAGTATCTGAAGATACAGGGGAGATGTATGTGAACCCACACTTTGGCCATCACCACTCGAAAACTTCCGATAGTTTCTCAGAGTCATATCAGTCCAACGTGCGGGTAGGGTCTTTCAAACAATTAAAAAGCCTGACGGCTTGGTGGCTCGTGGGATGAGACAATAACTTGATAAATGTGAGGCCCTATAGGTATTTGGCCAATTTAACACAACCTTGCCGGAGTGCGGGGCTAGATTACCGCAACAGCCGGAAGAGCGGTGTACACTCTGTGTCTTCTAATGAAGAAATTGTCCCTAGCCACTATTAATCAATCCTACTGAGCTGAATAGAAAGGATAGTCGGTAGCATGCCGTGCTCAAATATTTAGAGCACAGTCAGCGACCTCAGTGTAAAATTGTTGGTAGCGGGAATAAGCGATGCATATATTGTTGCTGTATAGTTTCTCCTAGTGTACTGCAGTCCAAGTTTTCTACAAAATTAGCAAAACATATGAACTGAATGGCTAACTGTCATATACATAACTAACCCTTACAATAGAAAATATCACAATCTTACAGAATGATTTAAATGAGGTAGTAAGTATATTAAGGTTGGTAACCTATAAGGTGTGGTTGGTCAAACCACCACAGTAAGCAAGGATAATATTAACAATAATAAAGAAATTATAAGTTGTGGTCCGAAGACCGGTGTGATCTCTATTAGTCATCAGTGCCTCATACTGACGTAAATCCTGACAATAAGCCATAATATGTATAGTTACTCGAGTACCTAGTAGTTACTTGGATGGAACAGGATACTACTTTACTGAAATTGAGGTGCTGCATACACGTAGCACGAGTCGACACATTCTCTGGGGATGGAAGGTTTCTGCATGCAGATCTCCACAGCTGGTTTCCGTAGATGGGTCTCTACATGCTGACTCCACGATGATACGGTGCAAACTCAGGACGGTAACACCGTGTAATGAAGTAATATCTACTAGATCATCTCTATAACTAAACCAGGATTTAAACAGTATGAAGAAAGTTCTCCATCCAGCGACGGAAGCATAAAGTTAAACAAAACCCATTAACAGAGAGGGTTACTTAGAAAAATGTAATTAATGCATGTACATAAAGAGGCACACAGTGCAGGGTGCGTCGCATAGCTCTTGCGGCGCACTGGGTAAAGTCTACTCGACTGCGGTCAAAAAGTTACAAAGGCGGCCACACGATCAAGTGGTCGGCAGATCCGGCGAGTCACCCACCAAGAAACATCGCTGCTCTACATTATGTGGAATTTACATAATGGGTCACAAGGACCCTCCCGCAGAAAGTTCCGCTTATAGGTCTTCGAAAATGGATGGCCGTACGGGAGCATCCAAAATTAGATTAGTGTGGGTTAACCAAGAACTGCTTTTACCTGTGGGTGATCTGAAAGCCGCAAGGAACCGCTGGGTTTGTGCTGTATCTTTCTTATCCGCAGGTATTCCGGGCCACTCATCTAGGCCACACCTCCAGTCAGTTCTCGACTCTCGGCCTCCATGCTGATGATGCTTCTGATCGTCGAATTTCACCTCGGAGACATACCTTTAGTTTTGATTTTTGACCTGGAATTATTTTTCCAAGCCTTTTCTTTTTTTGTTTGGTTTTAATATTTTGGTGCGTGCTACAAGTTTTTTTTAATTTAGTACAATGATAGCTAAACAAAACCTCGCATGGGTGTTCTCTGTTATTAATCACAAATAATATCCATAAGGGATACCACAGTTTTAGTGCTAATCACAGATTAATTATTAAATGTTTGCATCTGCTAATATGTGCGGGGAAGCATAGAGTGCGGCCCGTTATAGCCGATCCACACATACAGCTCTCGCCGCCCCAAATCCAGCCTGTCATACTGACGTGAGGTTTAAAAATAATAAGAAAAATAGCAAAATAATAAAGTATAAAAAGGCTCGTTCATCAGGCCGCCTCAGCATACATGAGACTGCATGATGGGATTATGACATTTTTTCACTGTGTTGCGTTGTGTACTTACGTCGGACACGACATGCTTACAACCCAGGGATCCACAGCGATCATTTTGTGTGAGACACAGCTGTGCAAGCATATTCGCAGCTGTGTGGGATGACCATGGTCATCCTAGGGACTGGGTGACAATTGTTAAAACATATATAATAATAATAATAAGAAAAGTGTGTCAAAAATAAAATAATAATAATAATGTAATATTCCATGATTCGCACAACTACTGATTAATTCTGCTGCGTCCGTGTCAGAAATGCCCACAAATATTTGCTGTGACACTCCCCGAGCGAGTCTGGGTACCGCAGCTTGTGATCGACGGTCATGGCGGTTGTACTACATGGCCGATATTTCACCATTATAAATGTCCCTATCCGGAATGTCTGTAGAAAATGATGCTGCGGGAGGTGCTGTAGACGTGCTAAGAATGTCCGTACTGATGATTGGTGTCGTGAGAAGCGGTGCTGGCGTGGTGATGGCTGTCATAACTGTCATTGTGGAAGCTGTCGGTGTCGTCGATGCTGTTTCTGGTTCGAGTGTGGTGAGATGTATGATGGGACGCGGGAGGGATGCTGCTGCGGCTACTGCTTGGGATGAGAGCTTCCATATCTTCGTGGATTTCAACAACCGGCTGGCTGTGGTGTGTGGAACTGGAAGAATCTCTTGTAAGTGTGCGATCTGTTTCATCCCGGCATACGGGCATTCTGGCATCATGAATTTTCAGATGGCTGGATCGGTGAGGCTGCTATGCGGATGCGGTGTGAAGTTGCTGGGTGTGGTGGCGATCGTGGCTGTCTGCACCATGCGGCGGATCTCCTCATCAGTTATAAGACCACTAGGAAACGGGGTTCGCGAAATGTTCTGTAAATCCACGTCCAGTGGTGACATGATTACTACCACTATAGGCTGGCCGATCATGGGTGTCGATGCTGCTGCAGGTGCAGATGCGGTGGCTGATGCTGGTCACTTGTTGGTGGTGGCTGGTGTGGTGACTGCAGGTGCTTCCGGACTGGAAACTGCGGGTGATGTGTGGATCTTCCCTGTCTTAGCTATCGGAGTGGATGACGTGGATGGTTGTGACGTGGTGGTGGCTGCTGTGATGTAATGACTGAAGGCGTGTCAGGTTGCTGCTATGGTTCCGGGTCTTACTGAATGGTGACGCATACTTTCGGTATGCCGACATGTAGCATCCTTTGTTCTAGCCATTTTTTTAGTCGGGAGCACTATTAACGGAGGCCTGGTCTCAAAACGGGTGGCCAACACTTCAATGTTCTCACTTTCTTCCCCCGGGCTCAAGGTTACTACTAGAACATGGTGTTTGAACGTTAACACGTGAGTTACCCTGTAGCTGGTTGCGGTGTAAAGATACCGACAGTCTGCACAAAAAGCATGCTGGAAAAGATGATCTCTGTTAACATGTAACGTCAGGTCAGAATTACGGGTGAAGGTGCGGGTACACTGTTGTCCATTGAGCCGAAGCGCGACACATGGAAACTTCTTCATTGATGAAACTGGCACCGACTCCTCCGATGTATCAGACAAGGACAAGTCCTCGTGGAGAAACATCTTATTCCTGCATGATAATTGCGGTGCGGGTAGCCTAACCTATTTCTAACTCCCTATCTCTTCATAAAACTTTCCAGGCCTAGTAATTAATAGTAATGAAATAATAATTACGAATATTTGAACAGCAGAATTTGGTTTTTGACAGAAAAGAAGCCTAATGCTATTTGTTCTTCCCTTGTGTCGAGTTTTGACAGGAAGACGAAGTTTCAGTGCGCGATTCCCCTTTTTATACGATTTGCATCCTCCTCTATGGGTAGGACTAGCCTCATCCCCTACCCTGACCAGACACATTTATAATTACACTACAGCTCGGAAATAATATGTTCCACAGTTTACAATTTACAATACCGTCGTATGGAGATTGTGAATACAGTCAACCCGAGTGTCTGTGTTTCTGTCATGATGGTGAATTTGATTGATACGCGTCGCTGGTTATCTGTGGATCAATCTTGCGCTGTGGTGAAAATGTGACATTTTTATTACCGCACGCCGAGGTGCGGGAGGGGTGGCTGCGGTGCGATGTCAACTTTATCGGACCTGATGGTATTTCGCTCTGTAATGGCCGAGCCAGTGGGCGGGACAGAATTACTTTAGAGCGCGGATGATGATGAAGGGTGCTGTCGTAACTTTGATCAGTCCATTATCGATTTGAACTTTTCGGTGGCAAAATCCTACTTGTGACTGACGACAGACTGCGGGCATCTTGCTCTCTTAATAATATTGCCTGTTATTACGTGTAACTGATGTGTAGTATCTTTAGCTGTTTCTGTACGACGTTTCTTGGGGCGGGGTAGGGGGTTGGAGGGTTTTCCCCCGTAGCTCGTACTGCAGATGGCTGTGGGGTATTCCTTCTATCCGTATGATCAGTTTGTTCGCAACTGGACAAAAGGTGTTTGCAGGAGAATGCTAGCTGGCGTTGTTGATGATTGTGTCTTGTTGTCGGGAGATTCAGACTGCTGTATGATGCTGTCGTAGTGCGAGGTGGACGTATTCCAGGTTTCCATGCTAGTGAATGCCGAGTCTGTTGTTATTGCGGGAGATCGGGTTTGCGGGAGGTAATAAACCTCCCGCATCTGTGTGGATGGATTTGATGTGGGAAATTATGTCTCTAACCGTTTCTAATTAAAAAGGCTAGGTGCTGTTAAACGATGTTGTTGCCGATGTTGAAAGTCTCTGTTACTCTGAGCATAACAGAGCATGTATGTGATATGCGCACAATGATAAATTGACATTTCCAGCCTTGAGGGTCAGTGTGCTTTGTATGTGAGTGGCTTTCCGTCTGTGGTGTGATGTTCTGACTGCTCATGGGGGAATGGATGGACCGTATGGATAGGGTGGTCCTTGGACGTGGGAAGGTGGTCATCTCCCAATACACGAAGGGTTGGTACCCTGTCATAGTTTTTAGGTACCGGGAATATTCGAGCTGAGAGTCAGCTGAACAAGCTACCTCCCTGCCCACCGCGGGGGGTGGGTGGGTGTTGGGTGGGGGTGGGGGGTTGATTGGTCGATGCGGTGCAGGATGCCACCTCCTCTGTAGCAGCAGTCTCTCTCATATCTGAAGATTAACGGTCAACAGACAACGAGTGGAGTGTGAAGTGGGCTGGGCCGGTGATGCCCGAACTTGGTGTATGGATGAGAGATGCGAGTTGGATTTGGGGCAATGGTGGGCCTATGGATATTGGTGTCTCTTGGTTGAAGAGTGGTCTTGCGATTTCGGGGCATGGTCGGGTACACCGAGTTGTACGTTTCTGCTGTTCTAGACATGCCAAGGCCTCATCTGGCCTCTTCACTTCCATGCTATTCACCACATGTTCCACCCCACAGGAAGCAGGGCTTGGGTCCACCTCAGCCTCCGCTTGTGGTAACTCTATAATGGGGTGTATAGCATGAAGGGGGTGGGAGTGGGGAGAAGTCGGTGGAACAACTTTTCCATTCATCCCCTTAGACAAAACAAACGAGAAAGTCTTCAGATATGACTTCCCAGATCGAGTAGACCCATGCTGAGGAGGGAGAGGGCGAGTACGTATCTCGTCATCATCCCCAGCGTCAACCGCTTGTTCACCGGTCTTCTGGCTTGGTAGAAGAAGGGTCGAACTGGCACCGCAGTGCTCTGCGCTTACATTTGGAATACTAGTTTCCGTAGACACTTCTGTCTGCATACCCGTGTCCTGGGGAACGCCCAGGCCGAGCTTTGGTGCAGGGTCGTCGCCGACACAGGGCTTTAGCCGATCGAAGTGGATGACTGAGGTCAGGCCATCTGAAGCATGGATACAGTAGGTCACGTCCGACGTCTTACCTACTACCACATAGGGGCCTTTCCACTGGTAACTCAGTTTACTCGGCACGTTTGCAAATCATCGCGAATCGTGAACCCAAACCATCCTTCCTTCTTTATATGGATCTCCATACATCCTCTTGTCATGTGCAGTGGATAATGTTGCTCTCACTAACTCATGGGTCTGTTCTATCCACTGCTGCATGAGTTCGACATGGAGAGAAGGTGAATTTTTCTCTCCTGGAATCCGAGGCATAGCCAGATCCATGGGCAAGGCTAATTCACGGCCTAACATTAACCGAGCTGGGGGTATAACCCATGCTGGAATGTACTGAAGTGCGGTAAGCCATGCGCACATATCGGAGTCATAGATCCCAATCTCTACAATCAAGGCGTGTTTATTTAGTAAGCATCTCCGCGAGAGTTTGATTGAATCTCTCCACCATGCCGTCGCTACGGGGGTGATATGGACTCGTCGTTGTTTTGATGATGTGAAACAATTTGCAGAGCTCGGCAATCAGCCGGCTCTCAAAATTACTTCCTTGATCGGAGTGTAGCTCATAAGGCATACCGAAACGGCAGAATACATTGCTTACCAGGACCTCAGCTACAGTGGATGACTCTTGGTCTGGTAAGGCAAATGCGTCCACCCACTTCGTAAAGTAATCTTGTAATACGAGGATGTACTTATTTCCTTCATCAATCATATTCAAGGGTCTGAGCACGTCAATAGCCTCTCGCTCCCACGGTGCACCAACGACCTTAATTTGAAGTGGAGCTATGTGGTGGTGGCCAACAGCACGTCTTTGGCAGGGGATACATTTGGCAACCCACGCCTTCACAATATCGTGAATTCCAATCCAGTGGAATCTCCATTTTATCCGCATGAGGGTTCTTTCAACGGCTAGATGTCCGGCGTTATCATGGAACTCGATAACATTCCAGAATTACCAGTCGGTTGTTGATGTAGAGAACAGTGTTATTTATATGACATTCTCCAAACCGCTGGTAATAGTATTTGGCCGTTGTGGATAGTGGGGTAACAGATTCCAGGGGAGGACATACCCCCTCCTAGATCCACGTGTATATGTGCCATGTTTGCACATCTGTTGCTTGTTCATGAGCGACTTTCTCCGTGTTCCACTCTGTGCACTGCAATTCGGGGAACTCCGGAGATGGCTGTGTAGACTGTGTCACGGTACTGGCCTCTTCTGGTTCACCCTCGAGCCCGACTCTGCTCAAGGCATCGGCATTTCCATGTAACTTGCCACGATGGTGAACAACATTAAATTTATAGGCCTGCAGGGATTCCTGGCATCTCGCTACCTGGTCCTTCAGATTTTTAAGGTTTCTGAGCCAGCGTAGTGAGACATGGTCTATACGGAGAGAAAATGGACATCTGTACAGAAAGTGTTTATAATACTTGACGAAGTGTACCGCCGCAAGTAGTTCTCACTTCGTGGTCACTTAATGTCTCTCGGTCTTATTGAGAGTCCACGAACCATATCCCAGTACCTGCTCCATTCCATCCTCCATGACCTGAGATAGAACCGCGCCAATGGCTAAGCTGATGCGTCAGTGTCCAGGATGAAATCGTGGATAGGATTAGGATGAGTTAGAATCAGGATGGTCGTCAAGACTTCCTTCAATGCCCTGAAGGAACCTTCACACTCACTCATCCACTCGAATTGTCAATCTTTTTTGGTGATCTGATAAAAGGGGGGATGCAATCTCACTGAAATGACGGATGTATCTGCGATAGTACTGGCAGAGACTGAGAAAACTCAGTGTTTCTGTGACTGAAGAGGGCGTCTGCCACTCTGCTACTGCCTTTGTTTTTGATGGCTGAGTAGCCACTCCATCACCGGATATGACGTGTCCCAGGCACTCGACGCTCTGTCTGAAAAGATGACATTTCTTGGATTTGAGCTTCAAATTGACCGTGCAGAAACGGCCGAGCACAGTGTCCAAATTTGTAAGTGTCTGCTCAAACAAAGAACCAAAGACGATTACGTCATCAATGTAACACAGACAGATTTCCCATTCCAGGGTGGTGAATACCTGCTCAATGAGGCAATCGAAAGTTCCGGGAGCATTGCACAAGCCATAGGGCATCTTGCGAAATTGGAAAAGACCATCCCTACATATGAATGCGGTCTTTCCATGTCAGCTTCATCCATGGCTACTTGCCAGTAACCACTAGCTCAATCAAGGGTACAAAACCACTTGGCTCTGGACAAAGAATCCAAAGCCTGATCTATTCTAGGTAATGGATATGCGTCTTTAATGCTAAGATCATTAAGGTGGTGGTAGTCTATACAAAATTGCAAGAATCCGTCCTTCTTGCCTGCTAGTACTATGGGGCTGGCCCATGGGTTTGCTGATGTTTCTATAATACTGGTCCGCAACATGTCGTTTACTTGTTGATGTGCTTCTGCTTCCTTATGAATGGGAAGATGTCATACCAGCTGTTACACTGGGTGATTATTTCCTGTATCGATGGAGTGTCACACTAGACGAGTTTCTCCAAGGTCCATGTCTCCTGATGAGAAACTATTGCGGTATTTATAAAGTAGTGCATGTACATGTCGTTTTTGAGATTGCATCAAACCTACTGTGGCACGCAAGTATAAATCATGTAGATGTTCCGGTAGGTCATCGGTAGTTGCTGTAGGTGTTGTTGTGGGGGTGGGTGTCTCCAGTGATATCACATCACCCAATGGCCACAACGGACTCCTGGTTCGAGGGTAATTGGGTCCGCTGCGCCGTTGAACACTCTAAATGGTATATGTTCTTTGTTGGTGGTGTCCACGACTTGTGCATTGTGAGGCTATCATGTAATCAGGACCGGGTTCCAGGATGCTGGTGTGAGTGGTGTTTCCTAATTGTGGTATGGTGGCCCACAAGATCCGTTCTTGTCCCAGCTCAACTGTGGACGTACTAGTTAATATTACAGTGCACATATCATATAATGATGATTCTGGTCCAAGGGGTATCTGTCGGCCGTGTATGTCGAGTTCTTGTTGCTTGCAGTGGATGATGGCTTCGCTGGCACTAAGGAAATCAAAGCCAAGCAGGGCATCGTTTTGGATAGAGGCGATGACAACTTGCTGAATGAATTGCTTCTCCTCTATCTGTATTACAAGAATAACTACGCCAGCCACGGGTATATCGGCTCATGTAGCTGTTTGTACAAATATGTTTGTAGGCCTAAGGGGTGGCTTCTTATGTGGTGGGATGCTCTCATACAAGTACTTGTTAAAGACGGTGATGGAAGCGCCAGTGTCCACAGTAGCACTGGTGGAAATACTGCTAAACAGACATGCACACTTGTAAATTACTTTTCGGTGAACCTGCAGAAGAGTTTCCATTGATGCCATCTGCGAAAGAGGTTGTGGAGCGGAATCATTCTGTATGTACTCAGCTTGTTTCCGGACAGCTTCCCATAGTGCTGTTAATGGCTGAGTGAGGAAAGGGCCAGTCCGTCGTCGCCACTCCGGTGAGTGCTTTGGTGATGATGGAGCTGGTTGTAGCAATGGTGGTGGAGTTGTTGCTGTTTCTGTATACGCGGTGTTGGTGTAGACGGAAGTGCATCATTGGATGTTTGGTTGATGCACAGAAGAAACAGTGTCGCCGAGGAATTCGTTCGTATTTACGGCAGCACCTTCGCTTACGAATCCATGACGCTGATTGCATGGTTTCTCCTGAATTACTGCCGTATGTAGATGCGGGAGATGATGTTGTATGGGGTGGTGTGTGGTATACCACCAAGGGATACCCAGAATCCTGTGTTTCTGCGGAGGTGCTACAATCTACCACTGCCGGTTTAAACAGGAAAGAAGGTTTGTTAGATGCAGATGTTGCGGGGTCACTATTCCGCTAGAAGGGAATGGCGGTGCTGCTGAAGTGGGATTGGGGGGGGGGGGGCATCGTAGGCATAGACATGTGTGAAGCCGGATACACGTGTGTAAGCGAGAATGCAGATGATTGACGATTAGTGTTGGCCACCTGACGTAGTTGTTCGGAGGCCGCAGTTGAGCCAGGTTGTGAGAACGGGCACTGAGGTGACTCTTTCATCGGTGCCCTTAGGGGTTTAATGGTCTATCTGTCTGTGGAGTTCGGCAATCAGCGGTCGGAGTTGTTGATGGAGGTCGGTTGGGACACTGTTCCCTCCAGTGGCCTGGCTGACCACATCCAAAACATGTGTTTGGTGGCAGTGCGGTGGTCGTAGTGGTTGCGATTCTAGTGTTTGATGTTGCGATTGTGGTGCTCAGCGTGGTGACAAGATTAGTGAGCATGGAGATTTGTTTATTGATCTCGTCTATTCTTTCATGCATGCTTGGTCAATTGTTGGTATTTTGCCGGTTGCCACATCCTGTGGCACCATTGTGACCTCCTCGGTGGCCACGCCCCCTTCCTTTCAGTGTGTGATTCTGGTTGTTGTCGTGCTGTGGTTGCGATGTGGTTTGTTCCTGGGGTGCGTTTGTTGATGCAGTGCTGGAGTCAGTCGTGTTGGCTAGATTGGTGTCGCTCATCTCATTTATATGATGTAGCTGGTGGCGATTGTTCTTTTCCCACTCTAAGAAGTTCTCGATCCATACCGCAGTAGCCATAAGCTGTTGTAAGCTACCATGGTCTGTGAGGAACAATTTTTCCTTCAGTTCGGGCTCACCGCTCAATGCGTCAATGTGTCCCGATGTAAATGGGTGACGCCCTCGAGGTTTGTGCTGGGATATGCACGGGTGACTAGTCTCCAGATGTGACTAGCCAATTCCGGTAGGGTCTCTCCCGCTCTTCGTCGTAGGTTTCTGAGTTGGAAATGACTCGTTTCCCTGAGTGCCGTGTCGCCGAACCGTTCTGATAGCGCGCTCTCCAGTTCTGTGTATGTGAGCCTATAGTCAGCTCCGAGATACGCGAGAACCTGTAGGGCTTTCCCTGAAAGTTTCGCGGCTAGATATTCTACCATCTGTTCATTAGTCCACCGATTAGTTCTACTAATTATTTCGAACTGGACCTTGTAGTTAGCCCAGTCATCTTCCCCACTAAATTCTGGGGGGAGAATAACCCGACCTAGTCCACTCGGTGAGATGATGGGTGAGAATCTTGGTGGTGGTGGTATACGGGAGACTGACGTAAATGCAGAAGCGGGACGGCATGTAGGTGGTGGTGGTGGTGGTGGTGTTGGTGTTTCCCGTTGGCGATGCTGATGATGCTGAGGCTGCTGTGCCCGAGAATAATGTTTTTGTTGATGACGGGGCGTATTTGAGTCTGTCGAATCCCGCCCTGATGTGGGTCCATAGATGGGTGTGGGTCTATAGACGGGTGGCAGTGTACTATGGAGGTTACATGGATGTTCTTCGGGCTGTGGTGGTGGGTGTTCCTCATATGGTGGCGGTGCAGAAGGCTGAAGGGCGTGATGTATGTGGTGTGTTGATTGACCAATGTAACGTTGGAACGGAGGTGGTGATCCCTCCGCTTCTCTCCACATTCTGAAAATAAGATGGTATATTTACAGGGGGAGACAAGGGATATGGTACATGATCATCCGGCCATGACCCACCTACTGATGACGCGGGTGACTCATAAGAATGTAAAGGGTTGTGGTAATGCCCCATAGGTGTCTTTGTCGAAATCGTCTGCAGTCCGGCCCTGTTGATATTGGCCTATCGCGGATGTCTGATAAGGTTAAGAAATCTGTTCCCACTTGTGAGGCATTGCAGAAGGTCCCCTCACTTATGGGCAAGAACATTTTTAGTGGTGGTGCATGTTGTCTCGCATCCAGTGAATTTAGCACATAGTCGGTGAGCACGCGAGTACCACGTCCGTCGTACGAAGCTACCACTAGATCAAGGGATCGCTGACTGTATGTGGATGGTGAGTTAAGCTTGCTGAAGGGTGTTGGCGTGAGTTCGCTTCTTGTTCTTCGAGTCCAACATCGGGCACCACTTGTAGCTCGCGGGGTTCCATCGGGTCGTTCCAACATGAATCACTCGGCCGTCATGCCGCATGTGCACGAGAAATGAAGGGGCTGGCTAGCTCCAAGTCAAGGGGTTTCGGATCCCACATGACGTCACACCGCGAAGTACATATACCAGCTCCTAAGGCCGGTGGAACTCGATCATTCCATTGGGGCCGTGCGACCATTGCTGCTAAGATTAAACTGCACGGTATCATCCCAGTTATTAGTGTCATCTGTACGTTGTTCCATCTGATTATGACGTCAGATGCTTGAGTAACAGGTCGGATCCGTCTATTGTGCAGAAGCTGCGTAGAATGTACATTGTGTTTTATAGTTTCTCAGATACACCGTTCCATGTAATTTGTTCCAAGGACGGATTGTGTTAATTACACATATCATGCTATAGTAGCTTTTATTAAGCATAGAACTAAACCTTGATCCCTATGCAGAATACCAGCTTTCATTCACTGTACAGCCGCAATGCTGGTAATACTAACGAAACGGAGGACAAGATTGACCCTATTTTAGACTATGCACTGAGCATACCGCCTATTTATTACAAGTTACCGGTGGGTATCATCCTAGCAATTGGAAGTCTGGCCAGCATCATTCTTATCTACTACTTGTTTATATCAGGGAAAGTTCGTTCTCAAACATTCTGCATCATCACCAGTTTAGCGATATCAGATTTAGTCACATGCCTAAGTGGAATATCTCTCTACATCTGGTTACGGTTGACAATGTCCTTCATACTGCCACAACAATTGTGCGCAGCAACAGCGTATGTGCACCTTGTTTCAATGACAAGCAGTCTCTATCATCTGGTCTTGTTCGCTGTTAGGAGATTCTGTCAATTGGTATATCCGTTAAAAACCAGGGCGCGTCTCACCGTGGGAATTGTCTCAAAATCGTGTATTTCAATCTGGATAGTTTCTTCTTTAGCGAGCGTATCAAATATATGGGAGCATAAGGTTATTGATATCAGTTATGGTCAGAGGCATATTCGGTTTTGTGCCTTTGTTGGCAACTTTACAGTACGAGACATGGTGTTTCATGTCGTTATCTTCGGTCTTCCATGTGTGTTAATAACCACCCTTCACCTAGTGAAATTCCTCAATGTCAGGAATTCAACGAAAGCTGCTGAGGATCTGAGCACACATGACGATAGAGCGCTATGATGATAATGATTGTAGCGTTCTTCGTGTGTTGGCTTCCTTCCCTCTTCCATGATTTGATTCACGAAGTCCTCGATGTCTCATATGCTCTCATGCACATCTATCTTTATTTCATAACGGACTGCATTCTAATCTGCAACAGTGCAGCTAACCCATTCATCTACATGCTGATAGCCAAACCGATAAGAGAAGATATCTTAAAATATACATTACCTTCTTTTCTTTATCAGAGAAGCATATAATTATCGTCACTTCTCACTTCTCAGGGTGACAAACAGGTGTTGCACAAAGGCAAGTACATCACACAATTCTGGCGTTTCTACCAATACAACAATGTACATAGACCGACTGTGATGTCGTATAATCAACATCATTTAAGAATGTATTGATATCATATGGCTAACACTGGAAGTCGTAACGGATTCTTTCTCGTAGTCTATGCCATTTCGCGTAATTTGTAAATATAAAGCCAACGAGGCAGATCTATTTCCATGTAGGCTAAGCAGTGCTGTACATAATATAATCACGTTACAAGTTACAAATATTAATCGAGCGAGTTTCCAATTAGGGAAGAATGGGGCGCAGTCGGTCCCTTGTGTGTTTCTCATGCCAGAAACCAGTCATTATGTAATACATCGAAAGATATTTGGTATTATATAGCTATATGATATTGCTTAACAGTTGGACGTATGAGACTATTTTTGTCTCAAATAATATTTGGACAGCAATTCAAAAATGTAATGCAGTTATCGTGGCCCACTCCTCCATAAGTATTTGGAGGATTGGGTCTCATTTATTTGGAGGACGAAGCCAATTGAACATCAAGTTGCTATGGGTTTTGCAATATGACAACATTGCTATTTTAATCAAATTACAGTATATTTAGGAATTACTTATTCATTGCATAAGATTGAAGCATTAAAAATCCATTTCTTGTATATCTTAAGTCAAAAGGTATGCCCGTAGTTAAGAGAACTGTTCTAAATCTACCTCAACGATTAACTGTTTGCATCCCACTTTGTTCCTCCTACTCTGGAAGGAGGTAGTAGCTTTAATACAATATCATCACTAGAATGCTGTCAATGCCATAATCTGCTTTCAGAGAAAATAAATGGGTTTGTATTTCTTTAGAAACCCCTGTCAGGAACTTGCCTTCAATTTCGTTATCACCATTGCCTTTGTGTTATACACCAGCGATGTGTTGATTTTATATCGATCAACGCCAACGTCCCCTCCATCTAATTTCTCCATTTCACTTGATGTGAATACTTGAGCTCTTGAACTTGGTTAGTAGTGGGTTCGATTGCTGTCGCTGGTTGAAGTGTATTACGTCTTTGGTCAGCTGGCAAAGCAGTCTGTCTTTCCGCTCTTATTGAATGTGTATGCTGACTATTTAGATCACGGTCACTGGCAAAGGAACTTAGGATTTTGTGAAAACAAACTATTTCTCTGTCATATGGGTACATTGTTATAGAACCAGGAATTATGCCATCTGCTGCAAAAATCCTGAGATATGATGTGCCAAAGCCGTGTGTGAGGTCATATATTATGACATTTTCTGGATTCGTGAGCTGCCATGAAATACAAGCAGAATTAGGCAGTACTTTTTCAGTCTGGTAGCCAGACCTTTTGGTTCAACCTTGCACTGGAGTACCTACAATAGGTTTTTGCAGATTATGTATCTATGGACCGTCCCTATTAAGAATCTAAGAGATGCCAAGTAGGCACCATTTGGCATTTTCAAAAATGGCCTGTTTCCATGGCAACCATCACTAATATCAAAATATATCCAGTCAACTATCACAGGATGTATATGAGCGATTTTCACGATTTTGGTGTCTAAATATATGCTTTAGTGCATGGCCAATCGAATAAGGTTGACAAGCTCAAATGTCATCACGAAAAACACACACGATCGATCTAACGATTGATTTATTCTCTAATAGATTGCCATAGAATAGCCATTATTGACATCGAAGATGGATTAATTGTCCTCCTAGAGGATATAAGATAGTGAAAAATTGGTCGTCTTTTCAAAATGCTCAATGATGCCATCTTGGCATCAGACATAGATATGGAGGGTCCCTGTTTGGTAGCCGGACTATTGATAGCATATAACGAACTGAAATGAGTTGTACACTTGGATGAGCTGATATGGGCTATGGGATGGGATGTGATGAGCCAATTTTATATAGGCTGCATTGAAGTACCTTAGTTGTAGGCATGCCGAGCTGATATGAATTATAGGCTGTGATAAGTTATACATTGTATCGAGCTGAGAATTTGCAGGCTGTGATAAGCTCACATGAAAAATACGATGCGATGATTTATCTGTGTGATAGTGTGGTGATAATAAGTAATTCTCAGTCAATGATTTCGTGGGGCTTAAAATAAACATTGATTATCTTTGGACTTAAACTAATTTTCAAAAGGCAAATATATTCTAAAATACATTTGGCAGCAAAGACATTCCACTTACCATCCATTTAACGTAAACAGGCACTATCCACTGTTAAGGTTAGTCATGAGTGCCATCGCAACTTCATATGGCAGTACTTGGAAGCGCCGATGATATACATGAACAGCTTCAGGATGAAGGCTGGTGTAGGTGACACACCACTCGGCAATATCGCATGTGTCAGTATTTCGTTTACTGTATCATGTCTAACAGCGATCGGCTAGATTCAGACGTGTCTGTCCAAACGCAGGCTTGGAAATGGGCTCTCAGCGCATTGAGCAGAAATGATGCGTCCGTTTGGGCGTAGGGGATGAATGAAACTTTGGAACTGACACAACATTCGCTCTACCTGCTTCATCTTTCCAGACCCTTTGACGCACACCGGCCATGGTACTGGACGTATTTGCTCCATAGCATGCTACCATGAATGAGATTGGCTCTTGAACAACTCGGCCTCTGATGATGATACATTACCAATGTTTGGCAATTTATGACCAGCTTTCAGAACCTTCATTGCCTTGCATTTCACTATGCTTTGTGCTCCATCAAGTTCATCTGAAATTCCAACCAGTTCCTTAACAATTGCTTTGCTTCAAGATCATGATGGGAATGACGAGGACCTGTTGATTTCTGTGGGAACTGGATCATGCCCAGTTACTACCAATTTGTGTCCACATAGGTTCACCTGATCATTCTCCTTTTGCAGCGCCACAACAATCAAACCTGTCAACTGAATTTTGTGTTGTGTAACAGCCAACAACACCCTTTGCGCTGGCAGAGGCATGGCCAAGGTAAGTTGATGCTCCAGGCTTGTTCCTTTCCATCCGGCTTCGCGAGTATTGTCCTTGATGCTGTACACCATATACCTGTTAAAAGCAAGTGTATACCAGATTCATACAGCTTCCTGAGTAGATCACGGTATTGTCTACACAATTTGGGACGTTTCCATTTGCAGGCCAAGTGCTTTCTACTTGCAGCTGTCGTTTTAATGCTGTCTTTCTCTTAGTCCCCCTGCTGTCTCCTGAACTGCCAAACATTATCATTGGATCCCGTGCTAGTTCATACTTCAGGGCACCATCTAGATCTACTTCTCTTCCCGACGCTTGCACTCCAATGATCCGAGAGTAAATGGCGTTAGCGTCATCTACCTTCACTACACCAACACAGATATGTTTCATCATCAACTGCATTGTCTTGACCACCTTCCAGATGGGAGCATTAAAACTGTTCGGCAAAGAGAGCTCATATTCCTTCATAATGCTCTCACCAATTTTCAGAGGTTTGTCAACATTGACCTCATCTTGTGAGATTCTAACATTCGCTATGTTGAGGACGCCCTCTGCAGGATGATGCATCTTGAATCTTGTTTCTGAGCTTTTACCTGTCCTTTACATCTGATAACGTGCATAACGTAATTCTTTCTTTGTGCAGGGCTTCTATTGATGTCTCATGCTGGCTCATATCTCGGATATCCTTCTATATGTGGCAATATATGTGCAAGCTTAAAGCCAAATATTGCCATCGCATTGGCTTTGCGTGTGATGTCAATACGACCACGGGACCATTGCCATACCTAATGAAGGTTGTTTCAATCATCATGTCTGTTTATATCCCATTCCAGGTCCCAGCGAAATGGCGAGTCACATGTTCACCATGGAGAAATTGCCTACATATTTCGTCAGGCATTGTTTCTGATAATCGAAGGTAGCATAAACTATAACGAGCGTTGTTATGAAGCAGCCCTGTAAGGAAATATGGAATCATGAGACTCACTGTACGTAGGCGTAATAACAAATCTGCCCCCTATTCTGCTCTACAGATTAGTACCACGAGGAAGATGGTTTGATGACTCCAGCTAACCAGAGCTTTGTAGTAATGCTGTTTTTTCGCATGAGATTCCAAACATAATATCAGCTCATTGTCATCACTAACTTCATGGTTGATTTCCTGTATAACTGCTTCACTGAGGCATCTCAGTGCACGCACATTCTGAGAATACTTCCTCGTTGCTAACATATTTTCAACACCATCAAAGGTGCATTCCCCCAAGACGTAAGACTGTGTTAGTGAATCTGTCTGTTTGTGCCCAAGATATGTTGATATGTTATACAGCTGCGGCAATGCGTAAACACTAGGAAATCCGGCGCCACCTACTATGTTAGTCGCTGTCAGCACGCTATCAAGATCCGATGGCTCCTGTCAATAAGTGGTGTATAAACACTGCTGGATGAATGGCTCACTGTATGACCTTCTTCTCTGGCCATTCGGCTGTTGAAGCCATTTCACTCCGGATACTAGCTTTCACACTAACTGCTATAAATAAGGTGAAGTCCTTCACTCTAACCCTTCATTCGGCAAGAACTTGCATCGTCAAGATCTTGATTAATAAAACAGACTTCTTTGCTATCTCCTGGGGCATGGCTGGTTTCTTTGGAACCATACATCTATGGACCCTTACATAGTCTTCTGCGTGCATTAACATCTCTTCCTTATTTATACGGTGTATGATCTCAACATGTGGCAGACTATTCTGTTTCTTTTCTAGTTGCAGGGGCCGCATAGTGAGGATATGCATAGACTGCAAGCCGTTTTGACTGGATAAACGGTTATGACTGGATATGGTCACATCACAATTGTCTGAAATTACTTGAACCAATCCCGTGGATGTTAAACAGAGGAAGTTAACCCTCTTGATTAGTCATTTCGATTGCATGAGCAGCTGAGCTACGAAATCTTAGAACATCATGGTCACACCGACTCCAAATTAGTTGAATTCTTGGGTTAGTTCCTTCTCCTTCAAAAAGGTGCCACGCACTACCTGCAGTGGTGTTAGGAATTTAGAATACAGGGATGTGATCATGTTATACAGTATTAGAAGTGGAAGTTTTGTGTCTTTTACTCATGGCAGCAATGTGCTAGAGGCGTCGAACAGTGTGTCACTTGCATACTATTCGTCTATGTCTGCATTAATCCTGCACTGATAGTTAGCCTTGTTTAAGGGAAGTGTTTTCAGTGCTTGATGTACATCTTTTGCAAGCCTACCAATGGAAAGTTCAATATCACCCTCATCCTCACTAGCTATCACGTTTAAGACGTCTTGAGCTCTACTATGAAATGCTAGAATGCTTTTACAGCATACTGCTCTGAGAACAAGAAGCTCTTCACCAAAGTGTGTTGACAAGTCATCAGAGATTGGTGTCACATTCCCCCGATAATTTCTGTATCAATTGAATTCATGATTTGCATTCTGTCATCAGTTATGGTTTCTAGAACTTTGGAAAATGCTTCCTCATTGCTGTCCGATTCTTGGGCTTCACTGCCACTTGAAGTTGCAATTTTTGCAGCCCATGGAACCATACATGTTTTTCTGCAATTACAATAGCCACGCACATCAGCTTCATACAAGTCACTCACAGCTCTCTCTCTCTCTCTCTCTCTCTCTCTCTCCCTCTCTCTCTCTCTCTCTCTGCCCTCCCCCCTCTCCCCCTCTCTCTTTCTCCCTCTCCCTCCCCCCTCTCTCTCTCTCGCTCTCTCTCTCTCTCTCTCTCCCACTCTCCCTCCCCCTCTCTCATCCCTAATCCGACTAGCATTTATGATGGAAGCAATTCATCGTGGTGTCGAATCAGACAATTCAGCTTTCCAGAATACCCATATATAAATCTGACGTCATGTGACGTCATAATCAGCTGTTGAATATTTTGTAACTAATTTGACTGGACGCTGTTTCTGACAGAATATACAATAGCTTCTCTGTATAGTTTTCTGAAAATTGATAGTCAGGAGGTTCAGAGATCGATCGATGCCAACACGGACGTGGTGTGGGTGGAACTTAGATTGAGATGGGCGGGGCATAGCTAAAATTGTAAAGGCTCATTGGCTGTGGTGTCGAATTAGACAATGGCTTACTCCGATTTCCGTCAGAATTCACATTGGAAAAGACACATTCCTCAATGATTCACATCTGAAAAGAGAGACAGAGCATTAGGCATATGCCAAAACTTCTTTTGGATATTATCGTGGTTGCTGTGGCAAGCATCATTCAATTTAATATCCTCTAGAACGACATTTAATCAAACTTCGGTGCAATGATTTTATGGCAATCTCTATAAATAAATCAACGTTTTGTTCGACCTCGTATTATCGCCATGACACTGGCCTTGAAACCTCAAGATCACGACCTCATTTGATAGACCATGCTCGACAACATATATGTTTAGACACCAAGATTGTGAAAATCGCTCGTCTATGTCCCGAGATATTTGACTTTTTGTATTATTAAATTTTACTAACTGTTTTTATGGCAATGGGTCATACTAAGTTTTCCGTAGCCAGTTTGATCCAGGGTCCCACGGGCTGAAGCTTATAGCTGGTATGAGGCGGAAATTTTACAATCATTGGCTAGTCATTCTTAGATGCAGAAATATATGATTCGTGGTTGTTCATTATAATGCGTGTGAGGTTTTCATTTGGGCCAGCCAAGATTCAAATATTGGTGTTGTTGACATGTAATAATTGGGGAGTTGCTTCGCCGATGGTACCTGGAGTTGCATTAGATACTATATGGCCGTGGGAATGAACACACGGAATTATCATCAGAGAAGGAATCACATTTCCTACTGCATTTACAACATCCTACACTATTATTAGTCTGCCCCCTTTCTGCCGATGCTATTTGTCCCAATTGCTCGTTACCATGCCCATCTCTAGGTAAGCTCCACACAGACGTCACCCGTGTTGGGATCGACTGATCCCTAAGCTCCCTGACTATCAATTTCCAGAAAGCGTATCAGTTAAGCTGTTGAATATTTTGAAACTAACTTGACTGGGTGCTGTTGCTACCTATGTTTATTAAATAGTAAATACAAACAATTTGTACAACAATGCTTAGTCTGTCATCATTTAAGCGTTCATGACAAATTTGGCTACGTCATTCATGAAGTAATCGATTTTGACGTCACCCTATATGATTGATGAATAAACTGGAATTCTCCATTAGGTAAACTATTAGAATCAATCCCACCTCTTGAAAAAATATGTTGTTGATATATAAGTTTCTTCTGAAATATTCTAAAAAGAATCCTCGCAAAATTGAATAATATCTGCCACTATAATCTCTATTATGTTGTCAGACATAAGATTGGAAATGCAGATCGAAAGATTTACCCACCGAGCATAAAAACAGATTTTGGTGATTTTCTCATAAATACTTTCATATTGACAGGCCTACTATGGATTAACCCAATCACTTGTGTGATCGGACATCCAGAATTATCTGCAGGAAGTCTTCTGTGGTGTACATTGAATAACGCTTCAATAGACATGTGCTCCAATATTTGTACTTAGGGTCAATCTAGAAGTGCTAACAATAATACGATGTTCACGTTAGGATTGCCTGCTAACACACATGGTCAACCGAGTGGTGCTGCTTTAGAGAGACACAGTAAATCAAAACATGTATGTCATATGTCCTCATAGCTGGTTACAAAATACAGATAGTTGCATAATGCAACTCATTGAGTATGGCAAATCTATTCTGGGACCACAAAATCGGGCTTAATTACGCGGGTGGTCCTATAAGCATCTGTTCTACATTACCACTACTGTGTGTCTCTTAAAGTAAGTACCCGGATAACGCAGATTAGTGGGCTGGTACTGGGCTAATACTGGACCGTATGGCCTGCTATTGGCCAGTACTGACCAAGTAGCCTGCGTTATCATGCTATCCGTAACAGACAGGTCCAATTATACATTACATGATGTTACATCTCCCTTCCTCATTTTTTAAATTACTGATATTATTTTGGTAGTTATTAATTATCATTGAAATTGTGTACAGTTCAAAGGATTATTTTGTTCAAATTCTGATTGGGAATTGGACAGATTTAGACCTACCTTAGAGAGAAACTATTATATGTGGCAAAATACTAGGAAAGTGGCGTATCATTAAATTGTTCATTTAATACTCGATGCCAATATAAATTTTACTGGGTAGTTATTCTAGGCCTTGTAGCCGGAAGGGTCGAGGCAGGGCGGTGGTCTCTAGGATGATTGTTAGCGGGCTCTGTCCCGGCAAGCGGGCGGTGGTTGCTGGTGGTGACGATCGGCGGCGGGTGTCGAGTAGTCGGCGGCAGCGGCGTTGTTATTGTCACGGCAACGGGCGTCGGCGAGGGGCTGTCATCGTCGGAGCAGCCTGTGCTTTCGCTGGGTGGAGGGTAAGTGTTGTCTGAACTCGGAGATCTGGTGAACCACTCGCCTCTTGCGTATATATATATATATATATATATATATATATATATATATATATATATATATATATATATATATATATATATATATATATATATATATATATATATATATATATATATTATTATTATAATTATTATTATTATTATTATTATTATTATTATTATTATTATTATTATTAAATTGCTAACAGGGGTGCTATGCTCATATAGGATAAATGGAGCATATTGCACGTTGCTATATCGATGGCTCATTTCTTAATGCACATTCATGAGATTCATGTTATGCCACTATACATGACAAAAAATGATTGTTATATCATTGGATATTTTTTTTATAATATACCAGTTATCGTCCTAACCCATGCGTTGGAGAATTCAGCGTCCATGTCAGTCGAGGCAGCATCTAAAAGACGAGAATATTTTTTCGCAGTGCTACAAATGTATTAAATTTAGAAACCTAAAAATGGGAAAATGTCCTGAACTTAAAGTACATATGGTCATGACAGTTCTCAGTTGTAGAATAATTGCCATTGTTATATAGAATCTTATAATCTAGCTAATCACTGGAAACGGTGTTAGATGAATTTTGATAACAATGTGACTGTCAGATTCTGGTCATACGGCATTTAGAGGGTGGATAACTGCGTATTCTGTTATTTTTATAGAAAATCATGCATTTTTTCATTCATTCATTCATTCATTCATTCATTCATTCATTCATTCATTCATTCATTCATAAATTCATTCAATTATTATTATTATTACTATTATTATTATTATTATTATTATTATTATTATTATTAATTTTAAGAAAGTTATATTCCCCCCCCCCCACCCCCCAAAAAAAACTCCAACTCCCTCCCTCACTACGTAGTTGCTACTTACAAAGTTTCAAGATTAAATAATAGATTATCCGATTAAATCGATTATTTTCCAGACATCATAATCGATTATTTATTTCCATAATCGAACAGCCCTAGTTAGAATTAAGGTCTATCGCGAGTCTCGATGTAATAGCTTTGCATTCACCTTGCACAGTATGTGGTCAATCTGGTTGATTAAAGCGTCTATGGTTTTAATTTTCTTGTAGGCTATGTGTCCTGTCCATGATGTACGATGACGGTGTACGTGCTTAAAGGCTGTGTTTGTTGCATATAAACTATGAGTGCAGATGAAGGCAGCTAAGGCATCTCCATTACTGTTGCGTTTTCCCATTCCATGAGAACCAATACATGGCGTATCAAACCTTGTTTGCTTGTCTGTTTTGCTTAGTTTACCAAGTTTGTAGTTGAACGATCGCTATGCGATTTCTAAGCAGTTGGTGCCTTATGCATTCACAGTGCAACATTTTGCGGTAGAGCCGCTTCGCATTGATACGGCTAGGTCAATAATCGCAATGCGTTCACTGATGTATGCAAAACTGAGGACATGGTCCATCAGTATCGGCCCAATTACAAAACCTAGGCCTCGGTGATTGGCTTTTTTCTGTTCGAGTAGAAATCGTTTATGGCCTGAATACAAGACGTGTTTTGAGTGAACGGGTACTCTTGTTTCCTAGATGAATGCGGTATCAATGTTGTAGTGATCACAGTGTCATCACTTGCCTTCTCTTTTCGATGAGCTGGCTAGACCGCGAATGCTCCACGTTGTGAGAGCGAACTCAGATGGAGGTTGCGGTGCTCCAGGACATTGAACACAATGGTTGTTAGGTTTGATGGGAATTAGGCTTTTCCAGTTTTAGCCATGCCACGCCCATCTCTAGCTAAGCTCCACCACATCGCTCGTGTTGGGATCGATCGACCCCTGAACACGCCCTGACTATCAATTTCCAGAAAACTATACCGATAAGCTGTTAAATATTTTGAAATGAATTTGACCGAGTGTTGTTGCTGCCTATGGCCTTTGGCAGCAACAGCGCCCAGTGAAATTAGTCTCAAACTATTCAACAGTATGTTTATTAAATGGTAAAGGCATACAATTCATACACCGTGTCGGACTATTAAGTGATAAAGACGGGTTATTTCGAATCATTCATGACGTCATGATTAAGACGTCAGCATACACATCACTTAGTAATTTATGACGTCAGATGATCGATGGATAAACCTGAAAAGGGCCATTAATCATCAAGCTACTGCCTATTTGCGCTTGTCAGTTCGCAAACATTGATGACGTTAGCTTACATGGCTGACGTAAACTTCCCCGAATGTACTGGTGGAGGAAACTACGTGAATGTGTTATCTTTCCCATCCTTCTTGACCTTAACCGTAAACCAAACGAAGCCATAAGTAAAGTTCTCAATACTATGGGGATATCAGCTGCCAAATCACACGTTTAGCCAGTAACACAAAGCAAATCCTAAGTTAATGAGCCACTCGTTACAGAGTTGTCTGAATAACAGAAAACATCGCTTGCATCACGACCAACACCTTTAACGTCTCAACGATAGACATGCCACAACGGAGAGAGAGAGAGAGAGAGAGAGAGAGAGAGAGAGAGAGAGAGAGAGAGGGAGGGAGAGAGGGGGGGGGGGGGGGGGCGGGAGTGGGAGGGAGGGAGGGAGAGGGGTGGGGGAAGTTAACTTCTGCCTACAATTTTACATGTACGTACATCAGCTGATATGCGGGCGTTGCTTTGTAGTAGTAGTAGGAGTAGTAGTAGTAGTAGTAGTAGTAGTAGTAGTAGTAGTAGTAGTAGTAGTAGTAGCAGTAGTAGTAGTAGTAGTAGGCAGATGATGTTGATTTTATCAACGAGGAAAACGCTTCTCTTGATACACTACTTCCATAGCTGCAGAACAGCTCCTTAATGTGTGCCTTGCCATGAATGAAGCCCCAACAGAGTTCAGCCACGTATGTCTATCCAACATCATAGAAACGAAAGATTGGTGTACACCGCCACCCATCCCCTTCTCTCGTCCCCAAAGGGCCACTGAGAAGTGGAGGAAGATCGAAATCTTGGGTTCCCTCCTCTGCAGCTCTACCGACATCGGAACTCGCTGTGCAACAGAAGATATCACCTTCCAGTCCTTTTGGAAGTTGTGGATTCGTGGCTCTAAAAATCCCCCATGAAAGTCAAGCTGAAAGTATAATTGCAGTAGCTGGGCAGATTAAAAAAACCTTGACGCATGCCACCGCAAACCATGGCAAATCACAGTCTAATATCAAATTCAGCACTGTACAAATTGTGTAACACGGAACCACTGTCTGTGAGGGTTGCGCGACAGCGATTGTCTATGTTAGAACATGTTCTTCGAATACCAGAAAACACAATGCTCAGAAAGCACTTGAATGTGCAGTGGAATGTGCCAACGTGTATCTGGTGTGCCAACGTGTATCTGGTGTGCCAACGTGTATCTGGTGTGCCAACGCGTATCTGGTGTGCCAACGTGTATCTGGTGTGCAAAGGACGCCACAACAATAAGTGTTTTGCGATCAGACCTAAAAAAACGTAATCTAGGTCCACTAATGACGAAAAACAACCTAAAGGAGCTTTACGGATGCTAGCTGTGGACAAGACACAATGGACAAGGTTGAATAAAACTGATTACAGCTCCACTGTACAGTTACACATAATCATCATCATCATCATCATCACCAGCTTCCCCAACACCACCCCAGCGCCACCGCCACTGCCACTACCTCCGCCACTGCCGCCGCCACCGCCACCACCACCATGTGAGGGTATAGTGCAGCACATACATTAGCTGGAGGAGAATATCGAATTATATCAATGTTTAAAAACAATAGGGCTGCAACAGCTCTAGTCAAATTTACGTGCGCATGACATGACCGGTATAATTTTGGAAAATAGATCACACCTGGGTCAATGTTTCATAAAGTACACACTGATTCGCTTGAAACGTTCTCTGTTAATAACAATACCAACTTTTGTTCAATTCCGACAGCCTGCCACCAACACGCAAATCGAATCCCAACTCAAAATGTATCACCTGTATGGGACGCAAATCATGCTACATGTAATGTATTTGCTCAGACGACATTTATCTCCCTTTCACCATAATTTCAATGAAAATTAGATAAATGTGTTGGATCTTCCAACACTAGAACCGATTACAAACATAGTGTGTACTAAAGGGAATTTCGGCGACACCACTTTCGATATCTGTCTTATTTACTTTTATTCCTATGCAGGGCTATGTTAGCCCTAACTGGAGTGATGCATAAACAGTTGGCTTATCGATTTCTGGAATTGAAAACCTTGAAATCAGAATTCCTGTTTCACGTGTTTTCAAATGTGCATTTCTTGCTTATTTCTGACATACGCTCGCACAATTTATATGAGGGAGCCAGATTTCAAATGTATTGTATAAATGGCTATTAAAATTATGTGTGCATACATACTTTAAATCAGTGTGTCACATAATGATGTATATAGCAGTTACATTATCCATGCAATATGTTTCGGATTACCTCCCCTGATTAGGAATCGTATCGAATACAAAAATTAACTCTTTGATGGCCAAATCTCATCAAGAAAATAAAGATGTTTGCTTCTTGAATGCCAATTTGCAGGTCGAGAAAAGGCAATTTTTGAAAATTTACGATTGGTATAACTGGCTCAGTTCCCGAGCCAGTTATCCCAGTGGTAAATTATCAAACATAGTCATCTCTTGGTCTGCAAATGAATATGCATTAAGACCACTGCAGAGGTCGGTATTGGATGGCTTCACCACGAAATGGTTACATAAGATGGTACTGATCATGGTTCGGTTCTTGAGAAAATATGAAATATTTGTGCTTTTGAATTAAAATTAAGGACGCATATTCATACCCAAAATGCTTGAAAATAAAATAGTTAAAATTGTCTAAATTTAGAGGTTTAAATTGTGTACCTAAGTGTAACGAAACGAAATAGATCTTAGCATATGGTGGTTTCATTCTGTATAAATTAATATAATTAGTTATTTCGCTATTTAATTATAATTCAATTTCGCAACTATAAGTTATTGCTTTATATATAGTGATAGCTTGTTCACATTTTAGTATCTCGGACTAGATGAGATACGAGTTAATCCCTTGTGTGTCAACAGCAGCCCAAAGTGCTTAAATAGCCACTCAAATCTATTAACCTTTTAATGGTCAATATCATTCAATTTAAATACGATTTTTGCATGCCAGGAGAAGACGGCTTTTGTAAATTTATTGCTGAACCTTACAAAGATAGATTTCCATTATCCTGGTGGATATGGCTTGAGGGTTATTGCACGATGTCAGCTGGTGTTTGGGTCATTGTAATCGTGGGTACGAGTCCACAATTTGGCTATGTGCTTGGACCGATCCATTTTAGCTATGTCCCGCCCATCTCTAGCCCAGCTCAACCAACACCTCGCTAGTGTTTGGATCGATTGATCTCTGAACGATATCAATTTCGACAATCAATTTCCAGAAAACTATACAGTTAAGATATTGAATATTTTGGAACTAATTTGACTGGGCGCTGTTGCTGCCGATGGTAGCAACAGCGTCTAGTCAAATTAGTTTCAAAATATTCAACAGCACGTTTATTAAATTGTGGAGACATATAATTCGTGCAACGTGTCGGACTATTAAAAGTTAAAGACGGCCCATATGGAATCATTTATGACGTAATGATTATGACACCATCCTACACGCCGCTTAGCAGATTATGACGTCACATGACGTCATACTCTGGAGAGGTGAATTGGAACATGCAATTGTATCTGTGCGTTTTTGGCATAAGATATCAGTACACTGCAGTATATATGAATTATATCCATGCATGATTTCGAAGCGAGATGTGACGCTTTTCAAAGGCGCGGCGTGACCCTCTTCGCACCTCTCCTTCGCACGTGCCGGTTACATTGCTGTTTCCATCAAATATTTTTATTTGAATATGATTTCCAACATTCAAATGCAAAAGGAAGTAGCAATGAGTTATCACAAAAATATAATCTTTACAGATTCGTAATCTTGGATCTCCATACTTTCTGACCCATAGTCTTATTATATTTAGAGTTATTGTTAACGGTTATAAATGACTGTTCAAAGTCGACAGATGCTCACATCGCCGTAGAATATTTGTGGATTTCCCATATATTCCTATGGTAGTGCATACAGTGTACATATACTATAAAAACGAAGTAACTTCTGACTGATGTAGATTATTATAACGTACATCAATCGATAGCTAATAAAATTGGCTTTCTGAGCATATGTGCTAAATTACAAACAACATATAAATGGAACTAGAGAAATAAGGATTGTATGGACATCTCCTCTTTGTTATGTAGTAACTTTCTGATCAGGCTAGGCGAGAAATCCTGCGCGTGCGTACTTGACTCCCGTCGTCATTGTTGGTCATGTCATGGGTGAGAAGAAGAAGGAATCCTGATGGATTTCACTCATGCCATTTTTATCAGGATGTACTCATACAATAAATTTGACACGAATCTATGTTCGTTATTTCAATATATATTTTATTGGGAATGGATGACAATAGGGATTGAGTCACACCATGGTTACATGAGTATTGTATATGTTCATAGATATTGGTGGTTTGTAAATTATTCATGATCTAGCACATGAGACAAGAACTTAATTAACCCCTCCTGTGTCAACAGCGCCTCAAAGTGCTAAATATACCACTTATATAGACCTATTAATTAACCATTTAACGGTCAAGATTTGCAAAACAGAAGAAAATAATGCTCACTGAATGCTATCCATTTGCAGGCCAAGAGAAGATAAGATCAGACTATTAAAAAAAAATTGTATCACTTGAATGACTGGCTCGGTGACCGAGCCAGTCATTCCAGTGGTAAATTTTCAAAAAATATTGTTTTCTCTTGGCCTGCAAATGGATACTGATTATGCACAAATTTGGATTTTCTTGACCATTTAATGTTCAAACAGCCTTCATTTACAAGACAACTGAAAGAATTTTTTTGTAAATTCCATTGGAAAACTTAAAAAAAGTATCTTCTCTTGCTAACAAGAGATACAATACACTGGCACAACGCATGCCATGGATATGTATTAGGGAAAACATTATAAAGGTCGTCTCTGTGAAAATCATTTTCAAAGAAATATTTATAAACAGTTCTCCGCTGGAATGTCTGCATAAATTAATAAATATTCTTTCAGACCAGTGGCCGGCAAGTATTAATAACATAACCTCGCTTTTAGATATTAAACGTATGTTTGATGACGTCACTCGGAAGACCTGCCTCCTCGTACATATGTTCTAGCCTATTGAGATACTAACGCACTAAATGCTGGACCAGTTAGAGATCGGAGACAGTGAGCATATGCTATGTACGTACTGAACCTAATCTATAAAACTTGGAATGACTGCCATTTAAGGGCTGTTTATAATTTAAACGTGTATATACAGATGACCTCAAACCACGATCTCAAATCCCAACATACCTGAAAACTTTTAATATCTTCGGATTTAGGTTCTGAAACTGTTCTCTGATGTTTGAAACGATGGGTAATAACGGAGATATCTCAATAATCAGTTGTTTAATTCTGCAAATCAGTAAATGTCAGACTGCCCACACAAAATTGGACCAGTGACCCTGCCAGTGATATCTACATACACGTTGCTATATAACCGGCTCATACACTTCTTTTTAAATCCGCTGCTGACAAGTAGCGTGTAACATAAGAACAATAAATTAACAGTCTCTTACATCTGACTTGCATGCAAAGCCATATCGTCCTTGGCTCATTAACCTTTTCACTGTGTGACTTGAAGATTGTTCATTGGTTGAGTTGAATTGCGGCAATATATGCTAAGAATGGAGCAAATGACACTATTCGGGTAAAGCCTAGACGCGACAGCAGTGATCTCATAACGGTGCATCCGGTTGGAATGGCTGGGTCGATTCAGGTACTGGTTGTGAACTTCAGGGACTGAGATCCTCTTACTGGTGCGTGCTGCAGCTAACTGTCCTTAACAGCAACACTACACCCATGATATATGATGTGCCATAACTATAGTGGTATTGCTGACAGACTGTTACTACTTGCATTGTGTCTTTGCTGTTTGATTGTAACCGTTTGGTCTTTTATATAGGTATAGTCTTTTTACTGCTAGTTGCTATCTGCTGATTTTGAACACGCGGTGATATTTTTCAGCTAGAAATTTTGAAGTGTAGTACTCGCACTAGCTTTTCATTGCCTTTTCATATTTTATTTCAAATTGTATAGCTATTATGTAACCACAGTATTTTGAAGTTTTTATACGTTAGCATTTTTATTGTCAAAAACATTGTAACTGCCTTGAGTTGTATTGTTGGCATTAGGATACCATTCAAACTGACTATACCTACACTAAATACCTGCTATATTCTTACAGCCGCTTATTGTTATAAAGTATATCTTTTTCTGCAGTGGTATAACCACATCATATACTAAGTGCTGAATATATTCATACCAAATTGTTTGAAAAGCAACTCTTCGTTACGTCTAGGCTGATTTTCGCATATCTCACTAGCTACTTGAAACAGACTCACTCGGTTGCAATGCACTTGACTAAGTGCTGGCACTCTTCAGAAGGCATTATGTAATATCACTTTCATGCACCTGCCGAATAGCTCAGCTCGTAGCTCATGCAGGGGTACGGCGTCTTACTTTTGTATCTACCCAATCATACGTAAGTAGGCTGGGAACGTATCCTGGAAGTCTCTTCCTACTACTCGTCCTACTGGCCTCCTTAGGCTCTTTTCTCATGACACCGCTCTAACACTGCTGATGGTCTAACCACATCGCGCCAACATTGTAGATATGCCACCGGCTGTGCCAGCTCCACTGCACCATTCCCCGCACTATTGTGCACTCGTTTATATATATATACTTTTTCACCCGATAAACGAATTTAGATGCCAACTATACAATAGTACACGCAATATGCACGTACGGCTATCTTTCATTCCTGGTTAGATTTTGCACCCGACTTGCAAGTTATCAGGCACAAGCTTAGGTAAGGCAGTTCGATGTCTTGAGGGTCAACATCCACATTGTTATTCGGACCGCCACATCAACGCTGCTAAGGCCCGGCGATTGTTCGGATGCACAATGTCTCAGCTACTCCACGCCTGTCAACCTGGTGAGCCACTAGTAATGCGTGTATAGGTCAACCACTTTCTCATCCGCATGTTGCGTGTTGCTTTAAATTATTAACATCCAGTAACCCATCGACTGTGTAGAGCGAGGGCTACCGTCTTCATCAGCTGGCCTCTGACTGTACTATTTCGGTCCTGCTGGGATCAGCTACCTTTCAAAGTAGCCGTGTTGCGCTGTCCGCCCGGTGAGTTCCTGTATCACGGTGTTAAGTAAGGCACAAAGTTCTAGCGCTTTAGCAGGGTGTGGGGTGGGTGTAGTTGTGCTAGTTAGCCGTTTTATGTGTTGTTTTGCATCTGTATCCATTTCTGTTCCCGTCTATATAGTTCATAAGTCGATCAGTGCCGACTGGGTGTGCAGAGGAGCGTAGATATCTGTGGTGGCCATTGTTGAGCGAACCCTTCTTGCCCGAGAGGGGCTGGTAACTCTTCGGCCGGCAGGCACGTCTACTAACTAGTAACCTAATAATTTAAGATAGTACTAAGCATCTGTGGCATACAGCACACACACACACACACACACACACACACACACACACACACACACACACACACACACACACACACACACACACACACACACACACACACACACACACACACACACACACACACACACACACACACACACACACACACACACACACACACACACACACACACACACACACACACACACACACACACACACACACACACACACACACACACACACACACACACACACACACACACACACACACACACACACACACACACACACACACACACACACACACACACACACACACACACACACACACACACACACACACACACACACACACACACACACACACACACACACACACACACACACACACACACACACACACACACACACACACACACACACACACACACACACACACACACACACACACACACACACACACACACACACACACACACACACACACACACACACACACAGGCTAAAGCGTTCAAACTAGCTTGGTTAGGCACTCACAGGCCTACAGCCGTAGCCACTGAACGACCGCCAGGAGATATCAACAGTGACATATACTAATTCTTCCCCTCAATCATTTTGCGCTTATATGCAAACTAGCGCAGGAAGGACATCTGGGAAGGATCTCGTTAGCTTTTTTCTCTCTCGTCTGTTTTTTGCTTTGATCGACTATGATTAGCTCACAAAACTAAAAAGTCAAATACAGCTTTAAGCGTAGGTATCGGCCAACCTAGCACTATGGCAGGTCCCATCTTACAACATCCGCCATGCATACTCTCGCTCTTTTAACATATGGCTCCCGGAGGTACCACACAGACTCGTAGGTCCGCAGATGTATCCCCGCAAGGGAGACTCCCGTGCACGAGACTTAACTAATTAACTTAATATAAGTTATTATACCTCTAGGATGAAAGGAAGAAGATTATCTCGGACGAAAAGTTATGTGCCTCACGTGGGCACTACTCCTAGTGCTAGTTTTGGTGAGGAGTATTATCCTCGTGTGGACCGTCGTCACTGAATTCTTGCGAGAGACAAGTGCCTCGTGTGGGCCTCCGTCACGGGAAGGGGTCGCCACTGCTTAAAGCGCGAGAAGAGTAGTAGGCAAGAATGGGCCCACTCTAATATGATTGAGAAAGAAAAGCCCATACCTAGTGAGATTATGACTATAGGGATGCGTGCTGTTTTACATGAAGACGGGATGAGCGATTCCCGATGGATTCCCTCGTCACCATCTTATGTGATTCTTAGTATCCACATAAAACGTTACAAGACATAGCTTACTTTTCACGAAAGCATTATTAGACCTTTGTCCTATCATTATGGTGGGGGTGAGAGAGACGAATACCCACCGTAAATGTCCTTCCCGTAATGGTGTGGCAGATCTAAATATCATGCCCAGACATTCTTATGAAATTCGGTAGGGGTACGTATCTCGCCCGTCACCGGGTCCTATGGAACTAACCGTTTAACCTGTCGCTAGGTTTATATACAAGTGACCCAGTTTTGCACTGCGGTGTGGGAGCTTTGTTCAGTAATAAAAATAATAATTAATATATGTTTTCGCAGTGCTTTCCTACATTGGCTAAAGTGCTAACTACTAAGTATCCAAAGATACAATGGAAATGTATGTGACACCACACCCTGGCCATCACCGCTCGGAAACCCCAATAGTTTCCCAGAGTCGGATCAGCCCATGGTGCGGATAGGGACATCCAAACAATTGAGAAGCCACAAGGCTGAGTGGAGCATGAAGAGGGACAAAATCATGGAGTTATGAGTCTTACCGGAGTGCGGGGCTAGATTATCGCACTGCCGGAAGAGAAGAGTATATTACAGAGTAGGCAATGAAGAAAGTGTCTCTAATCATTTTGAACCTATCCTATCGAGCTGAATAGAAGAGGTTTAGTCGGTAACATGCCAGGCTAAACAGCGTTATAGCACGGACAGCAACCTCAGTGAAAAATTGTTGGTGCCAAAATGCTGCTGCTGAGATGTAGTCTGTTGTAGATGCGAGAGATAGAAATATATATGTTACATCAAGATCTTTATAATGTCCCGTATTTGCGCGAGTTCTTTAACATGCGTCTTGGTATGTGTCTGTAATAGGTAGTTCGCAGCCCATGTTGATTATATACTGGAACGCAAGGAAGAGAATTTTTGAAATTCTCTCTGTAATTTTACTGTCAGATTTTTTATGCCGCTTTACCGGTCCGTGCGCTAATGATTTGTAGCACGGTAGAGCAGTTGTGTTCTTAATCCAAAATTCAACAGTAAAGTTGTAAGTAATTTGATGTGTGGTTTAAACAGATCTATTCAGGCGGTAGATCAACGTTACTGATCCCGTCAAGATAGCTGTGTTTTCCGAGTGGGAGGGCTGGCCAAGCATCCTCCTCAATGGGTAGAACTAGCTCCGTCCCGGCCTAGACCAGACACATTAATACCATTTAATAATCGTTAAATTACAATACAACTCGAAAAATGTGTGCAACAGTTATTACAATTTACAATGCCGTCACTCGGAGATTGTGAATACAGTCAACCTGAGTGTCTGTGTCTCTGACATGTTGGTGATTTGAATTTGACACGCGTGACTGGTTATCTGTAAATGATACTTGCGCTGTGGTGAAGGTGACGTGTTTATGGCTGCCAAGTGCGGGAGTGGGGAAGGAGTGGCGGTGTGAGTGTCAACTTTATCGAACCCTGAGTGTATTTCACTCTGTAATGGCCGAGCCTGTGGGCGGGACAGAGTTACTTTAGAGCGTAGATAACCTGTCAGATGCTGTCGTAACTTTGATCAATCCATTGTCGAATTCAACTTTTCGGTAGTAAAATCCTGCTTGTGACTGACGACAATGCGGGCATCTTGCTCTCTTAATAATATCGACTGGTATTACGTGTAGATGAAGTATGTAGATTTAGATGTTTCCGTATGACATCGGGAAAAGGAAAGGGGAGGACCGTTGGACAAACGTTCCTCCCGTGACGCGTACTGTAGATGGCTGTAGTGCATTCCTTATATCCCCGTAACTGGATAAGAGGGCATATGCAGGAGATTTGTCGGCTGTTGTCTGTTGATGATATTGCTGTTGTCGGGATGTCCAGACTGCTGTATGATGCTGATGTTATAAGCAAAGTGGCCGCATCCCAGTTTTCCACGCTGGTGAACGCCAACTCTGTTGTTATTTGCGAGAGGTGTAGTCTGCGGGAGATATTATTTCTCCCGTAATTTGGGGGGGGGGGAGGAATTTGTCGCAGGAATTTTTATGTCTCAATCGGGAATTAATTAATACCGGTAGGTGCTGCTAAATGCTGTTGTTGCTGATGTTGAATGTCTTTGTTATACTGAGTATAACCGAGCAAGTATGTGATGTACGCGCAATGATTAATTGCCGTATCCAGTCTTGATGGCAGGTGTGTTCTGTAGGTGTTAACGTTCTGTTTGTTGTGTGATGTTCTGACTGCTCACGGGGGAGTATGGTAGGCCAATTGGAGGGGGTGGCCTTTGGACAGGGGGATGTGGTCCTCTCCACAATGGTTGGTGTCTTGTCACAGTTTTTAGACACCGGGAAAATTCGAGCCGAGAGTCTGCTGAACAGGCTGCTTCCCTGCCAACCACGGGGGTTAATGTTGGTCGGTGCGGGATGTCACCTCCTCTGTTGCAACAGTCTCTCTCATATCTGAAGATTGATGGTCAACAGACGACGAGTGGAGTGTGAAATGGACTGGGCCGGTGATGTCCGAACTTGGTGTATAGATAAGGGATGGTAGTTGGATTTGGGGTGTTGGTGCGGCGACGGATATGGGTGCCGCTTGGGTGGGAATGGGTTTGGCGCTTTGGGGGCATGGTCGGGTACACCTCGTTGTACGGTTTTGCCTTTCTAGACACGCTAAGGCTTCATCCAGCCTCTTCACTTCCATGCCATTCACCACATATTCCACCCCACAGGAAGCATGGCTTGGGTGAGCCTCAGCTTCCGCTTGTGGTAACTCTATGAGGGGGCCATAGCATGAAGTGGGTGCGAATGGGAAGAGATCGGAGGAACAACTTTTCCATCCAGTCCCTTGGACAAAACAAACACGAAATTCTTCAGATACGACTTCCCAGATCGAGTAGACCCACGCTGAGGAGGGAGAGGGCGAGTACATATCTCGTCATCGTCATCAGCGTTAGCTGCTTGTCGACCCACGTTCTGGCTTGGTAGAACCGGTGTTGAACTGGCACCGCGGTGCTCTGCACTAACCGTGGGAATACTAATTTCCATGTCATGTCTTTTGCCGCCGGTGTGCAGTGGATAAGGTTTCTCTCACTAACTCATGGGCTTGTTCTATCCTTTGCCGCAAGAGTTCGACATAGAGAGATGGTGAATTTTTCTCTCCTGGTATTCGAGCCATGGCCAGATCCAGGGGTAAGGCTAATTCACGGCCTAACATTAACCAAGCTGAGGTGTAGCCCGTGCTGGAATGTACGGAGGTGCGGTAAGCCATGAGTACACACGGGAGCCATAGGTCCCAAATCTCTACAGTCAAGGCGTGTTTCCTTCATAAGCATCTCAGCGAGAGTTCTGCTGAATCTCTCTACCATCCCATCACTCCTTGTCTTGACGATATGGAACAATTTGCAGAGCTCTGATATGAGCCGGCTCTCAAAATTAATTCCTTGATCGGAGTGCAACTCATAAGGCATACCAAAGCGGCCGAACACATCGCTGGCCAAGACCTCCACTATGGTGGATGCCTCTTGGGCCGGCAGAGCAAATGCTTCTACCCACTTCGTAAAATAATCTTGCAATACGAGGATGTATTTATTTCCATCATCCGTCGTATTCAAGGGTCCGAGCACATCGATAGCCACTCGCTCCCATGGTGCACCAGCAATCTTAATTTGAGATGGTGCGATATGGTGTTGGCCAACAGCGCGTTTTTGGCATGGGATAAATTTGGCAACCCATGCCTTGACACTATCGCGAATCCTGATCCAGTGGAATCTCAATTTGATACGGGCAACAGTCCTTTCCACAGCCAGATACCCGCGTTATCATGTAGCTGTTTCAATATAATTTCACGATAACTCTCTGGGACTAGTAAACGGTCCTTAATATATAGAACGTTGTTTATTAATTGACATTCTTCGAACCATTGGCAATAATATTTCACCGTGGTGGATAGAGATGTTACAGATTCCTTAGGAGGACGTAATCCCTCCTGAATCGACGTGTATATATTTTGTGTCTGTACGTCTGTTGTTTGGTGGTGTGCGATTTTCTCTGGATTCCACTCTGTGCACCTCAATTCGGGGAACTCTGGAGATGGCTGTGTTTACTGTGTCACGGTAGTGGCCTCTTCATGTTCAGCCTCCACGCCGATTCTGCTGAGGGCATTGGCATTCCCATGCAATTTGCCGGGACGGTGAACAACGTTAAAGTTATAGGCCTGCAGGGATTCCTGCCATCTCGCTACCTGGCCCTCCGGATTTTTTAAGTTCCTGAGCCACTGTAGTGAGGCATGGTCTGTACAGAGTGTAAAATGGCACCCATACAGAAAGTCTTTGTAATACTTGACAAAATGGACCGCTGCCAATAGTTCTCGCTTGGTGGTTACGTATCTTCTCTCCGTTTTATTCAGAGTATGCGAACCATAACCAAATACCTGCTCTGTTCCGTCTTCCATGACCTGAAATAGAACTGCGCCGATAGCGAAAGCTGACGCATCAGTGTCTAAGATGAAATCGAGATTTGGATTAGGGTGAGCAAGAATCGGGGCGATCGTCAAGAGTTCCTTCAGCACCCTGAAGGAGCCTTCACACTCACTCGTCCACTCAAATGGTCGATCTTTCTCGGTGATCTTGTAGAGGGGTGAAGAAATCTCCCTGAAATGTCGGATGTAACAGCGATAGTACTGGCATAGGCCAAGAAAACTATGTGTCTCCGTAACTGAAGAGGGCTGAGGCCACTCTGCTACTGCCATAGTTTTTGATGGCTGAGTAGCCACTCCATCACCGGATATGACGTGTCCCAGGAACTCAACGCTCTGTCTAAAGAGATGACATTTCTTTGGTTTGAGTTTCAAATTGGCTGTGCGGAATCTTGAAAGCACGCTGTCCAAATTTATTAAGGTTTGCTCAAACGTGGGTCCAAAGACTATTACGTCATCGAAGTAACAGAGACAGATTTCCCATAGCAGGGTGGTTAATACCTGCTCAATGAGTCGTTCAAAAGTTCCAGGGGCATTGCACAACCCATAGGGCATCTTGCAGATTTGGATACGGCCATCCCTACAAACGAATGCTAGTCCATGGAGATGCTGAGGGTTCAATGATACCAGTCCGCAACATGTCGTTCACTTGTTGGTGTGCTTCCACTTCCTTATGAATTGGTAGACATCGTAACGGTTGTAGTATGGGGCAATTATTGCCTGTGTCGATTTAGTGTCGAATGAGATGAGTTTCTCCGAGATCCATGTCTCCGGAGGAAAAACTATCGCGATATTTATGTAGTAGTTTCCGAATTTCTCGTTTCTGTGATTGCTGTAATCCAAATGTAGATATAAATCATGTAAATCTTCCGGTAAATCATCAGTCATCTGCGGTGGTGTGTCAGCAAGTGCAGGTGATTCCAATGAGATTATGTCCACTAAATAGCCGCAGCGTTCTCCGGGTTATGGGATCTGCGGTACCATTGAACACTCTAAAAGGTATGTTTTCCTTATTAGTAGTGTCTACTATTATGAGGGGACTTGCGCATTGTGAGGCGATCATATAATCAGGATCCGGTTCCAGCATGGCGATGTGTGTGTTGCTTCCTAACTGTGGCGTGGTGGCCCATAAGATCTGTTCCTGTCCCGGCTTAACTGTGCCGTTATTTGATAAAATAACCGCCCACGTGTCGTATAATGACGACGCTGATCCAAGAGGGATTCATCAGCCGTGTATGTCAAGTTCCTGTTGTCTGCAATGTATGATGGCTTTGCTGGCACTGAGAAAATCAGAGCCTGGTAGGGCATCGTTATGAATAGAGGCGATGACAACTCGCTGTATGAATTTCATCTCCTCTATTTGGATAACTAAATTGACTACACCGGCTACGGACATATCAGCTCCCATAGCCGTCTGTAGGTAAATGTTTGTAGGCTTAAGGGGAGGCTTCTTATGAGGTGGGATGCTCTCATACAAGCGCTTGTTAAATACTGTGATAGAAGCGCCGGTGTCGATGGTGGCACTGGTGGAAACGCCACTAAACAGACAGTCACACTTGTATATTACTTTGCGGTGTACCTGTGGAAGAGTTTCCAATGATGCCGTCTGCAACAATGGCGTCGGAGCGGCATCACTCTGCATGTACTCTGACTGTTTCCGTATGGCTTCTTGTAATGTTGTGGATGGCTGAGTGAGGAAAGGGCCAGTTCACCGTCGCCGCTGGTGTGAAGGCTGCGGTGAAGGCGGAGCTGGGGGTAGCAATGGTGATGGTGTTGTTACCGTTTCTGTGTAGGCTGTATTGGTGTAGACAGCGCACAGGATGACGGATAAGCTCCACCTGTGTGAGCCATTTCTTGCAATGCTTCATGGGATGATTTAGTGAAGCACAGAAGAAACAGTGCTGCCGCCAAGGGCGTGCATTTCTCCGTCTATGTCGGCGCTTGCGAATCCATGAAGCGGAGTGAATCGTCTCTCCTGAGTTGCTACTGTCTGTGGATGCGGGAGATGATGTTGGATGAGCTGGTGTTCTGCATACAACCAAAGGACACCGAGAATTTAGTGTCTTGGTGGCGGGATGTGGTGCTTGCAAAAACGTTGTTTCAGCGGAGGTGATACAACCTACCACTGCCGTTTTATATAGGAAAGAAGGGGAAAGAGGGGGATGTCATTGCTGTGTATGGGGGAGGCAACGTAGGCATTGACATGTGTGAAGCCGTGCATTTGGGTGCTGCTGTGGAAGCTGTTTCTGGTGGATGATAGTTGGTCACTGAACGTTGATGTACGAAGGCCGTAGTTGAGCCGGGAGGTGGATATGGGCGCTGAGGTGGCTCGGTGAAATTCGGTTCCCTTAGGAGTTTGACTGCTTCTCTCGTTGCGGTGTGCTGCGGTCAGGTGCAGGCATTGTAGTGAGGTCGGTTAGGACACCGCTCCCTCCAATGGCCTGGCTGACTGCATCCAAAACAGGTGTTATATGGTGGTGCAGTGCTGGTTGTGTTTGTTGTCCTAAACTGCATGGTGGCGAGATTGGTGCTAAGTGTGCTGAGATTTGTTTATTAATCTTGTCTATCCATTATCTCATGTTGCCGTTATTGTTGTTGTTTCACTGGTTCCCACGCCCAGGGGCCCCATTGGAGTTTTCTTTACGGGCACGCCACCTTCCTCCAGGTGCTTGATTCTGATTGGAATTCCGTATACCTGGTGGTGGCGATGGTGTTGATCAACTGAGGGGAGCATTAGCGGGCGGGGTGATAGCTGCACCCTCCATCTCATTGATAGGATGGAGTTGGCATCAGTTAATCTTCTCCCACTCCAGAAAGTTCTCTATACAGACCGCGGTTGCCGTTAATTGGGCCAAACTCCCATGGTCGCCTAGAAATAGCTTTTCTTTCAGGGCGGGCTCACCACTCAATGCATCGATAAAAGTGTCAAGATGCAGATGTATCACGCCTTCCGTATTGGTGCTCGGATATGCGTGGGTGACTGGCCTTCTGATTCAGCTAGCTAACTCCAGAAGCGTGTTTCCCACGCGTCGTCTGAGGTTCTTGAGTTGAAGATGACTGGTTTCTCCGAGGGCTGTGTCACCAAATCGCTCCATCAATGCTCGTTCCAATTGTGTGTAGGTGGGTGTGTAATCAGTTCACAGATCCGCAAGAACCTGAAGGGCTTTTCCGGAAAGTTTTGCGGCGAGATATTCACCCATTTTCTGATCGTTCCAGCGGTTAGTCCAACTTATGATCTCGAACTGTATTTTATAATTTGTGCAGTCATTCTCCCCACTAAATTCGGGAGGGGGGATGACTCGGCCAAGACCGCGGGAAGAATGAAGTGGGTGAAATCCAGGTGGTGCAGGTATCTGAGAATCTGACGAATATGCTGAGGCTGGTGGTGGTGGTGGTGGTGGTGGTGGTGGTGATGGTGGTGTCTCCCGTCGATGCCGAGGAGCTAGGACACGCGTACTCCAATTTAATGTGTCCGCCCCGGTTGTAGAGCCATAGACTGGCATGGGTCTATGGACAGGAGGCGGATGGGTGTCAAGATTACACGGACGTTCTCCCCGAGGTGAGGACTGATATTCCTCATATGGTGGTGGTGCAGTCAGCTGACGGTCGTGATGTGTTGCGTGACTGATATACCGGCGAAATGGAGGTGCCGATTCCTCCCGATAAAGCCGCGGTGTGTCCCTTGAGTATAGCATTGCGCTAGAAGGGAGTGGTGCGCGAGGTTATCTGTATTGTGGATTATCACCCAGCCACATAGTCTCCATAGATGACACGGGTGAACGATAGTAGTCTGAAGGGCTATTGAGATGCCCATAATCGGGTCTTGGTCGGGTCATCCACGATTAGACCCTGATGGTGGTGGCCTGTTGCGGACGTACGATATGGTTCTGAAGTCTGTTCCCGCATGTGAGGCGTCCCGAAAGGTGCCATCGCTAACAGGCGAAAACAGGTTATAATGTGGGGTTGTTGATTCCGCTGAATTTCTAGCATAGTCGGTGAGCATGTGAGCTGAAAATCCATCGTATGACGCTACCTCTTGATCGAGGGAGTCGTCGCCAAATGGAGAAGGTATTGAACTGAGCTCACTATATGGTGTGGGCGTGAGTTCACTGCGGTTGGTTAATGATGTTCTTCGAGCCCCACATTGGGTGCCACTTGTAGCTCACCGGGTAGTGTCGGGCCATTCTGATGTATCATGTCGACTCGCCGCGCTGCAAGTGCATGACGAGTGATGACGCTGGTTAGCATCTGGTCTCGGGGTGACGGACCTTGTACGAGACTGCCCTGTGGGTAACAAAAACCGACTCCTAAGGCTGGTGGAACTAAATCCTTCCAGTGGAGCCATGCGACCATCGTCATGAACATTAAATTCAACAGTCTCATCACAAGAATTTGTGTCACCAGTATGCCTGCCCATAGCAATTTCGTGATCTATGGACTTACAAGATTTGATTTTGGTGACCTAAAAATATAAGTCTATACAATGATTTTACCTAAGCAATTAGAAATATGCTAGATAAAACTAAAATAAGAGCATACGAAAATACGAGACATAGAGACAGGTAGATGAACTTTTAAACATGGGACTCCCAGAGGTACCACATAGACGCTTAGGTCCGCAGAGGTATCCCCGCAAGGGAGGCTCCCATATCACGAGACTTAACTAATTAACTTAATATAAGTTATTATACCTCTAGGTTGAAAGGAAGAAGATTATCTCGGACGAAAAGTTATGTGCCTCACGCGGGCACTACTCGTAGTGCTAGTTTGGGTGAGGAGTATTATCCTCGCGTGAACCGTCGTCCCTGAATCCGTGCGAGAGGCAAGTGCCTCGCGCTGCCTCGCGCTGCCTCCATCTCGAGAAGGTGTCGCCACTGCTTAAAGAGGGAGAAGAGTAGTAGGCAAGAATGGGCCCACTCTAATATTTCAACCAAAAATGCTTGAGAAAGAAAAAACCGTACCTAGTGAGATTATGACTATAGGGATGCGTGCTGTTTTATGTGAAGGGATGAGCGATTCCCGATGGATTCCCTCATCACCATCTTATGTGATTCTTAGTATGCTGAGTTAGTAGTTGCCACTTTATTTATGTAGGCCTTCTGCTTTGCTTAATTAGCGTTTGGTTGTTTTCAAAACAAGAACTATTTTTGGCTGCAACTGGCTGGTATCTGCCTAGCTATTAGACATGGCTGTCTTTGAGAACAGATGTCCCACGACATCAATGCTGAAGACAGCGCTCATACATGTTACGTAGTAAGATCTCCGAACTGGATAAGAATCCGGACATCCCGCTCCATAACCACATAAAACGTTACAAGACATAGGTTACTTTTCACGAAAGCATTATTAGACCATTGTCCTATTGTTATGGTGGGGGTGAGAGAGACGAATACCCACCGCAAATGTCCTTCCCGTAAGCGCGTGGCAAATCTAAATATCATGCCCAGAGATTCTTACAGAATCACCGGGTCCTATGGAACTAACCGTTTAACCTGTCGTTAGGTTTATGTACAAGTTGGCCAGCCGAGTTATGAGTCTGTGGTGCGGATAGGGACATCCAAACAATTAAGAAGCCACAAGGCTGAGTGGAGCATGAAGAGGGACAAAATCTTGGAGTTATGAGTCTTACCGGAGTGCGGGGCTAGATTATCGCACTGCCGGAAGAGAAGAGTATATTACGGAGTAGGCAATGAAGAAAGTGTCTCTAATCATTTTGAACCCATCCTATCGAGCTGAATAGAAGAGGTTTAGTCGGTAGCATGCCAGACTAAACAGAGTTATAGCACGGACAACGACCTCAGTGAAAAAAATTTGGTGGCGGGAGAAGGTGCTGCATATATAAGTGTTGCTGTATAGTGTTTCCTACGTGCACTGCAGTCCTATATTTTCTATAGACTTCCGCAAGAACACTCATGGCGGGAGGGGTACATCGCTCAGCACTGTAAGCCTCATAGGATGTCTAATGGCCAGTCAGCAAAAGATACGATAGTACTACTGTGGTGAAGAAAGTTCCCGTACACCTATGGCATGGATGAGAGTTGTAAACAACCCGATCACAAGTGGGGGTTGTCAGAGGCAAAGGAAGATATAAAACAAAGCTTCAGGGTGCTGGGTGCGTCAGCCAGCTCTGAAGACGCACCGGGCAGAGTGTACTTGCTGCGAATGAAAGTTAGAAGAACCTACACGATATTAGTGCGGTGACAGTTGAAATACCACTTTTAGTTGTGGCCGGCAGATCCGGCGAGTCATCCATCAAAGAACATCCTGCCTCTATATCTGTAGAATCACATATTCAGGCCGAAAAGCCCTCACCGCAAATTTGTGTTCCGAGGTAGATATTGATATTCGTGAACAGTAATCAGAAAGTTACAAAATTGTTTTAGTGTGTTGGGTTGGGCAACTGCCAGCTATGGGAGAAAAAACCAACACATAGCGAAGTAATACGCGTATTGTCTGTTGCGCTGATAGTAGCTGGTACAGATCCAACCTGCTCGGCCCCTGGCCGAGAATGCTCTCGATCTCTGGATCGCGTCACCTTTTATACTCCTCGTGACGTCGCAGGCGCAGGCTCCAACCAATCATCGTTCGAGCAACAGCCAATCAGCGCATAGCTAATAATAGCGCAGCCGAATGTTCTAGATCATTCTAGCAGTTCTGCGTCCACGTGGTTATGACGTCACTGCAATATTTTGAAGATAATCAAGAAGGGATTTCCGTGGATAACTCAGCCATTTCTTAACCGATTTTTAAATGGTTTACAGATTTAAAAAGCCTGTCGAATTCTGGTCTTGAATAATTCCAGATTAAACGGGAATAGGTAATCAAAAAGATTACAGGATACCATCTCGGTACACTGAAAGCGCCATCCTACGTGCTCTATCAAAAATGGCATCTAGACGCGCGCATGCGCATCATGCGTTTTAACGAACTTAGTCGTTTTCGCAACGCGATCTCTCTCATAGGCTCAAATACGCTTATGGCTCTACCCAGGGGGGGGGGGCGTGTTCAGGAAACGAATCCAGGATGGGCGGCGCATACCCAGCTTAGCTGGTACGGCCGGTACCCGACTGGTCGATCCGAACTACAAGTTGAACAACAGGCGCCATGTTTATTTAACCTAGTTTCGTCGGGAGCATGAATAATTTTTTTGTAAAGCTGTCATTCGTGTTATGCGTCATTGGTGTTACGTTTTTATGATAACACCAATGACCACGGGTAACCCCAATGACAATGGATTCTGATTAAGCCTTTCAATTTGCAATATTGAAATACATATGTAATATTATTGATCAATAATACTAGTCTAAAATCAAGCTATTTTATGTTTCAATTTTGGACCTATATTGAAATTATGTAGGCATAGATATCCAGTAGTAGTAGTAGTAGTAGTAGTAGTAGTAGTAGTAGTAGTAGCAGCAGCAGAAGCAGCAGCAGCAGCAGCAGCAGCAGCAGCAGCAGCAGCAGTAGTAGTAGTAGTAGTAGTAGTAGTATTAGTAGTAGTAGTAGTAGTAGTAGTAGTAGTAGTAGTAGTAGTAGTAGTAGTAGTAGTAGTAGTAGTAGTAGTAGTAGCAGCAGCAGCAGCAACAGCAGCAGCAGCAGAAGTAGTAGTAGTAGTAGTCAAAGGGAACACACGTCTCTTTTGGCTCTGCTAATATCGTTGATTTTGAACGATTTCTACTGCTCATTTATGCTTCAGTTTTGTCCTGGTTCTGTATAAGTGTATATAGTTTTGTTTTGTAATATTCTTTTTTTAGTTTTGTTGTTTGAAGTCGCTATTTACAGCGGTAGTTTTTGGCCTTGTCTTTTCGCAGTGACTGCGAGAGCCATTGCTCACTGCGGCGTCTTCTTCGTTTCTGTCCTAGTTATTGTCCACGTTTAGGCGTTGTTTTGGTGGTGTGTGTTGTTGGTTAGCAGCCGGGTCATTTTCGGTTGCTGAATTTCTTTCACCCGCTCCCCAGGCTATACATTCTATTCTATACGCTTCTATTTATTGCTGGCTAGAATTGCCTATAGGCGCGGACATTTCTCGCAGGGGATTGTGGGGCTGGGGCTCGCGAGATCTCCATCGATACGAGATCTAATAATTCTCGGCGCGAAGACACGGCTCTATTTTTAGATTGCTCGATATCTCATAATTATTATCTTCATGCACGTGATTCATGGCGAGTTCTCTTATTTGCCCTGGTCCGACTGTAATAGAGTTTGCGCGGCGATGACCGCTTAATTATTTTAATAAACAGCCAACGGAACTTATATGTCCTCTTTAGCACTCTATCAAACTGACCACAAATGGCTTCTTGCGGTGATCGTGAGAAATGTCCATTTGCATTAGCTACTCACCGGAGAACTTGTTTTGAAAGTTTACCACTGGAATGACTGGTTGGATAACCGATCCTAGAATTCCAGTAGTAAATTGCAAAAGAAAAACCACAATGGTCTCTTGGACGGCAATTAGACATAGGACATTTTCTATGATAATGGATTTTTCTGTATATGACGTCATAATTATTTAGGTCAGATGTAGCTGGACGTCACAATTAAAATGTGTAATGAATGACGTATCTAGCTCCACCAGGAACATTGAATAGCCAGTCAAGTATGCGAATTGCACGTCTTTACTATTTAATCAACATGCTGTTGAATATTTTGAAACTAATTTAACTAGACGCTGTTCGAATTGTATGTCTTTGCTATTTATTCAACAGTCTTTTTCTATGATAATGGCTGGGTTCGATCTGTAACTGAAGGATATGACGTCAAAATCAATTACTTCATATACAGGCTGACGTCACAATCCAAAATGTGTAAATGAATGGCGTATCGAGCTCAGTCATGAACATTGAATAGTCCGGCAAGTGTACGAATTGCTGTCTTTACTGTTTAATCAACATCGTGTTGAATATTTTGAAACTAATTTGACCTGGCGTTGTTGCGGCCAGAGGCAGCAAACCTTTAAACGCACCCAGTCAAATTAGTTTCGAAATAGTCATCAGCTTACCTGTATAGTTACCTTGAAATTGGAAGTCTGGGAATTCATTATTAAGCGTGTATATATATATATACATCGATTCCAATACGCAAAAAGGGGTGGAACTTAGCTAGAAATAGGCGTGGCATACCTAGAAATGGATCTCTCTATTGAAATTGTCATAAGCAAATTGAGCATTACATGGCTAATACCACTTGGTAATGCGTGGCCCACACAATATGGACCACTGGTATTAAGAGACCACCCATATTTATAGGTCACATATTTTAACAAGGCCAATCATAGATTGTTGCCCTGAGTACAATGTACTCGTCCTCTGACGGAGGGAGGATAATTAATACCACTTGCCAATGGACATGTTCATGTCTATCGATCATATTACGTCATATGATGTCATAATCAACGACGTGACGTATAGGATGACGTCATAATCATGACGTCATGACTGACTCAATTTAGTCCGTCTTAAATGCTTAGTAGTCCGACACGTTGTACGAATTGTATGTCTTTGCTATTTACAAAACATGCTGGTGAATATTTTGAAACTAATTTGACTGGGCGATGTTACTGCCACAAGCAGCAACAGCACCCAGTCAAATTGGTTTAAAAAATGTCAACACCTTACCTCTTTAGTGATCTGGAAATTGATAGTCAAGTCGTATTGTATCATAGTATGATTCACATTTTTTGCATTCGAGATAGGGTAAAAATTACAGACTTGTTACAGACAGTCTTGAGGCGTACTATGTGTGTGGTAAATTTCAAAAGAAAACATGCATAATAATATTGTAGAGGGTGAAAAAGTAGACAGAGTTCGCTAACAATAATGGATCCATCTAACAATAAAGGCTTGGCTTCTTCGAAACTACACCTCTAATGTAATGACCGGTCATCTTCTTACGTTATCACAACGACTAGACTGTTAGACAGATTCAACTTCGGATACCAGACAGACCAGGACCCAGTCTATCTCCGTAGCAGACTGTAAAAGTAATACTGGATCGTGAAATCGCTACGTCAATGGCTACTCAATAGGCCCCTACATACGAGATACATTTCTCGATCTCGTATCGAAAGAGAACTCGTGGGATACGAATGAATAATGGATGTCTGATTATCAGTAGTATCCTTTTGTCTTTGATCCATCCGTGGAAATAAATCCATGTAGGGCCAATGCAATTATGTAGCAGTATTGACAGACTACCAATGTTCCAAATTTCCAGTCAAAACTGCTGTCAATAATATTGTAAGCAGATTGTTGAATACAGAAATCAACCGAAAGTGTAGGCCTATGCATGTGCTATGTTAAGAAGCTCTACATGAAATTCGGCCACAGAATTTCAACCATATAGTTAGATAGGTATATCAATACGCTAGTGAATTAATGGATTGAGGTTAAAAAAAATTTACCATGAAGTAATTTCGTAGTGCACAATTTCATACCGAAAATTTGCTAAATCTCTGGTGATTCACAGTTTTCAGTGCCTATTGGCTGTAGTATGTTTAGCCCCATAATTTCACCTACATAGACTTGAGTCTCAATATACTAGGTATATTCCGAATCTAACAAATTCTAGATGAAATAATTTTATTAGGCAAAAATTGGCTTAAATGTTGGGGTTTTCGTGCTTTTCGGTGCCCTACTGTCTGTATGTAATATGGTCAGCTCCAGAACTTCGCTCACATAGACGTAGAGGGATTTGAATATGATAGTTATATTGGGAATTACAAAAAATTTGACCGTGAAGTAATTTCGTAGTATACGATTTCATCGCGTAAATTCGTTTCAATTTTGGCAGATCTGCGGGTTTTCAATGCCCTACTATTACCTGTCTGCAATAGGTTTAGCCACATAATTTCACCGATATGGTTAGATAGCGATATGAACACGCTAATGAATCTTGAGTTTTCTACCACGTAGTAATTTCGGAATATTCAATTTAGTAGCCACGGACAGTTGTCAAATGCCAACAATTTACTATATTCAGTATCAGAATGTCTGTTCTCGATTTGTAATATTTTTTTTATATATGGATGTATATAACTCAATATGAGCTAGTGCTTTTGCACAATTCTACCATCAAGTAATCTCATCGTAGGTAGTTACATATTCGCCGTATGGCCCCATTATAATATGGTTGGTTCACATTCACCACATTCAGATAGGTGTCGGCAGTGGCGGATTAAGGTTGTGCGAGGCCCTAGGCACAAGACCATGCGGGGGTCCACAAAAATTGTAAATCTAGACGCTCTGTGGTGCAATCTGACGTATATTTGGCATCATTTTAGTTAATTATTATAGGCTTTATAGCAGACAAAATGGAGTTTTTAACACATTGACTGCCGAGTTTTTTGCAGACAACATTTCCCATACGTCATATCTCCGACCATGTTAAATATTTTAAAAACAATTTGGCTGAAAGTTGCTGGTTCCCGAGCCACCAACAGCTTTCGCTCAAATTATTTCCAAAATATTCAATAGAATATGTAATGTTTCGTACATAATAATTAATTTCGTTTTCATGGATTATTCGGCGAAAGGGTTAAAATTATACGTTTTACCCAAACGGACGTTGTTTGGGTATATTAAGGTATATATTATTGACCCGATGGATGCAAGGGAGTAATATACAATTTACAATTTGTAAAAAATATTCATATAGCCAACCGTGACAACGTAGCTTTAATTTAGTCAGTAACATTGTAACAATGTTTCTTCCTACCTTGCCTTTCTTTAAATTTTACGAAGAAAACTCGGTTATCCACAGTATGACTATGAGAATCAATGAATGACTGAATGTAGGCCTACTGATTCTCGATCAAAAACCGTTTAACAGCGCTTCAGACCGCTTCCACTGACTCGCTGAGGCAACAAAAATTGTGCGTCACGCCATCACGTGATCATCGCGTTTGTTTAGTCTACTCGGGTAACTCGTCTCGGCCGCTCGAGCATTGTTACAATCGATATTTAAACAATAAAACGAGACTATAAACAGAATAACATACGTCACTGACATAAGGCCATGATAAGGTAATAATCTATTTTGGAGATTTTTGTCCAAGTGCGAGGCCCCCTTCAAGTGCGAGGTCCTAGGCTACTGCCTCGTTAGCCTCGTGGATAATCCGCACCTGGGTGTCGGTATGTCCTAGCATATCGCTCATAATGGGTTCGGCCCCAGAACGTCACCCATATGTTTAGATAGGTATAGGCATACGCTTACGGAGTAGTGAGATTTAAAACTATCTACCATGAAATAATTTCGGCTCAAATTTAGGCCGATTCATGGTTTTCGTTGCACCCAGTCAAATTAGTTTCAAAATAGTCATCAGCTTACCTGTATAGTTACCTTGAAATTGGAAGTCTGGGAATCATTATTCAGCGTATATATATACATCGATTCCAATACGCAAAAAGGGGTGGAGCTTAGCTAGAAATAGGCGTGGCATACCTAGAAATGGATCTCTCTATTGAAATTGTCATGAGCAAATTGAGCATTACATGGCTAATACCACTTGGTAATGCGTGGCTCACACAATATGGACCACTTGTATTAAGAGAGCACCCGTATTTATAGGTCATATATTTTAACAAGGCCAATCATAGACTGTAGACCCTTGCCATCCCGAACGCACATAATACACTCATCCTCTGACGGAGCGAGGGTAATTAATACCACTTGCTAATTGGCCTTTTCAGGTTGTCTATCCATCATATTGCGTCATATGACGTCGTAATTAATTAAGTGACGCATAGGATAACGTCATAATAATGACGTCATGACTGACTCGATTTAGCTCATCTTAAACGCTTAATAATCTGACACGTTGTACGAATTGTATGTTTTTGTTATTCAATAAAAATGCTGTTGAATATTTTGAAAATAATTTGACTGACCGCTGTTGCTGCCATAGGCAGCAACAGGACCCAGTCAATTTAGTGTCAAAATATTCCACGGCTTACCTGTATAGTTTTCTTGAAATTTATCGTCTAGTAGTTCAGAAATCCATCGATCCCATCTCGAGAGTGCTATGGGTGGAGTTTAGCTAGAGATGGGCTAAACTGGAACGGTTCATTGTATTAATAAACCACCACAGTTTTCAGTGCCCGATTGTCTGTAGTATGTTCAGCCCCATAATTTACCCCACATAGACTTGAGCTTTAATAAGCTAGTTATATTCCGAATCTAACAAATTCTAGATGAAGTAATTTTAATACGCAAATTTTAGCTTAGATGACGGTGTATTTGTGGTTTTCTGTGCCCTACTTTCCGTAATATGGTCGGTTCCAGAACTTCGCTCACATAGACGTATAGGAGTTTGAATATGCTAGTTACATTGGGAATTTAAAAGAATTCGAACGTGAAGTATTTTCGTAGTATGCAATTTCATCGCATACATCTGTTCCAATGTTGGCAGATCTGTGGTTTTCAATATCCTACCGTCTGCAATATATGTGGCTACATAATTTCACCCATATGGTTAGATAGGGATATGAATACGCTAATGAATCTTGATATTTCTATCCACGTAGTAATTTCGTAATATTCAATTTAGTAGTCACGGACAGTTGTCAAATGCCAACTATTTACTATATTCAGTATTAGAATCTCAGTTTGTAATCAATTTTTCTACATATAGCTGTGCTTTTGCACGATCATACCATCAAGTAATTTGGTAATATGTTGTTACATATTCGCCATATGGCCCCATTGTAATATGGTTAGTTCACATTCACCACATTCAGATAGGTGTCGATATGTCCTGACATATCGCTCATAATGGGTTCGGCCCAGAATATCACCCATATGTTTAGATAGGTATCGGCATAAGCTTACGACGTAGTGAGAAATAAAAACATCGTAACGTAAATAAACTCAAACTTAGGATAATTCATGGTTCTCATTGCAATACGTTCACCCCCAGAATTTCACCCACAAATACTTATAGGAAATATGCTAGTTGTATTCCGAATTTAAAAAAAATTCTATAGGAACGTAATTTCATAGTACACAATTCAATACCGAAAATTGGCGCAAATTTTGTCAGATCAACGATCTTCTGTACCACACTGTTTGCAATAGGTTCGACCCCAGAAGTTCACCCATATGGTTAGATACGTATATGAATACGCTAATAAAGTATCAAAGGTGTTAAAAAATGTTTACTATACAGTAATTTTGTCATATGCAATTTAGTAGTGGCACACCATTGTCAAATTCCAATAATGTACTATATTCGGTACCGGAATATCTCTACATGCCTTGTAGCCAGTTTTTTTTAACATAAGGCCATGTAGAACTCACTATGTTCTCGTGCTGTGCGAAATATTGTAATAATTCTACCACCAAATAATTATTATAGTAATGTGAAAATATTTCTATATATCCCATATTATTAGCCGCGTGTACTGGTAGAATCTGACTTATCAGTCTAATACCCTAACATTTGCACATATGGTCAACAAGATCGTCATCATTACAACGGTTGAGGCCAATTTTGGCCTTTTTGTCTAGCAAAAATATTTGATTTAGTAGTTTGTCACTGTTTCCAGTAAAGATATCGTTTAATAGGTGACATAGATATGATAGCTAAATGAAACAGATCACGATGTTTCCCACTGGGTCATCAGTCAGAATGTTTTCTGCTATATCATTTTCGTTGGAGAAAACTAGGTTCACGGTATTGGTTCTATCCTGGCCACTTAACTTTGTTGAAAAGGTTATCTGTCGGTACAGATCGGGGTCCTGTATTGCATCAAAAATATACTTGCTTTGTGCATTTCACTAGCATTGCAGTGTATATTTCACCAATATATTTCCGGGTAATAAACTCTTCACGTCTGTTTAAGAAGGTATCAAGATTTAGGTTTAAAATATTCTTTGCAGTTTTTCTTTAATATGTTGAATGGGTGTCAGGGTCTGTACTGCGTCTTGCGCTGATTTTCTACTGACTGGGTTGCCAGCTCTGTTGATTTCTTTATCTTTACAGGTTGTTGATACCTAATGACCAAAATTTGATCTGTTACACTCTGTTGATGCAGTAGTGCAATTTCCTCATCACTGGCTGCTCTTAATTTTGTCTGTTCCTCTCTCTGTTAAGGAGTTTGGCCTGGAGAAAAAGTATGGATGGAAAAATTGTTGGACTGACCAAAAATATAAGCTGCTTTTCCTAGCCTATAGCTAATACTGCCCATATCTTTTTGCAAGAAATATTCCTTCTTTTGTGTTTATTGTATGCCTTTATATAACTTAATTTTTTCATGAAACAGTTGAGTTTATTCTCAGAATTATAATAACCTCCGGGCACGCTGTTTACCATTGATGCCTTGCATCAATATGTGTACTTGTTCATTTTATGTTTTGCAATTTAGTCTAATCATGTATTCACAGTAACCAAAATATTCATACTATGGTAATTTTTTTTAACAGTTTTGGAGATTCATGTGTGAACGGCAATTGCGTCAGGGTATTTTGTAATAAACATAAATTAAGTGGTCCATATTAATTTCATTGTATGAGCGCCGTTTCATTGCTTTTATAGCTATGCAATGATATGATTTATATAATGTTTATAAATATATATTTAAATTTATAGAATTTATTTCTACATAATACTGACGTATACTGTGTGTTAATTAATTTCTCTACATTTTAGTGTTCTTTGTCAGTAAATATTTTTTGGGTAGAAAGGCTTTCCACACGACCCTTTGATCACGTTACCAAAAAAAAACAAGGAAAAAAAACTAGTAGTAATAGTAGTAAAAGTAGTCGCAGTAGTAGTAGTAGTAGTAGTGAACGCACGTGTTTATTTAGCTCTGCAATTGCTGCCCGAATTTGCTAGTTTCTAGCGCGATTTTGTAGAGAAATTTTATACATATATTTCGTATTCGTATTTCCTTTCAAACTTTATGTTTAATTTTTAAATTCTTGTCTTGGTTGAAGCGCATTTTGTGTCTCCATTTTCTAAAGGCACTCCTCTTAGCTGGCGGTTTCAGCCATTTAATAGGTCTCCTCTTACTGTGGTCAATGCAATACTTTTCTCCCCGCGCCAGTATACTATTTCAATAGTTCGTTGGTTAGCGCATTATATTTGGCAAGATCGCTTGAGCGAGTGGATTTAATTCCTTTGTCATTTGTAAGTGCAAGCCTAGTGCTTTGATTATATAAATCTTTATAGTCAGTTGGCTGTCCCCGGTCAACTCGAACAGACTAACAAATATATGTCTGTAATATGTTAGTATGCATTAGGGAATCACTTTAATCGGTTAGGTGTTAGTGAACCACTTAGAAAGTGGTTCAAACTAACAAATATACGACTGTACTCTATATTCGTATATTTGTTGGTGGACGTCAGGGTTTCAAAAGGGGACACTATTTATTTAGTGGTTAGCTCTTTCCCCGACGTCTTGGTGTTATATTTTCGTATTATATACTGTAGTAGTATGGGTTTCCTCTTTTTATAAAACACCATGGCAACCTATAAGCGTACCCTTAAGATAACAACTAAGGGGTGGGGTGTCACGGCTATCGACGTATATCATGGGTTAAAGGACGTAATTGGCGCCGGACCTGCTGCTTTGCAGGGGCGTATCAATGTTTCTAAAACTGTATGGAATGTAACAGTGTCAAATGAGGGGTCAAGGAAAAGCCTCTAGAAGATGTTCTTATTTTAAAAGGCGAAGTTTGTAACGTAGAGGAACTCGAGTCAGATAGGTTGCTAGTGAAGATGAAAGTTTCACTAGAAATTCCAGATGACAGAATCATGAATGAACTCAAGAAGTATGGCAAAGTGCAAAAGATTGAATGGGAAACGTATCCCTTTGACAGAACGCTAGAACACGGTGTAAGACGCATCTGGTTTGATAAAGTGGATAGATAGACCGTTACCAAGCAGATTGACGCTTGATGGCAGCTTTGCCCTGCCCTTATGGTACAGAGGGCAAATTAAAGAGTGCCGGATCTGCCTAAGTACTGACCATTTGGCAACAGATTGTCCCAATCGAAACAAATGTTTGCTCTGTGGCTCAGTTGACCGTTTTAAATGGCGCTGTCCAAAAAATCAAAACAAGCCCTCAGCATTAGGAGATAATCGCCCATTAAAGGATGCAACTGAGTCAAATGCTTCTGGAGCAATCACTACTGAAGCTGTTGTTGTGGTTCATGCCACTGAAAATGACGCAAACAAATCATCAAATCCTGTTAAAGTAACTACAGTTGATGAAATTCAAGTATTAGAGGAGGGTATAACCTTTAGTCAAGAAAATAATCAAAATGCTGTGGAGCCAAACGTGGCTGTAAAGGACATGCAGAAAAATGATGATCTTACAGAAGAGCCAGTTTACAATTCTTTAGAAGATGAATTAAAATTAGGGCAGGAAAGGTTTAGGATTCAGAAGACGGAAAGTTCAGTCGATTTTCCACTAAGCCCACTTGATTTAAGTCAGCTTGAAGATATGGTAAATGACGGTCCTGCCAAATGTAACTTAAGTAGCAATAAGCGTCATAAAGAAGACAATAGCTCAGAATCTGAGATTGAAGTAAATAATATGGATGATGATACAACGTCAGTTGCAGAATCAGATGTGTCCATTCAGAGTTCACAGATGAAAGATGAAATGGTAATGTACCGATCAGAAGGGGGTGAAGTGTTAGTGCCATATGTAACGGCGAGAGGCGTGAAATATCGTCTACTGCGCCATGATTCTGATATTTCCAAACATGAATTTTTGTCTGTGGTAGAACTAGGAAACATTAAATTCGCAGGAAAATTAGGTAAATGGTCTAAGAAACGAGCTAAAAAACCAAATCAAGTTAATCTAATGATGGCGGTTGTAAACATCATTTTACAAATTATGATTATCTGCACCATCAATTGCAGAGGATTAAATACTGAATTCAAGCAGCGCCACTTGCTTGAAGAATTAGCAAATGAGAGAGTTGATATTGCTTTTCTACAAGAGACCAAAATTCAAAAAATTGAAGTGTATGAATCTCTCAAAGATATTTCAAAAGGGCAGATTTTTTATTCTTTGTCACAAGATAATAGCGCTGGAATGGCCATTCTTATCATGCCCCACTGTCTCAACTATGTTGATGTTATTTCGTCGTCATCAGATACACATGGACGATGGATTTGTGTATCAATTGATGTACTAAACACAAGGTTAAATTTGATGTGCCTTTATGCGCCAACCTCTCATCAATTGCATCGTGAATTTCTAAATGACGTTGCCACAATAATTCAAGACAGAACGCCTGAAAACCTAATTATGGGCGGTGACTTTAATTGCATATTAGATAAAGTTAAAGACAGAAACGCTAGGTCTAATTTTAATGACACATCTCATAATATTTTGAAACACATCTGTGAATATAAAAGCTTGTTAGACACTTATCGGATTGAAAATCCAGAGGGCAGGGACTTTACTTGGTTTTCAATCAATGGAAAGAAAGCATCCAGATTGGACAGGATCTATGTAGAACGATCATTGAAAGGTTACATGTGTAAAACTAACATAAAAGCCATAACTTTCTCTGATCACAATCTGTTTTTCATCACATTAGACAATGCTGACTGGATCAAACGAGGAGAGGGATTTTGGAAACTCAATGTGGCATTGTTACGAGATAGTTGCTATCGCAAATGTGTAGAAAGTTATTGGAGGCATTGGGACGAAAAAAGAAGTTTGCATGAATGTATAACAGACTGGTGGGAGGATGTTAAATCCGACCTGAAACATATTTCAAGGCAGTATTCCATCAGGAAAGCACGAGAAATGCGAAAGCGTAAAAAGGCGCTTCAGCGGTCGGTCGGTGTGTACAATTAATAAGAAAATTAATGATGGAGAATATAATTATTACGTACTATTAGTTAAATTAAAAGGTAGACTAAATGAAATAGAGCAATATTAGTTTGATGGGGCCAAAATAAGGGCAAGAGCACAAATGCACACCGAGGGTGAAAAGACAACCCATGACTTTTGTAACGTGGAAAAAGCAAGAGGTATAGAGAAATTAATGCACTCACTGAAGACTAATGATGGTGTATCAGTGTCCTCAAATGCAGAGATGATGGAAACAGTATGCAAATTTTACAAATCATTGTACAAATCTGGGGCAAGTGATGAAACTGCAACTAGAGATATGTTAGCCAATATAACGCAAAGACTTCCAGATGCATGTCGCGAAAGTTGTGACCAATCACTAACAATTGATGATTTGACAATATCCCTCAAAGGTATGAAGTTAGAAAAGTCTCCGGGCCGCGACGGACTTCCAGTCGAATTTTATCAAACATTCTGGCACATATTTGGTCCAGTATTACAAGAAATAGCAGCTAGCATTTTTAAGCAAGGGCATCTCCCTCCATCAATGGCCCAAGCATATGTTCGGCTTATATACAAGAGGGGTGACAGAAATAAAATACAGAATTATAGACCAATCTCTCTACTCTGTGTAGACTATAAGATTATTACTCGGGCACTAACATTAAAACTTGGCGCAGTCCTAGGCGAAGTAATTGATGATGATCAAACGTGCTCTGTACCAGGAAGAACGATATTAAACAACACATTGCTTATACGAGACCTTATTCAATTAGTTGAAAAGGATGGCATCCCAGCAGCAATAATAGCACTTGATAACGAGAAGGCGTTTGACAGACTTGAATGGGACTTCTTGTTTAAGTCTTTAGACCATATTGGCTTTGGTTCCAGGTTTATTAAATGGGTCAATATTTGACATACTGATATAACAAGTTGCTATTTAGTAAATTGTCATCTATCTGAACCTGTAGTGTTGGAACGAGGTGTCAGACAGGGTTGCTCATTGTCTTCGCTTCTATTCGTCATACCTATGGAATCGTTGGGGGCCACATTGAGGCAACGTAAAGATTTTCAAGGAATATGTATACGTGGCATAGAAAGGCCACTAAATGTTTCTCAATATGCAGATGATACGACTGTGTTTGCAGGTAAAAATTCAGATTTTAGAATTTTAAATGGAGTATTATCGGATTTTCAAAAGGCATCAGGGCTTAAAGTCTAAGGGATTATTTTTGGGCGCTTGGAAGGACAGAACCGACAATGTTATGGATATTAACTGGTCAGATGATGTCATAAAGATTTTGGGTATTTGCTTTAGTAGAGAACAGGATGTAATAATAAACTGGGAAGAAAGGCTATCCAAGCTAAAGTGTGCATTAGTAAATTGGAAACGACGTAGCCTAACTGTATTTGGCAGGACATCTGTCCTTAATAATTTAATTTTATCTGGACTGTGGTATACCGCTTCTGTAGTTCATATGCCCAAATCAGTAGCCCCAAAGATCAACACGTTACTTTTGTCCTTCTTATGGGAGGACAAAGCCCATTTAGTATCGCAGTAAATCCTCACCAATGAAAAGCATGATGGAGGCCTGGATTTGGTTAATGTTTTAGCAAAGTTTGCTTCCCTAAAACTGAAATTATTGAATAAGTTACTCACTTCAAGCTCATCTTGGTCAAGAAGAATTTTTAATTTTGTGTAATAAACTGCCACCTAACCATCAGAAGATACCAAACGTATATACAGAACAGCTCGAAGCTTTAAAGATATTTACACGATCAATGCCACAACCCAGTTGTTGGGAAGATGCCTTAGAGCAACGTCTTTGGGGCAACGAGTTGATTCATGATAATGATGCTGTATTATATTTGCCCTCTATGGCCAAAAATGGCATTCAGTATTTACGTGATTTAGTTAATCCAAAATCTCGCAAATGGATCGCGATGCAGGATGTAGCAAGAGCAACATCAATGAGGCATATTGATGCCCAACGATTATTTCTTAGAATAAAGAATGCAATACCTGGTGAATGGTTCAAATTGCCGAAAGCACGTGGCAACAGAGATATGTTTCAACAAACATTAGTATTTAAGTCAGAGAATATAAAATACAACATGGCTTCTAGAGCCTGGTATGGAATGTTAATGCAAAGTCGGAGACAGACTCCTGTTGCAGTTAGGCATTGGAACACTTTAGGATGCACACCAAAGAACTGGAAAAATGCGTGGAAAACAATATATCTACCTTGTTTACCAGCAACCGCACGGGACCCGGCATGGCGATTACTCCATCGAAGGCTATGGGTCGGCCATCTGACTTGTAAGTGCAAAATAACAAGTGCAGACCGGTGTTTATTATATAATACCGAGGAGGAAACAATAGACCATCTGTTTACACAGTGTTGTATAGCTACAGGCTTTTGGGTATATATCAATATGCTCCTTGCTAAATTTGGAATCAAATATGTGAAATTAATGGCTGAAACAATTATGTTCAAAGATTGCTCAACTATCCGACGAATCATTAATAGCAAGGAGAAAGAATTGTTAGTAACCCTGATATCTGTAGGAGTGTGGGCCATTTGGAAACATCGGTGTTCAGAGGTCAGAGATAAAACAGGAAACAACCACCAAAGAGCCATACAAGCTACATTTCGATCATTGTTGATAAACTGCATTCATTGTGAATTTTACAGGCTAGTGGAACATGGAAAATAAAGTAGATTTAAAGATATATGGTGCAAAACTGGCCTAGTATCAATTGAACATGGATATCTAAAAATAGCAGAAGCAGAACTTGTATAAGCTAGCACACTCGCTGCTTGTTGTATATTGATATATGGTATTTTATTTTATTTAATTGAGTTAATTTAAAAATTTTAATGTCTTAGATGATAATTTTGACGAATAACCTAACCTTGGGAATCGGTATATTTAAATATCAATTGAGCATCACGTCAATATTCTGGAGGTGATCAGACATTCGAGTTCATTAGGTTAACAGAGTATAACATCTTTCATATATACAATTAACATCCTGTTGTAAATGTTTACTGTAGGTGTATTTGTTCCAGGGTAATTTACAAAAACTTACAATGAAGTAAATTTAAAATGTGAACCCAGAGCGCCATCTATGTAGTCATAGTTTGTATACTTTTGCTTTGTGCATTTTACGACATAAAGGCTACTACGCCTGCTCGGTATTTAAGAACCGGCCAACTGGCGTCAATGAGTGACCTTTTGTTACTTATTGACGAGTCACCTCGCCACTAGTTGGCGAGCTGCACTCGCCATTTGGGCCCAATACTATATGGTGTGCTACGTTAAACTACATATGATCTACTTAGCCTGCCGGTCATGAATCGTCTCAATGGCGTCAATGAGTAGCGGTAACTTACTGCTAATTATTGATGAGTCACTTTACCACTTATTGGGTAACTATGCTCGCCATTTGGGCCTACTACTACACGGTGTGCAAATAGTAATGGCTTTGTTAAATTATATTATGTTATCAGCTCTTTATTAAAGTTTGGTTTTTTCTATGTAGTTATGCCATGGGTGTGGTATATGGTAATAGAGTAGTTTAGCTTGCACTGTTTTGATATGTTAAGTTTGTATTGTTATTCATATACTATTAATAAAGCCTGCTATTTCACCCGATTTTTAATGGGGGTTTGCAAGCCTTTTTTAAAGGAGCTCCTCCGTGAGGTGTGTCCGACTGCGTCAGCGTCGGTTTTTCAAAAAAAAGAAAAGTAAAAAAGTAGTAGTAGTAGTAGTAGTAGTAGTAGTAGTAGCAGCAGCAGCAGCCACAGCAGCAGCAGCAGCAGCAGCAGTAGTAGTAGTAGTAGTAGTAGTAGTAGTAGTAGTAGCAGTAGTAGTAGTAGTAGTAGTAGTAGTAGTAGTAGTAGTAGCAGTAGTAGTAGTAGTAGTAGTAGTAGTAGTAGTAGTAGTAGTAGTAATAGTAGTAGTAGTAGTAGTAGTAGCAGTAGTAGTAGTAGTAGTAGTAGTAGTAGTAGTAGTAGTAGTAGTAGTAGTAGTAGTAGTAGTAGTAGTAGTAGTAGTAGTAGTAGTAATAGTAGTAGTAGTAGTAGTAGTAATAATAATAATACTAGTAGTAGTAGTAGTAGTAGTAGTAGTAGTAGTAGTAGTAGTAGTAGTAGTAGTAGTAGTAGTAGTAGTAGTAGTAGTATCAGTGCTCAGTAGCAGCAGCAGCCGCAACAACAATAGTTTTTCTACATGAGATTGAATGTCCAAATAAATATAAAATTAAATTATCGCTCATTTATTTTACAGCTGATAATGCCAACAAAGTTAAGCAATGCTGAGAAACAAAGACTCTACAAACTCAGACGGGACAGTGACCCAGACAGACGTACACCATACTTAGCAAAGAAGAAAGAAGATTACGTAAAAGACTGTAAACTTGGCAAACGGAAATTCAAAGACATGACAGAACGTAAGAGAAGGGTACAAAGACCTTGGTGGAGGAAGAATCGGCAAGCGTGTCATGCCAGTGCAAAGAGGGCTCGTGTTCAGTTAACACCCCCACAGTCTCCTGCCGATGATCAACAAATTACAGTTCTGACCAGGTTTATAACTTATTACCAATAATAATTAATCTAACTCTTGAGCTATAAATATAGTCGCTGGGAACAGCAAGTCTGCATGCTGTGTATGATTTCATCTCACTAAGTTAGCCCTTGTGAAATGATAAAGATGCTGAAGTAACCTTTGCCCCCCCCCACCCAACCCCGCCCCACCCCACGTACACACACATACACATACCCGCATGCACGCACGAATGTTCAGACACTGGCGCACGCACGCATGCGCTCGAGTAAAGAGAGAGAGAGAGAGAGAGAGAGAGAGAGAGAGAGAGAGAGAGAGAGAGAGAAAGAGAGAAAGAGAAAAAGGGAGGGAGAGGGACCCACACGCGCATGCACACACAACCACGACCACCACCAATTAACACGTATCAGCTCCATGTCGATTGGATAAAAAGTAAAACAACTGGAGGAGATCTGGTCCAAAACATAATTAAGAATGACAGTTCGAAGAATGAAAAGCTTGAATGCATGGTAATAGTCTGCCTTGTTTAATGTTTGCTTACTTGTCTCATTGATAGCTTGAAGTTGGAGTTACTAAATGATTGATCAAGTGGGTTATTGTTTGCCTGATTGTTTGACTGCCCATTATTTCTGTTTGTCTGGTGTCAGAGTCATTAACAACAGGCTTTCGTGAGTAACCGCTTTGGGAGTCCAAATATGAAATTAAACCATATTATACTCCAAGAGTTCCACTGCTGGAAGGCGTGTGCGTACGTGTGTGCGTGTGTGTGTGCGTGCGTGTGCGTGTGCGCGTGCGTGCGCGTGCGCGTGCGCGTGCGTGCGCGTGCGTGAGTGCGTGAGTGCGTACGTGCGTGCGTGCGTGCGTGCGTGCGTGCGTGTGTGTGTGTGTAGGCCCATATGCATTAATAATATATATTGCAGAGAGTTCACTGAAAATCAGTTACTCTTTGTTCTGCAAACTTAGGCCATTTTAGGTTGTTGAGCCGACAGAACTCGACAGACAGACATGCCAGTGTAAGACCCATGAGAACCTCCAATTCATGGCCGATGCCTTAAAATAAATTCACATGCTTCCAACCCGTAATCTTGAGGAGTTGGTAGGTAGTATTGTCTGTAACATGGAATGTAAGGAATGTGCATATGATGAAGGTACAGCGTGCACGTCCAACCTCTACCTGCTTAACACTAGAGATAAGGATATACAGGTAAGTGAGGTGAGATACCCACAATGGATACTGAAAAGTTATCCACGGTCAGACAAATCAGAACAACCTATGTTATCCAATGATGCTATGGTCAAGGTTACGGTAAAGGAAGAAGTTGTCACTACTATTGAAAAACTTGAGAAGGATTTTCAAAGCAACCTACTTAGGTTCGAGAAACACATCTTAAATATTCGCAACCAGTACAAGGTATATAGACACATCCGTGAAGACATGACACCAAATGAATGTATGTTGCATGTAGACTTCAGTGAGAACTACTCTTGTAAGTATGCAAATGAAATCCAATCAGTGCATTTCGGTGGGTCTCACCATCACGCCTCTCTTCACACAGGTGTCCTATATGTCAGTAATGAAGTAAAATCATTTTGTTCAGTATCCCCTTCAAGACAACATGACCCCGGCGATATGGATGCATCTGAAACCTGTTCTTGATATGATTAAAACCAAGTACCCTCTGGTAATTACTCTACATGTGTTTAGTGATGGACCGACCACCCAATACAAACAAAAAGGCAAATTTCCTTCTTTCAACTGAACCTTTCACAATGGGATTTAGTACAGTCACATGGCACTTCTTTGAAGCTAGCCATGGCAAGGGGCTTCCAGATAGGGTAGGTGATGCTCTAGAGCGGACAGCGGATCGGCTGGTAAGAATGGGACATGATATTCATGATGCCCCCACGTTGTACCAGGTAAGTTAAAATACAGAGATGTTAGCTGCACCTGCGAGGCAGAGGAAATAGCATGTGCATGCTATAAACTTACAGATTTTGAGTTTCATATTGATCTCCTTCCAAACCATTTGCGTGCTAATGTTCGGGATGCAGATTCAGTTCATACGGATGCTGCAGATGAAGTTCAAGGTGTCGGCAAGGTAGGAAGATCCTTGGTCCATAATAACTTGACGATTCCCCTCGATAGACCAGAGGTAATTGGTCATAGTCATGTAGAAAAATTCTGTGTCGTAGTTTATGATGACAAACCATAGCCTGGTAAGATACTAGCTGTAGATGACACTGAAGAGAACATCGAGGTTAGTGTTAAATGTATGAATATTATGGACAGAAATCGGTTCTTCTGGCCAAGATGGGATGATATTAATTGATATCCAGCGGATGATATTTTGTGTCTCATTCCTGACCCTGAACATGCAAACAAGAGATATTTCATGATTTCTCGTCCTATTTGGGAGTTGATAGAGGAGCAATTAGAACTAAACGTTCATTAACATGGGTATTGTCTAGATTGCCAATGTACCATACACAAGCACCCTAGAATTATTTACAGCAGTCATTGGTTAATACACTACCTAACACTTTTCTATGTACGTTAAATGTGGTCTGTATTGTATCCAGTGTTCAGAATACTCAAGAATAATTACCGTTGCCTAATTATGCTGAATCTTAATTATGTTGCTTTAATGATGGTTCATACGTTTCTATTTATTGCTTAGAACAACGTTCTGTTAAGTTTTTAAAACGTTTGGTAATAATGTTTGTATTACATTCATATGAGAGGTGTCAATATAATGGATGTTTATGAAAAGAAATATGTTAATATTCTAATCATAAATGCCAGATGTCAGTTTCTATCTAGTAATTACTGTTGGTTGTTAGTCCGTCTAAACCGTTTCCAGTTAGCATTGGTGTTACTTATAGTCATTGGTGTTAAGGCACTGTCATTGGTGTGACATCAAGGTTTCTTGAATCTGCCCATTGTAAGAATCTTCCAGAGAACAAACATTTTACTGTAGGATGACAGCTGGTAATACCTTACAGACTGAGTGGGGTTTCTTATTACTCAATGATATATTTTCTGTGCTGGCTGTATTGTTATATGTAGCATCTGAACCAAACATATCCGTTCAATACCAAAATGTCAATTTACAGCCATGTATATTGATTGCAACCTAATGTACCTACAGATGTCTCGGTAAGGACACTTATCATACAATACTATGCATTATTGAACATGTTCTATTGCTGTATAGCACACTAGGTACACACCATCTGTCAGTAACACCAATGAAATATTTTAATTAACTGCCCATGTTTGGTATGGCTATGCTCAATATATGTGGGTAGATTAGCTCAGGTATTCGTAATTTTGTGTCATGGAATGAAGATAGTTTCTGATGTTTAGTAATAAAACAGCATTTATTACTAATCAACTTGTGTTGAATCAGTGCTTTAAAAAGATACCACAATGGGAGAATCACCCTAAAACATGTAAAATCTGTTGCTACCTCCTGCTCTCATACACACTGTAGGTAAGCGCATGGGTGAAAGGCAAGACCACTGTGGTGGCAGCCAGCTGCTGCACGTTCCCCTTAAAAATAAATAATTTTTCAATCCCTTTACTTTTTACATCAGAAAATAGTAAACTGAGTAATTGCCGATTATCTTAAGATTATTATTAGGATAATCAGCACGCAAGTTAGAGGTCAGCAACAGCACCAAGTATAATTAGTTACAAAATATTTAACAGCTTACCGGTATAGTTTTCAGGAAATTGATCGTTAGAGCATTCGGGGATCGATCAATCCCAACACGGCGAGGTGTGCGTGGAGCTTAGATAGAGGTGGGATGGGCATAACTAAAACTGGAAAGGTACATTGCTCTGCACAACAGCAACATCTTCCACCAAATTTGTTGAAAACTGAGCACCAGTCCATCCATTAAATTAAATTTAAAATTTAAAATTTTGACATCAGATTGGTAAGGGAATTCACATCGCAATACTCATATGGATATGTTTAGGTTGTGTTTGTGCTATATGATATTGCTTGATAGCGTTCAAACTTCTGCCTCAGCTATACTTAACATGACATATCGCGCACTGATGTCCTTCCACATATGTGCCAGTATATTGCCAGCTCGTTGGGCCAACGAGCCCTTCCCACATGCAATGTTTTGTGAGATATGGAACGGACATGAACATATTGAGAGCATATGTAATCAACATCTGGTCTCAATCGGTTATTATAAATCACTGTTTAATTAATCTTAGGCTTTGGCTTTTAATAAGTAGAAGTAGTTTGTTAGTTATATAATAAAACAAGAGCCATCCGAGATCGCATACCCTCGCCTTCCATTTTTATCACATTGTAAAATGTTTTCGGATTTTCCAGATTTTCCCGGTTTATCCGGTGATTTTGTGACTTTCCGAATCTTTTCGGATTTTCCGGATTAGGGTGTGTGTGTGCGTGCGCATGCGTGCGTGCGTGCGTGCGTGCGTGCGTGCGTGCGTGCGTGCGTGCGTGCGTGCGTGCGTGCGTGCGTGCGTGCGTGCGTGCGTGCGTGCGTGCGTGTGTGTTGTGCGTGTGCGTGTGCGAGTGTGCGTTCGTTCGTGCGTGCGTGCGTGCGTGCGGTTTTGGGGCTTAGCTAGAAATTGGTATCCCTATTGTTTGTACCCATAAGGTGGTCGCTAAAGACAGGTTTTACGGAACATGCATTGATGTTTCAGTCTGGCAGCAAGAGTAAACGTCTCATCAGAAGCGTTCACAATAGGGTTAGACGATGCCGTTTGCATTCACCTCAATCCAGGGGAATTATTTCCCCACGCCTGGCCATTGCGCACCCCACCCCAACCCACCTCCTTGGTTAAGCAAACTAAAATATACCTGATCGTAATGATAATTGTGCGTTTTACATACCATAGCAAGAGCAATCAGAGATTGCAGAGCCTCGTCCTGCCGTTTATTTTTGTAGTATTGTAAAAAGCTTCCTATTTTCCTGATATTTCGGATTTTCCGGGTTATTTTCGGATTTTTCTTGGAATTCTAGTATATCGTCCGACTCATTCTTGTGTTAAAGTTGGAGCCATATCTGACCAGACGTAGTTCCCGAGATATCTACAGAACCAGAATTTTATCTGATCCGGATCCATATTATTTTATCCGGATCATGGACAAAGTCCGCAACTCCTCTTACACGGCAAGTTCCTTCGTTGCGTTAAAATTTGAGTCAAAACCGATCAGTAGTTTTCAAGATATAGATACGGAAACGGATGGACGGACGGACGTACCGGATGATGGACGGACGGACGGGCGCCTAGAAGGACGGACGGATGGACGGACGGACGGACGCCTAGACAGACACACAGACAGTTGTTTTACAATGTAACCTCTCCATGTGCATGACTAGCCACGTGGTCATCAGCGCTCAATTGAAAAAATCGATCCTTGCTTACATTTTCTTAAAATCGCGAGCGGCTAGCCGCCTGGCTTTGGTCTCTGATTGGCTAAGACACTCTTCATCATCATCGTTTGTAGATTCATCATGGGCCAGGAGCATAATTGTAAATAATAATTAGGCTATAGCAAAAAAATTGCGCCCACATGGATACACGATGGATAGCCGCGCGGTTTAAACCCGCGTACAGGGAATCTAACCGTAGGTCCTGTTCACACTAGAGAGAACGCGAGGTAACGCCATACTGACGTATGACGTTCCACCAGATAAAAACTGTAGAGCGAACGCGGCCTTAGTTTGTTGATAATGATAATAAGATTCAAAAGCCGATTCCTTTTATTACTAACTTTATTATTTTTCGACAAGCCTTTATACATAAATTCCCCTCATCAGGTAAACATAATGAAGCGCATTTATGTGCGAAAACTTGTCGAAAATTAATAAAGTTAGTCCTAAAACGTATCACATTTAGAATTCTGTTATAATATATTGTAACATACGTTGACATTGCAATGATTGGTGATTGCTTGGAAAATGTAAATGTATTTGGTAAAATAAGCACGTTTGTGGTACCTCGTGTGCCGGCAACGTCCAACGTCTGGGATTTGGTTGCGGAAGAAATTCCGGGAATGCACCTTGTCATGGGGGCAGGGCGGTATTGGACGACCCCGCGTTTCATTACTTACACACCTCGTACAACAACGACCTAATTCACATTTCTTGTAAACAATGAAAGAGCGTGTACATGGAAGACAAAGGACATTCATAGTTATTGCTGAAATAGCTTCGCTAATGGCGTCAAGTAATGCGATACCCGATCAGAAATGTCACCATAATTACAATAGGACAATAGATGTCAGTTGTAGGCAAGATTGCATTCACAAACTTATTTAGCATATTTATTTCTACCCGAAAAAAGGAACTTGGCCAGGTCTTTCCTCACTGTTTCTGCCGCAATGCAGTACCCAATAGGATTTGCAGTGCTGTTAGCGGCGATCAGGTACAGGAAAATCAAATACAAGTTGTCCTGATACGGATGATATCCTTGATAACGAGACTGCTGGATTGTCACATATATATTACACGGAAGCCATGCGATTATGAAGAGTACAATAACGATACTAACAGCCCTGGCATCCGTGTTCTTCCGATCATGTTGCCGAGTGTCCACTGCCACTTTACTACGCGATACCATAATGTATTTGCCGATATGGAGTAATGCTATCGCGAGAATCGGAATTATCGTATCGAGAATAAGAAAGGCCATCTCCCTGGCAAAAGGATTACCCACAAAGCCACACACAGTGGCCACCTTGTCTGCAATCACAACTTCCTTCGGCTGCGACAGAAGACCTATTGGCAAAGTGTATATTACCACCCCTGTCCAAATCAACACACAACTTGTCAAAACGAATGAACACGTGACACGAGCGCGCGCTGCGAGCGGAAATCCTAGTTGATAAAATCTGAGAGCGGCAAAGAAAACTAGATGGTAATTACTACCTATAACACCGACCAATCCGGTAAACCAAAGCAACTGGCACGTGAAGTTTGCCTCGGGAAACGTCACCATAGGGAATATAATTGCTGCCCATCCGATACCGGAGAGACAGGTGACTAGATCCTCCATAGCTAAGCTAGTTACTAACGTGAATAATGGTGTCCGCCAGCGACCAGATCTGATCAGATAATAAATGAGAAGGAGGTTGAACATGACACCGATCCCTAGATATGCAACAGGAAGTTCCTTCCACAAGAATCTGGGTATGTCTTTATTCAGGTGTACATAGACTTCACGCTCCAGGGCCATACTAGCAGTTGTATCATTTGGGAAGTTCATGGTGGTTGTTAGCGATGGGTTAGGGAGTAGGTCTCTTTCCGATCTATAGCCCTACCTAAACACGAAATGCTTCAAAAGTCCTTGTGCTGGGTATTTACCCCAATAGTTCGTTGTTTCTCGGAGTTCCTTTCTAAAAGATCATTTGTTTCTGAACACTTGGAATAGCATATCTCAAATACAAGACAAGCATACGGTAAAGTGATTGAAAATCTTTGAAACTAATCTGACTGGAAGCTGTTTCTGCCATGGGCAGAAACAGCTCCCAGACAAATTAGATTTCTCAGATTTAACAGAATTACATCTAAAGGTGTGGGGTTGGCAGGAGAGACGTCATGCAACCCCCACCCATCGCACCCCACCACCCCACACCATCCCATCCCACCCCACCCTCAGGACCCACCGGCACCATGATGTTTTACTTATTAGCTTCCAGGTAAAAGATTGGGATATGTTACCAGAAAACAAATTGTCACGATCCTTATTTTTTAAGCATAAAACAAAACCGCATTATCATGAATGATAGACACGAGCGGGCAAATCTACATGGTCAATGTTAATTTATTTCATAGGATGTCGTTTGTATGACAGATAACACAGCTGAGGTCAAATTGTCACATGTTTTTTCCGATGCTAGAAAAGTTGGAATCGTGCATCATGGCGACTAGCAAAGGAATAGTTAGGTGCTAATCCCTTGAAAATCAATAATATACACAATCTGCCAAATCGAAAGCGTCAATGGTTATTTATTTCATTGAATCTTGTTACTATGACTGCTAAGACAATGCTGGTTTTGAATGTAGCGGCAATCTTCCGTTATGTGCAACAGAACATAAAGTCGACATGGTATAAAATTGATCAGTCAAAATGTTTGTATTGCTGACATTTACATACCAGACAATAAATCTGCTGGCTGTATTCGACAAAACATCACTCAAATATTCACAGTCACTATCAGGCATATCAAATGATGATGCCTCGCCTGCATTGCTGCTATCATCATCAGTGGAACTACTATGCCCCTTTCGCTCGACCATATCTCATCCTTAGACCACATGGTTTCACTCCGAACATTATTCTGATTTGGGTTAAGTATGTCTTGTTTTAATAGATGTGCTCTCTTCCATATACCTAGCTGAGAGTTCAACTCTCGTGTGTAGTAGTCATGCATTATTGGAGGAAGTGTTGCTCGGTTAATGGTTTCTTTTGTTTGAGCCTTCCTCTCATTAGCAACTCTTCCCTTTACACACCGAAATGAAATGCAACAGCGTTTGTTATGGGACTCGTTGTGAACATTTGGCAGATGGATTCCTCAAGCTGAAAAGATTCTGTGAGATCAGGAGTGAGAGGTTCAATGGTTCACCAACAGTATGATGAGCCTCATGCTAGTCATCAGCCATCCTCAAAAGAATATACTACCTTAAAATTGTGACTAAGGATGTCAAAAAAGGCGTCAGCTGATGTTGGGCAGAAGTATGGTTTATTGGCCTTTAACGTACTCGTGTGCATCTTCACATATAGAAAGTCATAGACTACTAGAAGGACCACAGAGGAATGATTGCTAGGCTTTGTTCTGCATGTACCTATTTGAAAATGATAGTGAAAAAGATTAGTGTTTTAAATTTATTGGGGTTCTACCAGACCCTCCACTGAGTCGATGAAACTTGAGGTGACAAAGTATAGTTGTACAATCTAGAATACATTTACTAAAGATCTTGAGTATCGTACAACGCATGTGCTGGATGGCCTAGTAGAGTATTTGCAACCAGCCTCGTTGGCAAAGATGACATTATTATATTTGAAGAAAGAAACGATAACTTGCCAATATTGTCAAATGCTTTGTTATTGCTTTCTGGCAAATGATTGTCCATTTAATTTTCTTACCAGAGAACATGGCTCATAGATCTGGTGAACATCAGATGACTAATGGACCTCTCCATTTTAGCTATGCCCCCCCCCCCCCCATCTCCAGCTAAGCTCCACCCACAGCCCGCTCATGTTGTGATCGATCGATTTCTGAACTCTCTGAATATCTATTTCTAGAAAACCATACAGGTAAGCTAATTAGTTTCAAAATATTCAACAGCATGTTTATTAAATAGTAGAGACATAAAACTTGTACAATGCGTCAAACTATTAGGAGTTAAAGACGGGCCAAATAGAATAATTTATGACGTAATGATTATAACGTCATCCTAACCGCGACTTAGCTGATTATGATGTCATACGCCGTCAGATTGATAGATGGATACTCTGGAAAGGTGAATTGCAGGAGGAGTGTGGTGATGATCTTTCTTTCCCCATCCCCTATAAATGACAGATGTTGATGACGATGATGAGGTTTTGTTTTATGCTTAGAAAATATAAGGATCGTGACAAAACATGTCCAGATCTTGTACTTAGAAGCTAATAAGTATAAAAATACGATGGCGGTGAATTCTGAGGGGTGCATACTGGTTTCTCCTGACACCACCCCACCCCCATACTAATCGGAAATAAGTTGACGGTCTCTCATCGTTAAATTGTTAGTTCATAAATCTAATTGACTTATATAATGCATAAATCGCATTACATAGGCACTGTGGTTGAGTGAAAATTGACTGTTGTCAATGGTCGTTGACTTAATATCTGCCTTTATCATATTTTTGCGAAGTACCGTGCTGGAGTATTGCCTTTACATCGCCTTAGGAAGAGACTCTTCGATAAGCACGTTCCCGTATGATCGTTATGGAGGTCCTTGTGTTCCGTTGAACACACAAGATTGTGACTTGTGCATGGCGGTGTTCCGTTCTTGCATAATAATATATCTACACCCGGAATCCGGAATTGTCGTCTACAGCAGTCACAGAGGCAACTTAATATGGGTAATAAAATAACAGCACCCGTAAAGGCCCGCCCGTTCTGGTTCGGCTCCCTTATGTGCGGAATTGAAATTAAAGTAGGTAATCAACATATCTAAACGCGTTGGGGACGTACATAATCAACCACTAATTAAAACAGCAATGGGGTGGTGTCAAAAATGAATCGTAGACGCCATCGTCTGGACTGGTCCTGTGTACTGGTACGCTCGTCTCAACAGTAAACGCAATCATAACGCCTGGCTCACTTATTTTAGTTAGTAATTTTGTCCATGGGAATCGTAGTTACGGTTCACACTCCGACGTGGGCGATGACAGTTCTATCCACGCAGCATGTGGACGTCTCCCTTCTCTCAGAACCATACGCAGTCCTAAAAATGGGATAGGACCGTGACATTAGCACTGAACATAAAAGTAATGGTGTGTAAACCGCAAACTCTCAGGCATAGTGAACATCTCCCACCGGTGGCATGAGCACAGTCGCTGTTTTTACTGGTGGGAACTGCTAATCTCTGTGACCATTGGCGGTTTCCCCGATCGGTTTTGAAACCCTGTCAAAGTCAATAAGCTGAAGAAGTCGTTGGTTTGGTTGGCATATATCGAGTCCATAATTTCTAGATCCCATTTCACTTATATCTATACTAGGTTGATTTTCGGTCTGTTAAGCCATTATGGCTCACTTCGCCGGATTTTACCCATTTATACCCCTGCGCGAAGAGAAGCAACACGAGTGAATTAGATCGCATATATGTCCAGTGTTACCGAGTTAGTAAAGCACATAGACACGAACCAGGATACCTAGTTAAGACCGCTAGTATTCTAGCCAATGAGTTGTCGTCTCCTCAAAGGAATATCACATCAGAACAGTCACAATTAAATAGGAGATGTCCGCTAGAATTTATGAGCGCATCCAGTCATATTTCCAAAACACAAACACAATCTTATAACAATTAACTCCAAATTTCCACAAGTAGAGTTGTCACCCTTGCATAACTATCAATTCCGGTTTTTATCGCGGTCTCGAGATTTGTCACGTCCAGAAGTCGATCTGCAATCAGCCAGTTTCCATGACAATATACAAAAGTTTCTATTTCGATTTAATATTAGTTCCTTAATCCTTTAATTTGTTAAAAACTCACAGATCATGTCAATTTACAGACCAAGAGACGAAAGATTTTTCACTGGCATGACCGCCTCGCATTCGTATCTCGCGAGATCTCCTTCGATTCGAGATCGAGAAAAGTATCTCGTATGTATTGAGTAGCCATTGGCGTAGTGATTTCCACCAGAATATGGTGGTAGAGAGAATTGAAACTTAAAAGGACATGAGCGCTACTCTTCTCATACCAGACAATATTAATTCACGTAAAACGAGATCATATAAAGCCTATAGTAGTCTGTATGACAAGCAGTTAACAGAAAAATAGTCCCTCTGAATTCGTAGTAAAATTCAAATCTGTCGCTCGTCTGTCGCGCACAGCATGAGGTCAAGAATTTGCTGACGTTGCGTGGATATTGATATCACACGAACCGCGCGGTGGATAGAGTCCATTTTAATGTCTGTATTAAGCTAGTGATACAGAGGTTAAAATGATACCAAAATCAATACGATCCATAGTGTTCCTTTTACAGTCCGCTACGGAGATGGACTGGGTTCCGATATGTCTGGTAGCCGAAGTGGAGTCTGTGTAACAGTCTAGTCGTTCGATGACGTAATAAGATGGCCGGTCAATACATTAGGGGTGTATTCTCGTAGAAGCCACGCCTCTATTTTTGGATTGGACCGCCTCGGTGATCGAGCCAGTCATTCCAGCGGTAAATCTTTAAAAATAACATTATCTTGGTCTGAAAATGGGTATTGTCACATTTTTCACGACCATTCCAGAAGCGGTTTTTGGTCAGAGTGTTAAAGGTTTAACAACATTACGCTAGCGTAATACGATACAACGAGTTCTTTTTATTGGGTTTTTTTCAATTGGTTTAGTAAATATCATTTTGTACTTGGTAACCTTCTTTCAATTTGCGTAAAAAACTTTATTTCATAAAATTGATATAGTTTCCGAATTCTCTGTCGCATCTGACTCACGATACCCCTATAGGCTATTATAGGTCTGCAGGAAACGATACTTGTTGAAATTTATTAGTATTGCTGCCAGGGATACAGAACCCCGATATCGTTGTCCTGACAATTTTTCGCAAGTTCGCCACCGGCCGAATGCGTGTATGGGATTATAATATAATATAATATAATATAATATAATATAATATAATATAATATAATATAATATAATATAATATAATATAATATAATATAATATAATATAATATAATATAATATAATATAATATAATATAATATAATATAATATAATATAATATAATATAATATAATATAATATAATATAATATAATATAATATAATATAATATAATATAATATAATATAATATAATATAATATAATATAATATAATAAAATATAATATAATATAATATAATATAATATAATATAAAAGCTCTGACAAACAATTATTATTGTTGTTAACATTATATTCGACAAGATTCCTACGGCCGTGTTCTCGCTAGAGATTTAATCAGGAATAACGCCATACTGACGTATGGCGGTATTCCTGATTAACTCTCTAGTGAGATCACGGCCTAAGATTCATGTAGTTTTATTAGATCTGTAGAATTGGATTTCAGAAAAGCGTTACCAGGTATATAATTACACAGTTTATGCGTGAATTATTATTCTTGGTAGAATCAACCCAGTATATTCTAAAATATGATATTTATAGGCTGTAATCTGATCAGAAAACTATTTTCATGCAGGAGAGACAATGGTTGTTTCATCACAGATACATCAAAGCTAATCAATCACTATATAGCGGGGCGTAGATATTGTCAGTTCTTAATAAATTGAGCAAACATCAGAATTGTATAGGCCTACCATCGCTTGGAAGGTAAACCTATTTCCTGTTTAAAACTATATTTTCGAAAGCTGATTTTGCTTTCCAAGAAGCGCCAGTTAGCGAGGAGAAAGTCTTCCGGGTAATGTAATCTAGCGATTTAGACGTAGACTGGTTAGAAGGAGCATATGCCATATTATTTCACACACATACTATGGAATAAAGGCTTGCCAATGGAGCAGTTACTAATGGGCCATCTCTTTACTTATGGTATATATGCATTCTTTAAATAACACTTTTAGAGGACAATGGAACCAGGCGAATAAATGTGTCACCATGTGTGAGTTGTATGTATGATTAAAGGTGTATATTCACACTAAGATGATAGAAAATAAAATTGGTAGAGTTGTGTACTTTTAGAGGCTTAAATTATGTGCCTAGATGTAATGAAACGAAATAAATCTTATCATATGATGATTTCATTACGTTTAAATTAAAAGTGTATATTCACATAAGAATGCTTGAAAATAAAATTGTTAAAGTTGTGTAGCTTAGTTTGTGTACGTAATTCTTTAAGTTGTGAAATTGAATTAAAGGCACGAGTCCCTTATTCAAATTTACAACTAATAAGATTTATTTCGTTTCGTTACATTGAGGTACACAATTTAAGCTTCTAAAAGTACATAGTTTAATTAATTTTACTATCAATCATTCTGGCGTGAATGTGCAACTTAAATATAATTTTTTTAGATTCTGAAATTGAACTAGAGACACGAGTCACTAATTCAACTTTACAACTAAAAGATTTATTAATTAATACAAAGTGATATCGTCATACCCTAAGATTTATTTCTTTTCATTGCATTGAGGTACATAATTTAAGCCTCTAAAGGTATGTAATTTTAACAATTTTAATTTCAAGCATTTTAGTGTGAATATGCAGCTTTAACATTTTGAACCCGAAAGACAGAAAACTAAATTTAATTACAATTCAATAAATATTCTGTTGAATATTTTGAAACTAATTTGATTGGAAGCTGTTGCTGCATATGTCAAATTAGCTTCACAATATCCAACAGCTTACGGGTAAAATTACGCCTTGAAATTGTGCTTCTGAAAATAAAGTATTCAAATAGTTAATTTTCTGTCAAAATGTAACCTCTAAGTATACCATATCTTAGATGCGCTGACTGTACAGCTTATATGACGCGCTTTGTCTCCGCCAATGATAAAGTGTATTACTCAAAGAAAGTATATAGATGTCTTGGTGTGGGAAGGGGTGGTGTTTGGGGATGTGTATGTGTTTTAAGGATGCTGTGGTGCAGGCTCCTTTACTCTGATGGCCAGAATCTGAGCCAAACTTTGTAGTAGGCTGGTCTTTTGGACCATATGTCTTGGTTTTTTAAACTGTTAACCTAATGGTCAACTGGCCATATAGGCCTACACGATTTTTGAGTGACTTTAAACGTTGAGTGACAAGAGTGTCGAGACTGGCCTGCTCGAGAAATCACGTGCCTATTGATACTCAGAGTGTGGTTATTTTAGGGTTAAGACTGTGGTTCTTTCAGATAAAACATGATAGCGAGGTGGTATGTGCAAGTACTGGCGCAATGCCCCTCCCACCATGTTTCTACGCCTAGACATTTCTGTTGCGTGTTACGTATACAAGATATATGGTCATAAAGACCACCCACTACAAAGTTTAGCTCAGATTGATGCATATTTTGAGCTTAATTTGATTGGAAGCCATTGCTGCTGTCAGCAATGTCTTTCAATCAAATGGCCCTTTCCATTTTTAGCTAAGCCCCGCCCATCGCTAGCTAAGCTCCACCCACACAACGTCGTGTTGGAATTGATCGATCCCCAAATGCCCTAGCTATCAATTTCCTGAAAACTATACAGGGAAGCTGTTGAATATTTTGTAACTAATTTGACTGGGTGCTGTTGCTGCCTATGGCAGCAACAGCGCACAGTCAAATTAGTTTCAAAATATTCAACAGAATATTTATTAAATAGTAAAAGCAAACAATTTGTACAACAACGCATAGACCGTCTTCAAATATGCGTTCGTGACGTACTTATCGACGTCATTCATGACGTCATTCATTATGATGTCATTGTACACACCACGCAGTTCATTATGACGTCATGTGATGTGTGGGTACTCTGGAAAGGTGAATTATGTTCAAAATATTCAACAGTATATTTTATTTTGTTTTGGAAATATGTCAATTAATTTATTTCTGAGCTGTATTGTGGTTATTTAGATCATCCTGTACTACGGTAATCTATCATGACCTTCCTTGATTAACGTGTCTGGATATGGGATACTTTGTCATCGACATTGGTCCAGCATTCTTTCCTTATTAAAGGTGAACATTCACACCAGAATGCGTGAAAATTAAATTGTTCACTTTTAGAGGCTTTAAATTGTGTTACTAGATGTAATGAAACGAAATAAATCTTAACATACGATGATTTTATTCTATTTAAATTACTGGACTTTTTTAAGTTGTGAAATTAAAATAAAATTTTTTAAATTTTAATATAATTAAAAAATTATAACCATTTATACGTGATGAAATCATCATTTTAACGAGCAAAGAGTCGTTTTCCAAAATCAGCTTGCCTTGAACGATATTTCTCTTGCTAATCTTACGGTCAACCAGCTTCTATACGGGACTTACACTGCCAACTTGGAAATGAACAAACTGATCTGTAATACGGTATGTCAATACATAATTAACACCAACCGCTTTCAGTAGCTTCTCGTTCGCGAACTTATAGTTTAAGGGGTAAAAGGACAGCAGCCCAACACGTACAGGTCGGGGCGAAGACAGCACCTAGAGCTCACCTCTGCTATTCTTCCATTTGATCTTATTCCTCGCTCTCTCTCTATCTCTCACCGTCTCTCCCCTCCTTTTTTTTAAAAACATATTTTATTGCATATATTACAATGGGATTGGGCACAAGTTGTTCGAAACTCTCCCTACAGAAAAAATGTATAGGCGGCAAGCATAAACATATACACAAAATAACAAAGTAAACGTATAAACAGATTACATATTATAATATATGTACATCATATTGAGTATTTATATATGAGAGAGAGAGAGAGAGAGAGAGGGAGAGAGAGAGAGAGAGAGAGAGAGAGAGAGAGAGAGAGAGAGAGAGAGAGAGAGAGAGAGAGAGAGAGAGAGAGGTATAGTGAGGCCAATAATTTTGCCCAACAGTAATATTTTCATGATGACCACCATAACAAATCGCCCAAGGGCCAGTGTTGCTCCCCTCCTTCCCCCCTCTCTCTCTCTCTCTCTCTCTCTCTCTCTCTCTTTCTCGGTCTTTCTTCCTACTCTCCCCCACCTCACACTCAACATCGACACACTTATGCACACTAATAGACTACAATTAATTAAACTATTATGATTTGCCGCTATTTTGTTGTCAAAAAGTTTTGGTATAATCTGTATGTGTATGGGAGATACTGGCATAAGACTCTAAATCGTATCGTGCTTCCATCCGAACAAATAAATCACGTTTAAACCAATGAAATCATCATATGCTAAGATTTATTTCGTTTCATTACATCTAGGCCCACAACTGAAAACTTCGAAAGTAGCCTATACAATTTATACAATTTTATTTTCAGTCATTTTGCTGTGAATATGCACCTTTAAGGTCTGTATGGAAAACACAATTTTAATAGCCATTTATACAATATGTTTGAAACACGAGCGTACAGTAAGAAATAAGCAAGAAATGCTAATTTGAAAACGCGCAAAACGGGAATTTTGATTTCAACTTTTTCAATTTCGGCAATCGATAAGCCAACCGTCACTTCAGTTACGACTCACATAGCCCTGCATAAGACTCAATAGTAAACAACGCAGATCTTGAAAGCGGTGTCGTCGAAATTACCTTCAGTACATGCGATATTTGTAATCGGTTCTAGTACAGATTTTCCTGCTGAATCCACATGTTTCTGTTTTATTAAACATACTGATACATTATTCCTCTAAATCGGTTATCAACGAGGTCTTACAAATTTTGCAAACTGGTCAGTTTCTTTGAAATTATTTTGAAATAAATTATCGTCATTACGTCCCATACAGGTGATAGATCTTGAGTTGGGAATCGGTCAGCGCGTTGTTGGCAGGCTGTCAGATTTTGAACAAAAGCTGTTTTTGTTAATATGTTGAATTGGTCTGAAAACTTATTTGAGTAATATGTTCTAGAGTAATTACAAATAACCGAATCGTATTATAATTGAATAATCGACATTTCTGTCACCATATGACAAGTGTATAACAACTCAATTTACAAGGCAAGTATTGTGTTCTATGAATAACATACTTTATTATCATAACATCGTCAATTTGCCATTGGCGAGCAATCAGTAGCCATTTAAACAGCCTTGGCAACTACCGCCAGCTACCTACTGTCCTCGGAAATTGACATGTGCTTGTATAGCTTCACATTTGGACATCAACAAAATACAACAACAGCATTGCTCCTAAAATTAACTCCAGTTATCTGATAAAATGATTGCAATATATGAACCAGAAATATCAGTGTTCTTTGTTGAAATATGCGAGTCAGAGACAATTTACGTAATTGAACCATGTATACATATTGAACTGAACAGTGTGATGGGATTATATATATTTATGGATAATGTATGGGTTCATGTGTCTCGAGATGGGTGAGTGGGTGGATGGGTGGGTGGGTGAAGTATCATTGTCCCTAGTTATTGGCGTAAAGATATGCGTACCAAAGTCACTTTACTTGGACAAATTGCTTAAAAGCCTTACCTAGTATCAAGTCTGCTTCATTTTAAATTTTCTCCTAGAAAATGACCATTTGCTGACCAAGAGAATATAATTTTTGAAGACTTATCACTGGAATGACTGGCTCAGTTATCGAGCCAGTCATTCTATTTGCAAATTTTCAAAAATAGTTCACTATTGGCCTGCAAAATGACATTTCTCAAGAACAATGCAGAAAGTGTTTCTGGGGGATTTGAGCGTTAAGGGGTTAACGCGTTTCCTCGCGGAGTGCAGCCATATATAACTATGGCATCACGTGAATAGACGTTGCCTATAAGCGAAACAGACTTAATTTATTGTTGAAATAAATATGACGAATTTGTATATGGTCGAAATGTCATAAACACGTATATACGTATATATCCATGTATAGTATATTTGAAGCAAATTTTTCATCACGCTTGGAGGGCATTCTGGAAAATCCAGTCCACACCAGTCCAACGACGTTAGAACATTTGTAGCGACACATCGCGGTTCTCGCGGCCAATGTGGGAAATACAAACAAGTTCATCATAACGATGACGTCAGAGAGAAATGCCGTCAGCTAGAATTTTCAAATCACGTGTATCACACACGCACGCTCGCACGCACGCACGCACGCACGCACGCACGCACGCACGCACGCACGCACGCACGCACGCACGCACGCACGCACGCACGCACGCACGCACGCACGCACGCACGCACGCACGCACGCACGCACGCACGCACGCACGCACGCACGCACGCACGCACGCACGCACGCACGCACGCAAGCACGCACGCACGCACGCACGCACGCACGCACGCACGCACGCACGCAGGCAGGCAGGCAGGCAGGCAGGCAGGCAGGCAGGCAGGCAGGCAGGCAGGCAGGCAGGCAGGCACTCACGCACGCACGCACGCACGCACGCACGCACGCACGCACGCACGCACGCACGCACGCACGCACGCACGCACGCACGCACGCACGCACGCACGCACGCACGCACGCACGCACGCACGCACGCACGCACGCACGCACGCACGCACGCACGCACGCACGCACGCACGCACGCACGCACGCACGCACGCACGCACGCACGCACGCACGCACGCACGCACGCACGCACGCACGCACGCACGCACGCACGCACGCACGCACGCACGCACGCACGCACGCACGCACGCACGCACGCACGCATACACACACATCAAGACATAAGCAACGAAGAGTGCAAATTAATGCATGCCCGCAGTAGTCCAGTAAAACTACAAATTAACTTAGAACAAATTGCAACAGAATTTATTTCTTTTCTGCGGCATTCATGGGACTGCCAGGTGTCACATATCAAAAGTCCTCCAAAATCCCTCGATGGGAAAGTGGGTAAATTCGCATATTAACTACCGCCATTATCAGAATAATGAAACTTCCCTTACCTGCTTCATTCCGCAAATAAACGAAGTAGAAATGTTGTCTAAGCTCTGAATTTCATGGTCACGGAAGACAGTAAGCAATTGGCAATATTGCCTTGAACCACTTGTACAAATTCTCCAAACCACAGATTAAATATGGTTGTATGCACAGGGCCGGGATAATTTAAAAAAATTATATTTAAAGTAAGTTTAATTTTGTTTTTCGCTTTTAAAATTTTATCTAAAATAAATTGCATTTAAATTTTCACTTTTATCTCACAATTTGAATAAATTTCTATACAATTCAATCAGAATATGGACATGGATTTAGATACATGCGTTATTTGTAACCAGAGCCTAGAAAGTGGCTCACAAACTGTTACGCTTCGAGTTAAAGGCTGTGACGGTATTAACAATGCTAGCAGAGCCCGTGAAAGCGATGTCATAGCTGAAGTAGGACATGTTCATGTAAAAGTTCATGTAAAATGTCGACGGGAGTTCATTGATCCCAAGCGGATTGCCCGTGACGCAGAGAAAATTGAACAATCTCCGCCACCCATGCGAACACTCCGTTCAGAAAGTCCAACATTCAATTTTAGTGAACATTGTTTGCTATGCGGATACCCCGCAAAAATTCAAGATGGAAAGAAACGTGGCTATGATATTTATCCAGTAAGTACTCATGACTTTCAATGTAGTATCTCCGAGGCCTGTGAGCAGAGAAAAGACGAATGGGGCAAACTTGTAGCTGGGCGGCTTGCCTTCACGCCGGATTTATGCGTTGTCAATGCAGTATACCATCAAAGCTGCAGCGTAAATTTTCGAACCATGAAAAATATCCCTCAGCTGCACTCATCTTGCTCATCCCAAAAACATGGAAGGCCAGAAGACTTGGACAGAGTAAGAGCATTTAGTGCGACAATGGCATTTCTTGAAAATAATGATGATGAGCAGCTGACCCTGCACGACCTCGTTAATAAAATGCAAGAGTATCTCGATGATAAAGAGAATAAAGCATACAGTACAAAATACATGCAGGATAAAATAAAAGATAATTATCAAAAATCCGTATGTAGCTACAAGATTGTCCTCGGAAAATGCATTACATGATGGCAAGGACAAACTAGACTCAGAGAAGGTGGTCATGAAAGATAAGAGGACTGCACGACTCTGGCTTTTGTATATGGAGTTGGTTGACATTCTGCGCAAATTCATTAAGGCAAAACGAACTGGTGATTGGAACATGCACCTCCAGACAGTTCGTGAGATGCTTCCATATTTTGCAGCCGTTGGGCATAATCTGTACGCCAAGTCTGCATATGTATATTTACAAAAGATGTTAGAAATACCTGAAAGTCATCCAGATATACACACCAGCTTCCTCAATGGTCATAATGTCATTCATCGAAGTGATAGGTATTGGGCAGGGTTATCTACTGATCTAGTTATTGAGCAGGTCCTTATGAGAAGTGTAAAGTCAAGTGGTGGTCTAACACGAGGTCGTGGAATGACATAACTTCAGCGTCTTGTTTGGTTGTTGTCTATGCCCGCATGTGCAGATGTGTGTAATGCAATGCAAGAGCTCTCTGGGGTAAACTGTGATTCAAGTGAACAACACAAAGATTCTACACAATCTCGAATAAAGCGTGATATGGATGATACTTACAAAATTCTCAAAATCCTTAGTGAACTGAATCCATTTGGACCAGACCCTTCTCTTAGAGGACTTGTTAGTGGATTGTCTGCACATGAATCAGTCAATGTTGACGATGCTAAAGATATTGGAGAATCAATTATTAATTCGATGTGTCGCCAATGTGTATCAAGCATTTCGTTCCAGAGAAAGAGACAAGCTATTACCTTAGCATCCAAAACATCTCTCAAGATTGATGATGAATGTGTACAAATTGATCCACAACTCCTATTTCAAAGACTCAGTTTAATTGCTACAAATGGATCAAAAGGGAATCCATCATCTTATTTTGAGTATGAGTTGTGCACTCATCCGCCCGCACTCTTTGATAATTCATCTCTTCCATGGGAAGCAAATAAGCCGGCACTTGCTGATGCAGTGTGGAAATTAATTCAAAATGAAGATGCAGTCCTTCCAGATTCTGTCTACTATGTGCTTGATGGAGGAGCTCTATTACACCGTGTTCCATGGCAGCGTGGAGAGACATTTGCAAATGTTTGTCAAAGATATGTAAAATATTGCATAAGCAAATATGGAAAGGCTACAGTAGTTTTTGATGGTTATGACCAAGGCCCAGACATAAAAGATGTAACACATAAGAGGCGAACTCGTGGATCAGGCGAAACTGTTGTACTGACTCCGCAAACAGTTGTAACTCTGAGTAAGCCTGATTTTCTTAGTAACAAGCAGAACAAACGTCGGTTCATATCAATCTTAAGTTCATCTCTCGAACAGGCTGGATGCTTAACGATAAAGGCAAGCGGTGATGCTGATGTCTTAATTACGCAAACGGCTATCTTGGCTTCAAAGTCAACAAATGCTGCTCTTGTTGGAGACGATACCGACCTACTGGTGTTGCTTCTATACCATACTGATATGAATGGCTGTCAGCTATTTTTCAGACCAGAGCCAAAGCAAAATGCAAAGAAACCCCGACTGTGGAATATCAAAATGGCAAAGGAAAAACTCGGGTTCTGTTTGTGCTCACAGCTGTTATTTATCCATGCTATCCTTGGCTGTGACTCAACATCTATGCTTTATGGAATTGGAAAATCTGCATCCCTTAGCAAAATCCAGTGCTGCAAAGAACTCTCTCAAATTGCTGAAGTGTTTACAATGAGTAATGCGAATAAAGATGACGTGATAAAAGCAGGTGAGAACGCAAGCTTATTCTATACAATGGCACTTCAATGGATAGTCTAGTTGCTTTGCGGTACAAGCGATTCAGGGAGAAGGTTGCAAAAAGTTCCAAGTATGTTGAAGCACGAGATTTACCACCAATACCCGCATCCGCAAAGTTTCACAGTCTTCGCGTGTACTACCAAATTCAAGTTTGGAGAGGAGATGCTGGAGATATGGATCCAACAGAATGGGGCTGGAAAGTTCTCAACCACCAAATGCTGCCTGTTAAGACTGACATGCTGGCAGCACCTGACGACTTACTGTATTCATTTAGATGCAGCTGCAAAACTGGCTGTGAATCAAAGAGATGCACCTGTAGAAAACATGGGCTCAGCTGCACATCCGCCTGCGAAGACTGTAAGGGTCTCAGTTGCTCGAATTCAATAACGCTCATTGAGGAAGATGACTTGGATAATTGATGCAAGATGAAATTAGTAGAAACCAGGTAACTATGCCATACTATTTCATCTTAGCTTAGCTTAGAAACACACAATACCGTGACATAATAAAATATAATATGTATTGTATCAATATCAATGATGGTATTAGGTAAATTCATGCAAGTGGCATAACACAATACATTTAATTTGTGGAGAATATGTCAATCGTATTCATTTATTACTAAAAAAGTCCAAAAATACCCAGTCACACATATATTACATACCGGTTTTAAAGAAATAAAGAAAAATTGATTTTTCAGGTGAAATGGCCCAAATCTGGTAATAATTATGCAAATTTTACCCTTTTCCCTATTGGAATTTTGGAGGACTTTTGATATGTTGTACATGATGGCCCCCTATACACTGGGCGAGTTAAAAAAAATTCTGTTGCAATTTGTTCCTGGTTAAAATATTTTTGGCCTAGATTGACTGGACTACAGGTAAATACATGAATGCACATTCCACCCAGGTGCGAATGGCATTGTGCCAAGCCTTAAATGTCCTGCTATCAGCGCTAAAGACATACAGCATTGACGATCACGACTTTGCACGGTCATGGGTGTGTGTCTGATGTGAAAAATAATGCGAGGCCGTAAACGAGACCTCATGCTTGCAATTGCATATACATAAATAGGATTACATAAAGATTTTATCTGGTCTGCGTCAGACTGTTTAATCGTTTTACATTCCATAGTAAATGTACGATGTTTCGTGATAACAATATCACACAAATTTTGGACATTGAAAATGTAGGGCGGGTTGTCCTAAAACAACTAGGGGAACATACGCATACTGAAGAGCCATATAGCATTCAGTAGAATCATGCTGAATATGTAAAGGTCGTGGACAGTAACACATTTCAATTATCCCTCATGTAACTTAATGTCAGCAATAAATTAGCACTAGCTATCCTTTCTGTGAGTCATATCTATAAGCTTGTCAAAACTGTAGTGATAATTTCAAGGCAAGGTTCATTATAAAATCCATGCGCAGCCGACTCCTATGAGGCGCCGTTGTGGAATTTGTTAGCTATTTTTAAAGGTTTAGAAATGATTTAAAATTTTTAAACCTTTATAAATAGACTATTTTTAAAGCTTTAAAAATCATTTATAAAGGTTTATAAATCGTGGATAAATTCCACTGCGGCGCATTAGGGTGCCATTGCGGAATATATTCGCTATTTTTAAAGCTTTAAAAATCAGTTGCATATCGTCATGAATAATCACGATTCAATTATTCACTGTCCTCGGCCTGTTCGTTATGATCGCTCGATAGATAGGGCATTCACTATGAGCACCCTGAATGCGTATGTGTGAAAAATCGCTCCTGAAGCTTTGTAACATGGTGTAAACATTGAACAGTGAGCACCGTGATTTTGTTTACTCAAGCGATAGTGTATGGTGTCATGTAAGTGCCAATGCATTACATTCTTTATTATGCAAATCATCTTGGTGAATATTTTGGGGATAATTTGATTGGAAGTTGTCATTGCCTATGGCAGTAACGGCTTCCGGTCAAACTGGTCTCAGAATAGTCATCAGCTTACTTGTATGATTGTTTTCATATCATATTGCCAAATTATATGTGACACCGCTACGACTGAGCGTATTGACCAAGGCAGATACGCTAGTTCTTCCTTCTGATTGGTTGAAAAGTAAAGCATGACAGCCACCATAGGCTTTGGAAATGTACCAACGTTTATACTACTCAAGCATGAATAGCTTTCTTTAGCGGCATGATAATAAGCTTAATATTATAGTATAGTTTACGAATGACGTGTTAGATCAGCTGAACAACTATTATATGAAGTTAGTTCTCCTTTAATACTGCCTGAAACACTACAGGGGCAAGTGGCCCAAAATAGTTAATAAATTGATTATTGTTGTTATCATTATTATGTAAGCGATCCCACTGTCGTAGCCCTCGTCGGCAGCGCGGCGGAGATGGTATGATAATAATAATATTAATAATAATAATAATAATAATAATAATAATAATAATAATAATAATAATAATAATAATAATAGTAATATTGTATTTCTACCGCCATTGTCAATGTACAAATAATCCTCATATGCCGTTGTCACGGCCTGAGTGTAATAAAGAAAGTACGGCAAAAAATACGATTCTTCAAGGACACGCATACGGACACATGGATGTAGTCCTATCGTTTTCCTATGATTTCGATTTTATACGCATACACATTACACGTACGCGCTACGCATATGGGCATACGTTATACATGGATGGCGCGGCGCGCTTTAGGCTGCATGCGTACATATGTATTTATTGCTCCGCGTTTCCCATCTACGCCGGACGACCAGCTTGTCATGATATTTTTGTCCGGAAGACAAGTTTGGACAAGCGCGAGAGTGTGTGGTTTGCCCTATTCGAACATAGCATGTGAGCACGCAATTGATCTCTTCCAATGTATACATATGTGAGCGTGTAGAAATGCATAGAAACCATCAATTTGGAGTATAAATTGCAAAGGTATAAATATAATTCAACATATTTATTTATTAACACTTAGCTGTTAATATTATTAGCTATTTTGCTAAAAAGAAATTTTTAATAGGTGAATGAAAAAAATCCGGATATGTCACAGGATGTCAGGAAATCCGGAGGCCAGTTAAAAAATCCGCAATTTTCTGATAAATCCAGATAGATGGTCGCCCATGTGCTGGGATGGGTGAGTGGAGGAGGGACAGGTGCAGGTGCGTCCGTTATTAACCAGTTTTGGCTGTAGATTTTAACATGGATCGAGAGTGAATTATTAACCTTACCATGACCACAGCTCAGCCACGCCGTCATGGAACCCATGGACACTCTAACCGATGCATTCTTTTTTTAAGTGAGCGATTAATGGCGAGAATGGGTGTGCGACTGCATGCGATCCAGAACTGTTTGGGTAATTTAGGAGGTATGCGAGTGTTGAGTGGGTGGTTTTCCATAAGAAGCACGTTACTTTTTAAGATGATATTTAAGGCTTCTTCCAAGGTTGATAATTAACATATCTCTGAAACTTTATCAATAGACTCCCACGAGGACATATGTTATCGATGAAAAACTGAAATTTTCATAGATTTTCACGTGTTCAGTAAGAGAGTGGAGAGACTAACAGATGGATTGACGGCTGCATAGACGGACAGGTAGATTTTATGCTAACGATAAGGAAATTGTCCAGGCATGATGATCAACATAACTCTGACCTTTCAACAATATGCTCCCAGTAGAACTTACACGGTTATCCAAGGGCTGCGGAAATTGTCAATGATTTACACAAATACGGCAAGATAAACAACGTGAGTAGGCCTACGGGCGAACGGGTAAACTGATAGACGCAACCCGTAAGAAGCTCCTTCGAAGAGATTCATAATCATTATAAAATCTAATCAACAAGCTCCTATTAGAACTAAGTTATCGAACAGAAACAGACATTTTCAAAGACTAATAGTATTAAGGGCCCTGAAGCTGTTCTGACAACATGTCAAATGAGTTTCAACATATTCAATGCATAGGGGTGTATGACGGTGTCCAAGTGCGTGCGTGCGTGCGTGAGTGCGTGCGTGAGTGTGTGCGTGCGTGTGCGCGTGCGTCTGCGTGTGTGTCTGCGTTCGTGCTGGGGTGGGTGGGGGCGTGGCAACTGCGTGCGTGGTGGGGTGGGGTGTGGGGGAGTGGCAAAGCTTGGATAACTCGTGAAGACAGATTTTGAAATCTAGATGTTCTAAGATGGCATCTTCTGCATGTTTTGGGAAAGTTCATATTCAGACACTCAGAAAGTGGTGACGGGGCAAACTCATATTTCCCCACCCGCTCCAAAATTGGGTGAGAAAACTGCCCACACACACCTACACACACTACCCCCCCCCACCCCACCCCCTCTTCTTACGCCTATGCAATTTAGTTTTCCTCTATACATGCCCTCAAAGATAGGCGTATGCATATGTCTTGTGGATGAGATGAACTGAGGTTGGTCTGGGAGGGTGGGGTGCTTAGCTTTCTCCCTAACTTTACGCATTATCACTTTGCAGAACCCCCAACAAGAATGGGAGTTCAGGGGCGTCATCATCCGAAAAGATTTGAAAAAAAATCGGAGCACTGTGAAACCATGTCCTGCATTCTTTGTGATAAACAGCATTCATATTTTCCTTCATATCTTTGTCTATTATTATTTGGATAAAACCTGGGGCGGAAAGGGTCTCGGGTCCCCAACAGGTTTCATTTAAACATATTTTTATTGTCCAAGAGACAATACGGATTGAGTCGCAAGATGTCTCCAACTTAGTTACGACTCGCTCCGAATACTCTACAATTGATTATAATATTTACCAATATGTGCAGTTGATAAGAACTTATAAACATAATGAATATAAGATTTAAATAAAAATTAATAAAATAATTAAAATAAGATTTGGAATTGTCTTCATATATGCGGGTATATGCATGTACTTTTAAAGCGTCATTGTGTTTTACATGATTGGTCAGGTTCAAATCCTGGAAGGTTTTAGCCGCCACCACCACCTGATACCTACACCTACATTATGTGAAATTGCAATACCCTGACTCCGCATTCAGAGGGGATAGCAAATAACAATCTAATATTAATAAAGAACGGGTACGCTCGCTAAGAAGTATTATTTCTGCTCTCAAAGAATGCGATTTGACTAATAATGTAACCACCGCGCGTATCTTAATTTACTCGGCCAGTGCCATCAGGGCCAGGCGTGTGTACAAGTGCAAATGCATTTGCATTTGCATTTGAAAGCATTTGCACTTGCATTTGCATTTAAATGCAATTATGAAATTTCTGACGCATTTGCATTTGCACTTGCATTTGAATCTCATCTATTGGCATTTGCATTTGTATGAAAAAGGTTACATTTGCATTTGATTTTTCAAATGCAAATTTAAGCTTTTTCAAAAGCACTACTTTTGTAATTTGCATTTCTTTCACAATTTATTGGAACTTGTTGCTGTTGTAAATAGCAGCCACAGCACCAAGTCAAATTAATTTCCTAAAATTCAACCAAATTATTTGTTAAATCATAAAAATGGCATTTCTGTTCCTAGAAATTAGAAATGTAATTCTCTGTGATTTATTAACCCGTTTCACTAAGAATTTCTTAGCATGTAGCTCTCAGCCATCAATATACCTAAATATGCAAAATCATGTATATCTTGAAATTTGTTTGAGATCTTAGCAAGCCAACAAATTTTAGTTAATTTGTTTCTGAGATAAGCTACAGCGACGTATCTCTAGTGCATAATAGATATGATCACCTTATAAATACTAAGGAATGGGTGCTTCCATTCTCTTGTCCAATGCGTTGACTCTTTAACAAGTTTCAAGTTTCAAGTTTATTAAAGTACTCCCAGGTCACAATGTGACAAATTGGGATTACAAAATAATAGTTAATTTGTACAGGTCTGAGTGAGATTTACCATTAAAAGATATTATTATTATTATTATTATTATTATTATTATTATTAGCTTATTGTTATCATCAGTGCTATAATATGAATATTATTGGTGTAGACACATACATACCAGACGACTGAAATAATTGGCTCAGTGAGTCTTCTCTTGGCCTGCAAATGGGCATTTGTAAAGACCAAGACAAAGGCTGGGTTTTGGCCGGTTTGGGCACCAAAAGGTTAATGAAACAATTGGACTAAACGCCGTTGCTGCTTTAGTCAATACGTAGATTTTCAGGAAAATTAATAATATTCATATGATCATCTGCGTTAAAGAACCGCAATCTTTTAGTCTCAAAACACAGGTGGTCACACTAGCACTTTTGACTACAGGACAATCTACTCACCCAGTACTCTCGATGTTCTTTGTCCTTTCAAAGCAATTAGAGTGTCCGGTTGCACAATCTATGAATAGGGTAGCATGTTGTTAATTCCATTCATTTCAGAAATCTCTTAATCCATTAGTTATCAAGATTGGCTTTTTGAATATCCACTTGCATTATAACAGAATACAATCTTTTGAAAATTTATGACTGAAATTGTTGGCTTGGTAGTCGAGTCAGTCATTCCAGTGGTAAGATTTCAAAGAGTATCTTCTTGGAATGCAAATAGACATTTACCAAGATCAATACATAATAGATGCTGATAATTATGTTGACATGGGTTAATTTACTGCTCGCCCATTTTGATTAGAAGCACCTGTTATTAAGTTTGACTATACGCACATACTCAGCCATGTGTGACTAAGATGATCTCAGACAAAGTTAAGATTTAAACATTTTAATCTAGAAGTGCCAGAATCTTAGTTCAGGTCTTGGTTAAGCTGATCAATGATCATTTTGAAACAAATTTGACTATAAACTTTGAACCACAACTGCCAGTCAAATTATCTTCAAAATATTCAACAGAATATTTGTTAAATTCATACAGATATTGCATACGCTGATACTTATTTCGAACGTATTTTGACTGGAACCTGTTGCTGCCATAGGCGCAGTAGCAGCTATCAACAAAATTCCTTTAAGAATATTGAACATAATATTTGCTAATTATTTTGAAAGTAATTTGACTGACACATGTTGCTTCCATAGGGTGCAATGGCTATCAATGAAATTACCCTTCAAAGTAGTCAAAATAATATGTATGATTCAATGCTTTAATGGTTACCCCTTAACCCGTTAAGCCTCATATCAGACAAAAACGGCTTCTGCAGTGGTCTCGAGAATTTGCGGACAAAGGGAAGACTATTTTTGAAAATTTACCACTGGAAGGACTGTCTCGATAACCGAGCCAGTCATTCCAGTGGTAAATTATTTTTTAAAAATGGTCTCTTGGTCTGCAATTTTTTTGAGCAAATTCGAGGGTTAAAGTGTTAATGATGAAATAAGTATTATTTTTTCATAGTAAAGTTGCATGTGCAGATAAAGAGAAGACTATTTTTGAAAATTTTACACTTGAATGACTGGTTAAATAAGCGAGACAGTCAGTACAGGGGAAAAAGTAAAAAAATAGTCTTATCTTGGTTTGCAAAATGTTTTACAAAAAATAGTCACTACCAGCAGATACATAGATGGCAGATGCATACTCAGAATTTGAGTGCCAGACGTGTGCCCAAATACTCAAATGCATTTGCACTTGCATTTGAATAAGCTGCAAACATTTGTATTTGCATTTAAATGCAATACCCTGCACTTGGACCCAAGCGGGATACGCACATGGAATCTGACGTAACTGGACGTCACGTGACGCGCTTCAATCAGGAGTAGCCGGAGCTGGAGAGAAATCAATCTTCAATCTAGGCATACATGGATATGTATTCAAGTACGCGCCTCACGTATACGCACACGTATACTCACTACGCATGCGCACATACGCGTACATGGATGGCGCGCTTTTACGGTGCCTGCGCATCAACGCGAATTCGTGCGCGAGATCGACAGCGAAATTAATTAAATACTATTTAATCAGCAATGCAATGCACACTTGCGCGAACGCGAGCGCGACCTCAATAGTACTTTGAGCGGAACAGAACTAAACTAATTTTTCTATCCCGTCGCTCGAATCGCCATCAAATCTGAAATACATCAATGCTCATGTACCAAAGTAACTCTTTTCTTCATTTTCAGCACTGTCAAGATAGGTTTCTGTCACCCAACTAAACGCAAAATACTAATGTATGATCCTATAGGTGTGTTGTTGTTCGTTTTGTTTTATTGGCCGCTCATATAGGAAATGAGACGCTTTCACTTATCGAAATAAAAAACGGGAAAAATGAGTCTAGGAAAAAAATACTATAGATGAAGATGAGCAGTTTGTGCTTTGACAACTCGGAACCCTCAATAAATTCTCACCTACTTCGAAAGCCGAAATCAAATTTAATGTAAATGAAATTGTCTCCAAAGTGTATATGTAGGCCTATTTACTGCAACTAACAATTGGACAGTGTTCGCAAGCACGGCATCCTCCAGATACCTTACTGGGCAATGCTACTCTAACATGTAACATTACTAATAATAAACTGATCAAAATTGATGATTACATCAAATATGATTTTGCTTTACTCTATTTATATGTACGGATTGCAAAAACACAAGCAAGAGTAGAATCTTAAATCACACAACGCGTTATAACAAACTGCCGGACGATGGTCATGGACAATGCAACGTGTGTACAAATAGGGCCTATGCATGGATGGGTGGGTGGATGGATCAGTCGCTTGGGTGTGTGCGCGTGCACGTGCGTGCGTGCGTGCGTGAGTGCGTGAGTGCGTGAGTGCGTGCGCGTGCGTGCGTGGGCGCGTGCGAGCGAGAGAGCGAGTGAACGAGCGCGCGTATGTGCGTGCATGCGAGCGTGCGTGCCTGCGTGAACAGACAATGTGTGTCGATAGATGGACTGACGGGCATGGATTATTGTCGAGGCATAAAATGCCACGAAACTTACACAAATGGCTAGTTATCTTTGGCTGAGATGGAAGATCTGATGTTTGTGCTCTGCTTATTCTTGGTCCTACTTGTTCCAACAACTGCTGTCACTAGCTTCTGGAATCTCGAAATCGATCATCATCCAGTTCTCTGTCCATCAACATACGATAGAACTCGCCGTGCTGTGGGAGTTTTTGTACTAATACCCACTATCTTCGTTTTACATTCATCCGTTGTCTGTATCTGTATGCCATCATAAGCAACATGGCGACATCGCTCGATAAACTCGATGAACGAGAATCACCCATTAGTCCGGGAGCCAATTTTCAAAAGGGGTCTAGGAGAATGGTTTCGTAGCACACCCAGTATTCAGGAGGTTTGTCTCTATATTATGCTAGACCGATGTCTTGGGTATATTCTGAGCCGTGTTGTACAAGAAAATTGTGGTATCACTAACCCGTGAGAAGCCCATTTACAATAGGTGTTGAATGTAGTTTTCAGACAATTTTCACAATGGTAAATTTTTCACAAACTTAAGCGCATGTTATATCAATACAATCTTAACCAAAATGGAAAGGAGTGATCGTATATCGCAGATTTATACATAATCACCCTCGTTTAAGACACCCGTATGTTGCTTTGTACATATTGGACTTAGGTCTTCTTGTGACTAGCAATACCTTAGCTACAACAATGCCCATGTTTTCTACAGTTTTCATAATTAAACTTTTAACTGACATGCAGTGCATGTCTACACAAGCTGGCAGGACATATTTATCACGTGAGCAAATGAGAGAATGTTACTCATCCGTGTCAGAGTCTTCTTCGACAATTGTATGCTGAACATTGTCACACATTTCACCTCCCATACAAAGGCATGCTTCAGTGCAGAGTAGATTGTTAGCCTTGCATTGACAGAGATCTGTTCTTTTGCAGGCAGACTTTTGACATCTACATGATATGAGTTCAATTAATCCAAATGGAGCAGGATCCTTTGACATTAGAACAGGCTTGAGTAGACCATCCACTATACTCCAGCCATGTCCATTTGGAGATAGAAGATTCTGAACAGCTTGCAATGAACGTCTCCAAACAAGAGCTTGAAAATTGGCCCTTTCGGTGTGATGCTTTAGACTATTCGATGTAGGTGGAAGATTTTCATTTCTTTGTCTCTTTTGACAAAAGAGCCAATAACGGGTTTCATCAGCTGTCTTTCCCACATCCCTGGTGGTATACAACTCACAGACAAATTTCTCACATAGAATTGCAGTATTCGGTGATAAGTTAACATGTTCGCCGAGTTGGGCTAAGCTAAGCTGATGACATTCAGATGACTTTAAGAGATTGAATGATTTTCTCTTAGCGACTCCAAATAATGCACTAGTGCTATCACAACCTGTAAGAGAATGAAACCCAGGCAAAGACAGACAGATAGCTGGGCCCAGTACTTGAGCAACTGTATGTATTGGTATGTATCGCAATTTGTCCTTTGTGCCCGTACGGAACCATAGTTCAGAACAGTGAAGCGAACGATACGTATATATACTAAGTACTGCCACGTCTGTATCAGGAGACTGTATAACAACACGCATGTGGTCTTTTGAAGCGTGTAGCGCGTGCAACATCATACGCGTATCTGCTTCCTCGTGATCTGATCGAAGTTCTTCCAAATACGACGAATTGTTCGCTGAAATGACAACAACATCCATTCCATCGTTAAAGCCACCAGCAAGAATGACGCAATTGTCGGCAGATAGCATATTTGGACCAGTATCACGCCACCGCTTGCTGAGAAATGCAACCAGGTTACTTTTGTTGCTTGGATTGCTGATGTACTTGGCCCATTGCTTTGGAACGGGAGTATTTTCTCCAGCAATCTTTACTTCCAATGCTGTTGATGACCCACGTTTTAGCCGCTCGTCCGCTTTGAGAGATTCCAGTCTATCATATCTGTCAAAAACTTTATCTACTCTGTTGCAGTCTTCTTGATTCAGTGGAACTGTAAAGATGTGCCAGTATTTATCAGCCAATTCTCCAAATGTAGACGTACCTCCAGTTTTAACCATTTGCACAATTGCCATGCCATCTACTACATAAGCTGTTGCGCCTGTCTTGTCAACAGGTGGAAGCCGTCCATCAACATTTACTTCCTTTTCTAGTTCACTTAACAAAACACTTTTCACATTCTTTCTTAGAGTCCCATCCGTATGTGACAATGATAGTGGAACAGCAGACAGTTCATACGTCATCACTAGTTTTAAATCAACATCTCTGGACCTTGCGGCAATAATTAATCGACCAAATAGTTCGCGGTCAGATCTCACATTGTGAATTCTTTCATCATTTGTTTTGACTTTTTTCTTCTGTGCTAGGCTGGCAAATGTTTTAAGTTTTAAGTGTGGCAACGTGTCCCAAAAGCTTCTCGTGTTAGTGTCCAGCCGCTCCTGAACAAAATTGTCCATAATCTCCTTGCCAATGTCACAGGCGGAAACAAGTCTCTTGGCGATTTCACTAGGCAATACCACGCCAGTTGCAATGTTTACAAGCGGAAGACACTCGCTGTCGTCGTTTTCCGCAATATTAAAGGGATTGGTCATTATATCTGATGAGAACATCGAAAGTATCTTCTGCACATCGGTTTCACCCCTGTTCATTCGATTAGTCCCCATTTCCTTATGTACTCCAAACATGTGACCATCTTGTAACCCACACATTTGCTTTGTGACCGTTGTTATGGCTGCCCTCTCGTGGCTAGTTAAAAATCACCTCTCCAGAGCTCCTGGCTTTTGTGTTATTCCAATAATACCACCTCGCTTTTTGGAATCCAAATTAATCGATTGCTCTAAGGCCATATCTGTCCACACTTGATTGAATGGATGGTGTGAGCGACTTACGGAATGATTTCCATTCAAGAATTGTTCATGTACATGGGGATGTGTACTTGGAAGCATCTTCATGTCCGCAAGATATATTGGCAGCCATCTTGCAAAATTGGTTCTGTCCATGCTGTAGAAATATGGCGCCATAGCAGCAGTAGCAGATATGTGTGCCTGCCAATCTCCAGTTCTCTCAGCTCTTTTGAATCCAAGCAGCAGCTCTACCATATGAATATATGAGTTCCAAAATGCGAACAGATGTGATTTCGAGCTTGACTCAACTTTACAGGATTTGAACAGCTGTTGCAATTTATTCACGTACATACACACCTCTTTGAAATTTTCTTGCAGTGCGTCTAAGTCGTCAATGCTGCTTCGGCACATCTTAATTTTCTCATCCACACTCTCCAAATCTGTTGGAGTAATGTGGTCTTCATGTTGTCCATTTTGTTGAACCCATTTGGAAAAAGACTGCCATTGTAATCGCAGCAGCGCTTCCAGAACCAATTTGTGAGCCCTCACTCCTCGATTATATGACTTCCCTTTAAGTAGAGCAGCAGCCGTGCTGCTACCATATGTGTTGGCCTCTATGAGGAGATCTTCTAAGCCAGAGTCATCAAACATCTTTCCAATAACAGCTAAGTAGTTTAGCGCAATGTGGAATCCCCCCAGTCTGATCACAGTGTCACTAAACTCTTCTTTATATCGCTACTGTATCTCCTTTGCCTTGACATATATGGCCAAGTCGAATGTAATGACTGAGTCATTCTGTCCTAGTGTTGTCACCATTCTTTGAACTTGTTTCATGCCCGTATACACCGTATTGAATTCAGTTGGTGATCCGGAAATCATTGGACAGTAACCGATTTGTGTAAAAGGTGCGTTAGCACATGATACAAGTGCATTAAATCCACTCCAACTAGGGACTGTTTGTGTTTCTGTGGTCATCATGGGTACAAGATCTACCGCAAACAATTTACCACCACATCCATCTGTCTCATTCCAACTACCATTACCTGGGTGCTTTGCCAACAGTGGTACAGCTGGATATACAGATTCTATGATGGAGTTAGTATACATACATAAAATATAACCTTCACATTTCACCCTCCCCTTTGGTATATGCATGCAAAATGTATGTTGGATATATGTTAGGTCGATATCCGTCTAAATATCATATATCGTGAATCTAATACGATATTACTTTGAGTTATGACACGATCATGCTTATATCGTTGTGCACTGTGGATACAGCCAAAGCCTAGACCCCCTATGCAAAGAAATCAGGATAACTAATTAGTGCTACCACAATTTGTTTGTAAACAGGGCTTAACATGTGTGGGACATGTCCCCCAAGCCACAGCAAGTGTCAGACCTTCCGAATACTGGGTGTGCTACGTCACGATTCTGACCTAGCTTTAGCTCCTGGACTACATCATTTAGTTTCCATTTAGCGAAACAGCAATTTAATATGTGTATTTTTTCGATGTGAAATGCGTTACCTGTCGCGTAAATGCGTAAACATCAGCGAATTTCACAGGCGAAATCTTATAGCCTACGTTTTTCGCGCTTGTACTTGCTCTAACATTCGCATGCGTTAATGTGTATACATGTACCCTTACGTAATGTCCAGCGGTCATGACAGTGAAAAGTTAGGGTCTACAAGATGCGCTGCCCCTCTGCACCGGTTAGTTCTCAAGGTATAGTGTTAATGTAGGAACCCAATAACCAATTTGCCCTGTTTGTGCACCAACGTTTGTAAATGGCGCAGACCCATATATCAATTTATTATCGACGCGCCCGTTTGTAAACGGCGCATGGCCCATATATCAATTGGTTATCGGCGCGCCCATTTATAAACGGCGCAGGCCCATATAGTGGGCTTCAATATGTGAATCCGTGACATTTTGAGGGGAAATTGAGTAACATACCTTTTTGGAAAGGTCAAAGCATAAGGATACCAGAAAACAAGGTTTGCGTTCTGGTAAATGATTTGTGACGTCACAGTGACGTCATCACTATAACAGACGAAAATTCCCATATTCCAAACATACATATTAAAGGGATACATTCGCAGCAACATCATTATCTAACCTTATAATTATCTAAGAGATGGTTCCTCGTTGTCACAACTTTGACAGTCGCACATATCTGTACATATAAGTTGTTCCCTACGACAAGACCATTGTGCATTGTTGTAGTTTGATTAGCTGCAAACACATTTAACTAGCTCTAGCAACACATCAGGCGCTGGATTCAGGTCAGTTGTTGTTGGTCTAAAATACCATCCTCAATAGCGTATCGGCCATTTCTAGTAGGATCTAGATGTGTTTGTTGAGAAATGTCAGACTCCTTCCATACAGAGGCTTGCAAGTGCATCCTACGTGTACGTGTGCCGCTTAAGTGCTGATTAAGCTGGTGGAAGGTTCCCGCTTTCAGCCATTGATTTGCAAAGCAGTGCCCATCGGAATTTAGGTAAACTTGAAATTATTATTCCACTTGCACAGTATGCACAATAAGTACAGGTTTCTAAGTTAAGAATAGTATTAGTAAAGATCATGTATGTAGTCATTTCTCTCAAGGCTTGGATCGCTTCATTTACTCATTCGCTGCCATAAAGGCTTTCCACCGTGACCGCTTTCCTCGACCAGCAAACTTGCCAATAGCATCACACCAAGTCAACGCATGGACACTTAAAAGGGCTGATGACTTCTCTGAATCCAGACTCTGGTGAATAGGACCAATCTCAATTCTGTGTACTTGAAGCTCCATCCATGTCTGTGTATTGGGTCTTGAATGCGCTGTAATCAGAAGAACCAAAACATCTGTATCTGGAGATATGATAGTAAGAGCAGATGCTCTCTCGTCACCGGCACGTAACATACTGAATGAGATAGCTTGGTATCATCTCAGTGTCCACCTCTTCATGACTGTTAGTGCCATCCACTGTACCAGGTCGGTTAGTCTGTGCACTAGCACCAGCTGAGACACAAAAGCTATGCCACTGTAATGGAAATGGGGCATCGCCTTCTTAGAAAGATAGATAGCTAGACTTTCTTTTAGTTTATCATGTGCTATAATAGCATTCATATTTAAATGTTTGATATTGGTGAAATCAGTGACATGGTACTGAGTTGCTTTCTTGCCCCTCTGCCTTTTTGCTGAGCCTCCGAAATAGGCTTTGTAGCAATCAAACACTAGATAGTCTTCATTGGAACCTCTGGTGATAGGATGTAAATCATGTAGGATTTCATCACTACGACCATTCATAGTGTGAATCCAGTGTGGCTTCTTAACCTTATGAAGCGGTGCATTCCTTCTATAATAGCAATTTGCTCACGTCTCTTTGATGGCGATGTTGCGTCTTCTTGCGGTAATGCTGGGGGAGCCACCTTGCCTTGGCAAAGCAGCAGTAATAAAAAGATTGGTGAGGCTAGACTTGTCAGCTGAAGCAGAAATAAATGATGCATCTACTGTGAAAAGACTCCGGGGGGGGGGGGGGCTGTGGTAAATTCATGTTTCTCCACAGTTTCATACGAATTTATCTCTGGCCTCGTTGGTGCAACAACATAAATTCGCCGAAACTGTGCCTTGTTTTCCTCGAGTTCACCTTTATAGACATTCCGGAATTAGTGACACTAGACCACGAAATCGGTGATTAATATAGTGCACACGATATAACAGATCTGCAAGAATAAGTCCAAAGAGTATGTCAAGAATGTGCACTCAGTCCATGACCCAGCAGCAGGACCTCGCTGGGAGTCCACAAGTACAGGAGACCTCAAAACCTCATCACATTTTGTGAATATGCATAGAAGGGTTTCCTCCCATACCCTGAAATGCATCTACAACGCACAAGCAGGCTGGATCATGTGTGGAACATATTACTGCAAGACGGTTTAAAGGAGCATACGCGGGAAAAGCATGGGATGGCCGGACTTCGCAGAAAGTAACAGGTGCAACAAATATTCCAGGCAATTGGAAGGACTTCCTCCATGTCTAAAATAATAAGAAGGAAAGGTTCGCATACGTAGCTTTAAATGTTTCAGAGTTCACTTGCCCACCAGGAAAATCAGGTGAATCCGTGATATCCATATGTTCGATCACCCCAATGATAGACTGCAAACATGAGGAAGCAGGCACCATTGTTGTATTTCACATACTACATGTACTACAACAGGGCTCCAAAGCTGTGCTAGTACATACTGTGGATATAGACATTGTTATCATTCTTGTTTGTGCATTCGATGATCTTATGATTGATCAGCTGGTGGACATCTGGCTTGCTTGTTGTATGGGAAAGGATTATCGATACTGCAGCAGCAATGCCATTTGTGCAAGGCTCGGTGAATCAAAATGCCTGGCTCGTTCAGTGTTCCACACATTTTCTGATTATGATACCAGACAGCATGGCAGACCTGGCTGTCGTGTGAAGATGTTACGGCGACATCTGTGCATATTGCCTGTCACTCTTTCGATCCCCTGCATGCAATATCATATCATATCCAAAAGATTGAACGGTTGACTCATCCTGTTTGACAAAATCAGTCCACGCAGCGGTGTCAATGCGGCATGAAAAGAACTATTCTGACTGAAAGAACATCCCCTCGGCAGGATACGACCTACGTAGGATGCGCTGCTTCAGCATAAACGTCGGGCGGTATACCAAGCTGGGATGTGGGCAATGCGCACAGAAACGCCAATTAATTCCATCCTCATAGGGATTTTCTGGGACCAAAATATCTATGCGTTTCAGTCTGGATAGCTATTGCAGAGACGTCAAAGGCATGTAGAGAGCTAATCAAATGTGGTTTGCAAAGGCGATTGTACAAGGTATAAATGTGGGAAAGCTAATCTGGACTGCACTCACATGCAAATGCATTAAGTAGACATCTGCACATGAGAAAGGATGCATTATGCAGTATATTCTAAAGAGTCGCATTTAAAACGCCTTATAGCCTTATTTGTAAATTCATCTAAAAGTAGTTGTGTTCAATATGAGTTAAGGAATGATAGAACATGAAAATTGGAAAATAGAATAATTTAATGTAAGTGACCAGAACACATAGCTGGTGGTCGTTTTGAAAAATATAAAAACTTTACAAAGATAGATTGAGAAGTGAAAACTCTTATTTTGATACCTCATTTGCCTTTCTCTGATTTCTACTAGCAGGAATATATAATAGTCACACTCTCACTGGTTGCCATCTTGGATTTTGGCCGCAATTTTGGAAAATCGGAAACACTGCGTAAGTGTCCTAGCCCAGAATATGTTTCAGTGACCATGAGAGCCCTTATTTTGACATCTCATGTACCTGCCTCTGATTTCTAGAACTAAACATATGCAATATTTTATTGTCACCAGTGGCCATCTTGGATTTTGGCCGACATCTTGGAAATACAGAATATCTGCCCTAGCAAGCATTTATTGCAGTGAGCTTAAAACCCCTATTTTGACATGTCATTTGCCTTTGTGTGAGTTCTAGAAGCTGGGATGTATAATATTCTACGCTGACTGGCAGCTATCTTGCATTTTCCCCGCCATCTTGGAAAATCGGGAAAACGTAAGAGGGCTCCTGTGCTAATATTAAATGATAGGTCCAAATGAAGCCTCACACAACATTTGATCCGCCAAGTAACGGTAATTTTCTTAAGCCACCTAACTAGTAGTTAAATGCTGCTGAAATAGTAATTGATGAATGTGTCACTTTAAAATTAATTAATTTAGTAGATTCATAGTATTAGGCAAATTGTATAAATCCTTATTGATATGTGAGGTAGAGTAAGGTTTAGACAATGCTTAACATATTTTAAAGCTCTAATACCATGTATCTAATAATTTCCAGCGTCTTTTCATCTCACTCAGCTCACTCTCTCATCTCACTCAGCTCACTCACTCAGCTCACTCACTCGGCTCACTCACTCAGCTCACTCACTCTGCTCACTCACTCAGCCGACTCACCCAGCCCACTCACTTAGCTCACTCAGCTCACTCAGCTCACTCACTCACTCTCAGCTCACTCAGCTCACTCACTCTCTCATCTAACTCAGCTCACTCACTCAGCTCACTCTCCCATCGTACTCACCTTACTCACTCACTCATCTCACTCAGCTCACTCACTCAGCTCACTCTCCCATCGTACTAACCGTACTCCCTCACTCACTCACTCACTCACTCACTCACTCACTCACTCACTCACTCACTCACTCACTCACTCACTCACTCACTCACTCACTCACTGACTCACTTACTCACTCACTCACTCACTCACTCACTCACTCACTGACTCACTCACTCTCTCATCCCACTTAGCTCACTCACTGACTCACTCATCTGACTCAGCTCACTCACTCTCTCATCTCACTTAGCTCACTCACTCAGCTCACTCTCTCATCTCACTCAGCTCACTCACTGAGCTCACTCACTCGGCTCACTCACTTAGCTCACTCACTCCGCTCACTCACTCAGCCGACTCACCCAGCCCACTCACTTAGCTCACTCAGCTCACTCACTCTCTCATCTAACTCAGCTCACTCACTCAGCTCACTCTCTTATCTCACTCAGCTCACTCAACTCAGCTCACTCAGCTAACTCACTCAGCTCACTCTCCCATCGTACTCACCTTACTCACTCACTCACTCACTCACTCACTCACTCACTCACTCACTGATTGACTGACTGACTGACTGACTGACTGACTCACTCACTCACTCACTCACTCACTCACTCACTCACTCACTCACTCACTCACTCACTCACTCACTCACTCCGCTCACTCACTCAGCCGACTCACCCAGCCCACTCACTTAGCTCACTCAGCTCACTCACACACTCTCAGCTCACTCAGCTCACTCACTCTCTCATCTAACTCAGCTCACTCACTCAGCTCACTCTCTTATCTCACTCAGCTCACTCAACTCAGTCCACTCAGCTAACTCACTCAGCTCACTCTCTCATCTCACTCAGCTCACTCACTCCGCTCACTCTCCCATCGTACTCACCTTACTCACTCACTCACTCACTCACTCACTCATCTGACTCAGCTCACTCACTCTCTCATCCCACTTAGCTCACTCACTCATCTCACTCTCTCATCTCACTCAGCTCACTCACTGAGCTCACTCACTCGGCTCACTCACTTAGCTCACTCACTCCGCTCACTCACTCAGCCGACTCACCCAGCCCACTCACTTAGCTCACTCAGCTCACTCACTCTCTCATCTAACTCAGCTCACTCACTCAGCTCACTCTCTTATCTCACTCAGCTCACTCAACTCAGCTCACTCAGCTAACTCACTCAGCTCACTCTCTCATCTCACTCAGCTCACTCACTCAGCTCACTCTCCCATCGTACTCACCTTACTCACTCACTCACTCACTGACTGATTGACTGACTGACTGACTCACTCACTCACTCACTCACTCACTCACTCCGCTCACTCACTCAGCCGACTCACCCAGCCCACTCACTTAGCTCACTCAGCTCACTCACACACTTTCAGCTCACTCAGCTCACTCACTCTCTCATCTAACTCAGCTCACTCACTCAGCTCACTCTCTTATCTCACTCAGCTCACTCAACTCAGTCCACTCAGCTAACTCACTCAGCTCACTCTCTCATCTCACTCAGCTCACTCACTCCGCTCACTCTCCCATCGTACTCACCTTACTCACTCACTCACTCACTCACTCACTCACTCACTCACTCACTCGCTCGCTCGCTCACTCACTCACTCACTCACTCACTCACTCTCTCTCTCTCACTCACTGACTCACTCATCTGACTCAGCTCACTCACTCTCTCATCCCACTTAGCTCACTCACTCAGCTCACTCTCTCATCTCACTCAGCTCACTCACTCAGCTTAGTCACTCAGCCCACTCACTCAGCTCACTTAGTCAGCTCACTCACTCGGCTCACTCACTCAGCTCACTCAATCGGTTCACTCACTCACTAAACCCACTCACTAGCTCACTCACTCACTCACTCAGCTCACTCACTCACTCACTCACTCACTCACTCACTCACTCACTCATCCCAGCTCAGCTCACTCACTCACACACTCTCTCATCTCACTCAGTTCAGTAACTCTCTCATCTCACTCAGCTCACCCACTCAGCTCACTCTCTCATCTCACTCAGCTCACTCACTGAGCTCACTCAGCTCACTCAATCACTCACTCAGCTCACTCACTCACTCACCTCACTCTCATCTCACTCAGCTCACTCACTCAGCTCACTCTCTCATCTCACTCAGCTCCCTCACTCAGCTCCCTCACTCAGCTCACTCACTCGGCTCACTCAATCAACTCACTCACTCCGCTCACTCACTCACATCACTCACTCAGCTCCGTCACCTAGCTCACTCAGCTCACTCACAGTCTCTCATCTCACTCACTCAGCTCACTTATTCAGCTCACTCACTTGGCTCACTCACTCAGCGCAACTCATTTCGCTCACTCACTCAGGCCATTCACTCAGCTCACTCAATTAGGTCACTCAGCTCACTCATTATTGCATCTCACTCAGCTCACTCATTCAGCTCACTCAGTTCACTCAGCTCACT
>CM067374.1:89301642-89576642 GCA_034401795.1 Chaetoderma sp. LZ-2023a | reverse complement strand
TTTCTCCGCCCGCATCCCAATCCATGCAGGCCTAGTATGACGCCCACTGAACTAAATATATATACTTCGACTCGCTGAGATAAAATGTACTGAAAAATGAAGTGGACCATAAAAGCTGTTGCTGTCCAGAAAGTTGTTGTATTCATAACCCTATTGATTATTGCTGCAACGAGGATGCGATTGCGTCCATGCTTTTGCATTCAGAAATATGTTGCAAATAATAAAGCTGTTATATTCATTAGCCCTTTTCACCGACCAATTCCCCATATCTCATTTTCAAGGTAACAATACCAGAAAACTGTTGAAAATTTGAAATTAATTTTACTGGAAGGCAGCAACGGCTTCCAGTCAAATCAAGAGAAAACAATTTTTGAAAATTTACCAATGGAATGACTGGCTCGCTCAGCGCGCCAGTCATTCCAGTGGTAAAGTTTCAAAAATAGTCTTCTCTTTGCTCTTCATATGAACATTTCTCAAGACCACTACAGAAGCCGTTTTGGCTGATATGAGTGCTAAGGAATTAAATAGCATCTAATACAGATGATCTACCACACTTAATCATTAATCCTATAAATTATTTGTAATGAACAATACAGCCACAAGAGCCATAAATATATGTGTCAATTTGTCAGGGGTAATGAAGCAGTCATCTCATTCTAAATTCCCTGGAAACCTATTTTCAAGAGAGCTAAATATATGAAATATCATATTTATTTTGAAAACATTTTGACTGAAAATCTTCCTACCTTTAGTGAAAACAACTTTCAATCAAATTGTGTGAAAAAATAATTAACCAGATACTCGCAATGAGTTAGAAACTCATCATGTGTATTTGTGCAGAATGAACTGAGTCATTGGTTCACTATCACGCAGCAGAGAGGGAGTGTTGTTTATTGGCAAATTAATGATAACATACAGACTATAAAATGTAACATGGGCAGGTTCTGGGCGGGGTTAGTAAACGCTGGGTATGGGAAACGTTCATCAAGACTGTACTACCTAGCATTAGAATTCTCAAGAGAACGAAATATTGACATCAAATGGATTAAAACTATCAAATTCATTCTAGAAACAACTGGTCAGGCAGATAGTCTGGAGGAAGTTGGAGGTAACATTGCACTAGAGGTCCCACAATGGTTTTTTCTTGATTTTGTATCCTGAGACCATGCAGATGAAAAATCCGAAGGGTACCCACCTGGCACCCTTGAGCGTTTTAAGAAAAACATTTTAAAAGTTTTTATCACCGGCCACGCCCACTTTTTTAAATGTAAATTTGTAGGTCAAGAGATTATCTTTGAAATTTTGCTACTGAAATGACTGGCTCGAAAATCGATCAAGTCATGACAGTGGTAACATTAAAATAATATTCTGCTGCTCTGCAAATTGGCATTTCTTATGATAAAATTGAAGTCTTACTAACCAAATATCGTCGTTAAAATGATAAAATCGCTAAAATGTGTATTTGTCCACACTCGTGTGTCCTGGATATTGGCTGCGAAAGGATACTGCGCGTTCACACTACCGATATATAAGGTTGGCTAAAACGCTAGGAAAGCACAGGACACGAAATTGGTTGCCAATCCATACTATACGGAATCAGAAAGAGAAGACTGTTTCTCGTTCCACAACACCTTGATTCAATACGTTACAGTGTCATCTGCATCACCTACACTTTTAGTACGTTCATCGCAACACATATTTCCACCCTCACATTGACAGAACATTGTACATGGTAATTGTGCTGATACACATGAACACCTTGATGACCGGAAGGATTCACAAGTACATTTAATCAATCGTAATATGAAGTCTGGTGCAAGCGGTACACCTGGCGGCACCATCGCAGGTTGCAGAGCTCTGTTTACAGTGTCCTTGTCCCATCCAGGGGTCTAGAATTGGTAGATTCTCTGTAGCACATCTCCAAATACAGGCTTGTAAGTATACTCTCTCCACATTCATGTGCCCGAGTGGTTGGAGGAAGCGAAATTAGCTTTGACGCAGAGACTATACTTGCTTTGGTAGTTTTCTGTGTCCAGACCTTGTAGCGGGCTTCTGTCATTGTTGCTACACCCGGTTGTCCATAGCATGCGGCTATGAATAAGGTAGACTCTCATATCACATCACTCAGTGGAGCTGACGGATTTCCAAGGTTATGGAATTGATGTCCTCGCTGAAGCATCTTTACAACCTGTGCTTTGCATGCGCTGCTAAAAATGGATGGCAACAGACATTCTACTTCTGTTCGTTGGCTCCATCACTAATGGGCATGACAGTTGCATTTTGTAATAAAAGTGAAGCAGTAGCACAAACACGTCGATATCGTCTGAAATAACCTTTATAAGGTGACTTCCTAGGCTACCAGCTAAGACTGAATGCATCTGCTGAATGATAATCACATCAGCTTCCTCTTAGGTCGTGTTCATGTCTTGTCGTAATATTACAATACCACGATTAATTTCCACTGGGATTGGATCTCGGCCCGTCACTACAAGACTGTGTAGAGTCGTACTTAGTTGCTCTGCTTTGTGGCATAGTGTCTCGATTATGAGGTCAATTAGCTGAACCTTGTTTTCTTTTACAGTTAATGTAGTTTTCTGTGGCGAAAGTGGCATGTTCAGAGAGAGAGTGAGAGAGAGAAAGAGAGAGAGAGAGAGAGAGAGAGAGAGAGATAGAAAGAGAGAGAGAGAGAGAGAGAGAGAGAGAGCGAGAGAGAGAGAGAGAGAGAGAGAGAGTGAGAGAGCTGATGTCGCCTGCTTGCGTCTTTTTCTCTTAATGATCGAGTGACATCTTTGATACTGTAATCCATATACATATCAAAGATTAAATAAACATCAGCATCTTTCATAACATTTGCAACATATGTGACAATATTGTCAACAAAATCCAGCACTGACATTTGTTGGCCAATGAATCACCAATAGTATCGCCGATCCGTCATTTATAACCGTTTCTGCTTTGGGTAGATTTCTTGCCGATACATCGACTTGCAACTGTCATTTAAGTGTTGATTTGGCTTTTGCTATTCTCATCTCACGAGTTGTAGTGAACATAGAAGTGGGCACTGGTGCCAATTCCTACTTTAGAACATCCTCAAGATTGACATCTCTACAAGAAGCTTGTAGGTCAATGATCCGCGAATGGATAAGATTCGTGTCATATACTTTTGCAGAGCCGATTTGTATATGCTTCTTCATCACTGCCATGGTGTGCACTTCCTTCGAGATTGTGGAATTGAAGCCATGAGCCAATTGTTTTCATAATCCTTCATCAGTGTGTAACCAATGGCTAATGATTTATCTACATCCACGGATGGATGAGCAATTCTGCCACTCACAATTTGGATGATGCTATCATCTGGATGATTGGAAGGTTGAAGTGGATCAATGGATTCTTCGAGTTTTTGTCTGATCTTGTCTGTCTTTGACATCTGCTGCAATCCGACTTTTCAATTCTTCTTTGTGTCGATTAATCGTAGATTTCTCATCAGCGATCATATCATCTATGTCCTTTGCCAAAGTACTGCACGTATGAAGACTTAATGCCCACGTTTTCAGAGTATTTGGCTGCAATGTGATGCCAATAATACTATTTGGTCCCTTTGGATACCACATGAATGTAGTTTCTATCATCATATATGTCCACATGCCATTCCATGTACCAGGGATGTGACGCATGACATGCTCCCCATGAAGAAACTTTTGGAGAACAGCTGATGGTAGATTCTCAACCGACCAGAGATAATAAAGGCCATATCGTGTGTAATTATGGTGGCCAGCTGCAAAGAAGTAAGGTAGCATATACTTCACTGCATGTAGATGGAGTGGCCAGTCCCCTTCCTTCTCAGCTCGGCCGAATAGCATCATGAGTAGAACTGTTTTATTAATGCATCAACCCAAAGCCTTGATGTCCTACTCTGGCTAGCCAGTTCTTCTAAACTTATCATCAGATCCTCAGAGTCACTGATTTCTTGTACAAGGTTTCTAAGAAGTTCCTCTGGAAACCTTTTCGCCGTTAGCATACTCTGTACACCAACGAAACAGCACTCCATGACATCTGATAATCCTGTTTCAGCCAATACAACCAATGAAACTCATTATGAAGTGCATATCTCTGAGGCGTAAGATTACAATAGCGAATTGGTCTGGATATACCCACGTGATGTTCACAACCACTTTGTACAGCTGCTGATTGCAAGTGAATACGACAATGTATTGGCCAACTGTCTTTGTCAGGATTTCAGCTTGGACTATAGCCGTCAACATGGTATCTGGGTCTGAAGGTACCATATCTATCAGGGGTTCATAGACACTAGTAGTTTGATGTTTGACTGTTTGACTTTCCTAGCGAATCAAGAAACTGTTGAACCCATTTCATTCTGGACAATCAGAATTGGTTGTTACTTTCCGCAAGAACTCAAAATCCCGGACGAATGCTCTTTGGCTAGCTATATCTTGCATTGTCAATACACGCAAAGGTAGTACCGATTTCTTTGCTTTATTTTCTGGCATGTCCGGCTTTTTAGGTCCATAATATCGTTGAATTTCTATACTACCTGGTTGGCCATCTCTTTTTTTTATATACGATGTATCGTTTCTGAAAGTGTCGTGTTTCTTCCCGTATTATTAGTTTGTGTGAGTAGCATTGCAAGATTATGAGTTGACTGTAGCCCATTCTGACCAGAAATATTGGTATCAAAATTATCTACAATTACTTGCACGAGGCTAGCTCCTTCATCTGATTTATGTACACGTCCTCTGTGCATTATGTGTTTAGATGCATGGGCCGCCGATCTCCAAAACCGCAACACTTCATCATAGGAACACACAAAACCAAATTTGTGCAGCTAGTGGATCAACTCTACCTTTCATCAAAACACCAAGTGTTATCTGTAAAGGAGTAGGGTTGTTAGAAAGTAATCCAGTAATCATGTTGCAAATCATTAATATTGGAAGTGTCTTTTCAGTATCTTTGAACAATGTATTTAGAAACTCAAACATTGAGAATCGTCTGCAATAGAGTTATTTATTCTAGCTTGATAGGAATCCTTACTGCGAGGTAATAACTTAGTTTCTTGTTTAACCTTCTATACCACCTTCTTGATCGCGCTTTCTATGTCATCGTCATCATCATCAGCAACCATTGAGAACACGTCTTTAGCTTTCTCGGGAAAAATAAGTATGCTTGCAGCTGCTTTCATGACGAGAGGATCATGTGCAAAATGCTTCAATAACTGACTTATGAGTCCCCGCTTTGATATTTTGCCACCAAAACCATGGTAGATGCTGCATTCTTCTGAGGAATTTCTTATGAGCGATCTCTCGGAATTCATATTTGTAACTAACTTCTCAAATTCTGGTTCATTGTCATTAGATTCATCGGGTTATTTATGTCTGGAAGATGCTAGCGTCACCGATTTAGGTGCCATGAATTTCGTCCTACAGTCATAATGGTACCTTGCAGCTGCCGCGTGTAAATCACTAACATCCTCTTCAACTCTAACTCTAACATCATCAGCCCATTTGTCTGCACGTTTAGCACACATATCTAATAACATTTTTGAAAGTGTTTTCACATCCTCGCTCAGCTGTTCTGCATAGAATTACACGTCTCAGTCTACTAGGATTCTTAGTACATGTTGCACTTTCACATTCCTCAGAGCAGAATAAACAATGGTGTTTGAAATCAAAACTGGGACCGTCAGATCGGCACTGTCTCTTGGTCTGGAATACAGGTGATGAGGATCGGGATTGATCTGTTCGTTTTTGGAATCTGGTAAGATGTGTCCTCGATGTATATGATGAAACACAGTTTCTATGATAATAAATTGTGAAGTTTGTATCGACACTTATGTTCTGTTGGAGATCAACATGCAAACCATCACTGCGAACTTTGCATGCTTCTATGATTAAATATCCGTTGCTGTGTAGATATAGATAATGGCTGATCCGGACTGCTACATGCATTTACAGCTTTAAATAAGCAGTCATCCATGATTCACTGAAAGCATAAAAATAAATATACAGATTAATAATAATAATAATAATAATAATAATGATGATGATGAGGAGGAGGAGCAGCAGGAGAAAATTGAGATAAGAGCAATATCCTCAGCAGGGATGAGTTCCAAGATTCTTCTATATCAAACATTCATTAGGTTCTACAAGCAGCAACATTTCTTATTGTTAGGGCACTAATTGTCTACAACCCACTCCGCGTACATGGTAAATCGCAAATTTTAGTGAAAGGTAATATCAATATGTGCTACTGATTTCTGACTTCTACTCATTGAGACCTTTCATTTGATATGCATATTGATAGGGTTTGTGTTAAAATCGAAGATTTTGGTTTTAAAAAAGGACCGCGGCAGGTGAAAACACTTTTTCTCAAAACGCTCAAGGGGATTATTCATCTGTATGGTCTCAGGATGCAAAATCAAGAAAAAACCATTGTGAGACCTCTAGTGCAAGGTTCACTTAAAAATCCCCATTTGGCTGCCTGACTAAGACTTATTCTACCAGGAGGAAATAAACACCGCACAAGTAATCACCAAACAAAAAGAGTCCTCGCACTACAATATACCGATGAGTGGAAAGCATCCATAAACCAATCCTCACGTCTGACATTCTATATACAGATCAAAGAAAATATAGTTTTTAGAAATATTTAAAAATCCTACCGTACCGAGAAGCTCTTATCTTATGTCATTTCCGAACACTTAATCACAAACTAGCGACTAAATCCAAAAGATGACTAGGTATTGACAGATCAGAAAGATTGTGTTCTGAATGCAACTGCATAGAAGATGAGGTGCATTTTCTTTTCTCATACTCTAAATTCAATAGACAAAGGCAGAAATTCATACCACGATTCTATACAGAAATCCCTAATACAGAGAAAGCTAAAGGATTGTTTGCAATATGCAATAAACCGCTTCTTATCAAACTCTCCAAATACTTGTTAGCATAAAAAAATCAAACAGCTGGACTAATTCATCCATCTTCTCACCCAATCGTACACCCAAGTTATCCATCAATCCAAGCATCCATCGTCATCATTGTTAAAGCGATGCTAATCTCATCTCAAATGTTGAATTGTACTGATAGATTATGGTTTTTAGATTCCACATCATTCACATCCTATCACATTCCCATATCTTATCACAATTATCTGCTTTGTAATATGGTGTAAACGTTGAACAGTAATCACCATCATTTTGTCTACTCAAGCGATAGCGTATGATGTCATGTAAGTGCCAATGCATTACATTCCTTATTATGTAAATCATATTGTTGAATGTTTTGGGGATAATCTGATTGGAAGTTGTTGTTGCCTGTGGCAGCAACGACTTCCGGTCAAATTGGTTTCAAAATAGTCATCAGCTTACTTGTATGGTTGCTTTTATATCACATTGTCAAACTATATGTGGCACCGCTAAGACTGAGCGTATAGACTGAGGCAGATACGCTAGTTTTCTTCTTCTATTTGTTGAAAAGTAAGACATGACAGCCACCATAGGCTTTAGAAATGTACCAACATTTAGTAATAACTATTATGATATGAAGTTAGTTCTCCTTTAATACTGCTTGAAGCACTGCAAGGGCAAATAGCCCAAAATAGAATAATAAATTCATTATTGTTGTTATCATTATTATGTTAGTAGCCCTTGTCTGCAGCGCGACGGAGATGGTGTAATAATAATAATAATAATAATAATAATAATAATAATAATAACATTGTATTTCTACCGCCATTGTCAAGGTACAAATAATCCTCATATGCCGTTGTCACGGCCTGATTGTAATAAAGAAAATACGAAAATACGATGTTTGTGTAGGTTTTTTTAGCAGTTGTCATGTTCTATCTATCGTTGTATCAAAACTATAAAGCATTTTCACTAAAGATTTGGTATCATTTAAAACAAACATGGTCACATGGATCATCTAGATTTGATTAAAAAATACCAAGTAGTTCTTATGCAATAGGGTTTTAATTAGGATGATATGTGTTTTTCCTATTGGTTTCTATAGTGAAGAAATTGCTTTTTGGGAGCACCAAGCGGTCGCCCAGAAAATGTAAAACTGGGTACAATGCTTGATCTAATTAATGTAGTATATTTCTATGGTACGTACATGTTATCTATATATGCTCACTTGTCACTTCGCTCGCGATGATCACTGCATTCGCTATTAACAGAGAACGTTTCGAGCGAATCGGGATGTATTTTATGAAATATTGACACATTGAAGATTTTGGATCTTTGGTGGAACTAACTTCTTACTAACTTGGTTGGTGGTCCCGCTTCGGCACCGGTAGCAAAGATTGAGCGTTGCTGCGACAACACGCTAGCCGATGTCGGAGAAGGAGCAAGGCAGTCTGGCTCGCCTCGTCTGACAGATGGTAGGTGACGATATTTAATGTTGACTGCTGGGCCTATCTGACGTGATGTTCTTCAGGTACGGACTGGAGGGTTCCTCCAGCTCAAGACTAGGTTCCTAATCTAACAAACTTAATCAACGCTGAACTTACATATACGTAAGCTTAAACTTTTATTTTACAAATATACAAGGTTTTGAAGCAAGGAGCAAAATAGCTCATAAATCCACACTTGGTACAATTGATGTACAATACTAATCAGCGACTAATCTAATTCTAAGTACAATCAGAGCTTCGTTATGCTAGGCAATAGCTCACTGTGCTGAACGTCATCGTGACGTTCAGGATTCACGGTGGTGAATTGAATAATTTATAAGTCTGAAATTCTGACTTATATACAATTTATCTTGGCACCCTAGCCAAGTTCTATAACTATCATAATAGTTAGATTCTTCCTGAATCCGTTAAATTACTCTTCTAGGTATGCTATAAGCACAGCTTGATTGGCCCGGACCATCAGTCCACCAATCAACTTCTGCTTATTTCTTCCTAGAAGTTTCTATCTACTAAACGTTGGTGTTTCTGACCAATCAACGATCCTTTCATTTCGTTGTTGGATGTAAAACCTATTCTATTTAATTCTTTACTACAGAGTTTGATCGACGCTCATTGATTATGACGTCATCCTGACCAATCAAACTCTGTGCTATTTTTCTATGGAGATGATGCCTCACATAGATAAAGCGGTGGTAGCTGGTTCTGATTTGACGCGATCTGTCAGCTAACTAACAACATTACGGAATGTGATGTTGTTGCATGCCATTGTATGAGTGACATATAGTTGATATACAAATTTCGATTTGTTAATAATTCCTACAGGACGCTACAATATCCATGTCCTGTCCATTGCCTAGTGATGGATAAGCCTGTAGGATGCTAGAGTTAATAGGCACATGAGCTGTATGATCTCATTACCAGCTGATGTTGTTCTATTCTCATGTGAGAATCTAGAATGCCTACGTCATCAACTAAGTCCCCTTGTCACGTCCGATTCCAGTGATTCTTATACCTTGATTATTTTCCAAACTATCGATCCAACCGACTGCTGAATATCATAAAAGTGTATGCCGACTGAACAGCAACAACTTTCATCTAAACTATTTCCAGATACACATCAACTCAGAACCGTGGAACTCATTCCAATCAATTCGACTATTTCAATTTGATGATAAAACTTTATCCATCCATCCTGAGTGTGCTATATTCACACACCATCTATTTAATAGAAACTGCGTATCATCAGCCCTTGCTGATGTAATAATAACAAACTAAATATTGAAATACGAAGTCAACCGGTCCATTAGCTCACCTGGTATTTTTAAATCATAAATTTCTCTTAGGACTTACTCGAAGATATACGACATCTAGCGGGGTCATGACTTCCCACAAGACAATCCCATATCTACAACATGTGTGATCTAATTATACAAAGGTATACCAGGTGTGCCATGCATACTTTAACTTTTACGCTCAATTTCTCGCTTCAATTTCCATGCCATCGCTTACGGTAGTCTTAGTCGGTAGAGTTACATTACTATCGCACCTACATAAAGTGTTGATGACATCGTATAATTGCTACAGGGAACAAGGACCTACCTACTGAAATAGAATTCTTTCCTACTCCCTCTAGTGAAAACCGCATCTACACGCTCAAAATGATACCCAATATATTATTTATAAAAATTACATTTTAGTCTACTTTTCCCGTAAATGGGCATTCCTCAAGTCCACTACAGATCCCGGTTTTGGCCGGCTTGATAATCAATGCGGTAATGGTCAGGCAAATTCAAGTTTTTGCTTAGCAAGTGTCCATTATCAGGCGAAGAGAAGACTATTTTTTAAGATTTGTCATTGGAATGAATAGCTATTTTCAAAAATATTTTTTTCGTCGCCTGCAAATGGACATTCTGAAGCGACTTGCAGAGTGCATTTCGGCCGGATTAACAATTAAAGGTCTAAGTTGACACAAGATAAATCCAGTTTTAGCTATACCCCGCCCATCTCTAGCTAAGCTCCACCCACCTTATGCCCGGGGTTAGGATCGCTTGAGCCCGGCACTCCCTGAATCTCAATTTCCAGAAAACTAAACACAGGTAAGCTGTTGAATATTTTGAAATTATTTTAACCAGGTGTTGTCGCTGCTTATGACAGCAACAGCACCAAGTCAAATTAGTTCTAAAAAAATTCAACAGAATGTTTATTAAAAAGTAAAGACATACAATTCGTACAACTTGACGGACTATTAATCATTTATGACGGACTTAATAACATCATTCATGACGTAATTGATTATAACTTCAGCCTACATGTAACGTAGTTGATTATGACGTCATTAATCTATCGATGCATATGCTCATATTAGGTTGCTATCGTTTATATTGACGTTATCATGGCACAATGTATTGTAGAGCGTGCTCTTATATAACATTATATCCAGTTATCCAATATTTGCCAGTCCGAATTCAAAGACTGCACAATGTTTAAAGACACCTCAGGTGGTGTGTAAAGATGCCCCCCCACCCCACCACCCCACCCCCACCCCCACCCCGGTGCGTTTTCCTCAACCATTGTGACAACTTAGCTTAGGGTTGCGGTAAGATGCCCCCTGAAACAGAAAAATCTTTCACTCATTTAAACAATTTTTGCTTGTATTCTGTTAAAGGTTGTGGCCGATATACTTGGCATCAGCTACCTTCGGAGGCTTACTGCATATTGTATTTATTGTTTTCAATAATTGCGTAATAATACAGAGGATAGATTATTTAATCGCTGCGGTCAGAGAAGGGTTAATTGATGCGCAGCTATGTCGCCAGTCTGGTTCCTAGGCCATGTTAGACATTTAAACAATGAGCCATTGATGATAACTAGGGTAACGTACGCATACTGTGGGTTGTGCACAGTTAATCCATGAAATGCAGTTGAAGTTATTCGAGAAAATCTTGCACGCTACACAGGAAAACACCAACCTAAAAACGTGCTCTGGCTGAAAAGGACACAGCGGCTGTAAGGAAAGAGGTACATTATTTGCAGGCGGCCTACAAAATAAAGTGTGACAGAGCCTTGCATCTGGAGGTGCAGTTAACAGATATTTCGAACCGAGTGCTCCTACTTGCAGAATTCGATATGAGTGTTGCGTCAGTCCTTGAAAGATTCTGTCTCGGCTGTTGCTAAACTGGAGGATACGTCCTCTGCTCAATGTGCGAAAATCTCTTTCCTTCGGAAAAAGGTTAATGACCTGACTAACAGCCCAACTAATCATGCTGCTAATTCACAAAGCGTTTATTCGGTACCACCAGCATCGCAAAGTGGCATTATTGTTAACAATCGTATTGCGTGTTTCGATGATTTGCCACAAGACGCCATGTTAATGACAAGTAATGTTAATAATGGAGAATCAATACGTTATAAGAATCGTGAAATTGATGTTGTTTTTAATTGGAAACTCTCCAACACGGCATTTAACGCCTAGCAAGATTTTCCCTCAGAAAAATACAAAAGTTAGAACTCTTCCAAATGGTGAAAAGGATGTGTTGGGGGCACATAAGTTTGTCCAGTCCTGCCCTGCCATCAATCCATCTGTAGTAATCCTACAGGTAAGCGGCAACACCCTGGAAGACGTGACTGCTACAGAGACTGTGAGTCAAATGTCGGACTTAATCCAGATGTGCCAGCACAAATTCCCAAACTCACGCATCTGTGTTCCGGAAGCTCTGCCTCAACGTCTGGCTTCCAAAGCTCTTTCTGACGAATTTAAAGTGAAAATGGATTACTTCAATTCGAAAATCAGGGAACTGCAAAACATCACAGTAATTCCGTTCAAGGACCTGAGAACTGTTTGCAGTGACCTTTTAGAGCCGGATAATGGTCATCTAAACTATAAAGGCCGTGGAAGGTTAATTTCTGCCTATAGGGACGTAATTAATCCTTTTATTGGCTCTCCGGATGATTGAACTTCCAAGAGGCAATCTAATGTCTACCGCGATCGCGCCTCGTCTCACACACAGCCGTCCCTTTCCTCACATTCCCGCCCACATTTTGCGCACAAGCAAAATAAATACTCTGTAAAGCCAAATACATCAGGTCAAGGTGTCTCCGCACATCGACAGCGATCTTATCCCCCTGACCAAGGTGTAGACCAAGGTGTATACCAAGCTAGAAAGGGTGCATATCGTGGTGACCGAGGATCAGTTTCCAATGAACTCGTTTTCAAGTTGAGTAAATTCCTCGATGGCCTAATGGGCTAATTTTTGTAAATAACGCGATGCTAATTATCTTTTGCACACGACTTCGCTTTGCTTTCCTTTAACCCTGTGATGGCTAAATATGGTCAGGTAAATCAAAATATGTACTTATTGAATGCCCATTTGGGCGAAAGAGGAGCACTATTTTTAGAATTTACGACTGGAATGCCGGGCTAGGTTATTGTGCCAGTCATTCCGCTTGTGATGCTTCTGGAATGGTGTTCTCTTGACTGGCACATGTGTATTCCTCAGGATGGCTGCAGGGGTCAGTTAAATATTTACCACTGGAATGTCGGGCTAGGTTATTGTGCCAGTCATTCCGCTTGTGATGTTTCTGGAATGGTGTTCTCTTGACTGGCACATGTGTATTCCTCAGGATAGCTGCAGGGGTCAGTTAAATATGGGCATGCCCATCAAAGGGTGTACTTATTGAATGCCAATCTGCGGGTACGGGAGGGTACTATTTTTGGAAATTTACCACTGGAATGACTGGCTATCGTACCAGTCATTTCGGTGGTGAATTTTCTGGAATGGTGTTTCTTGGCTTGAAAATGGGCATTCCCCATGATCACTGCAGCACTTTGGCTGGCCTCGCCATCAATGGGTTAATTGCTGTTTTATTTTACACGACAACTTAGTCTGTGTTGGATACTATTGCCTGTTGGTTAGTGGCACAGCCATCAATTATTATCGGGTTAACCATGCTGAAAGCACCTAACTAGAGACTGTTTCTGCCTTACTCTGCGATGACCTCTCATCGACTCCCTTTAATTTGAGTTGATTTGAGATTGTGGGTGCATGTTCGTACCGGGATGCTTGATGCTGGAATTGTTGACGTTGTATACGTTTGGAGGCTTAAATTCTGTAGCTCTATGTAATGGAGCGGAATATGACTTAGTACATCGTGGTTTCTTTCTGTATAGATTGTTATGCTTTGTTTTGTTGTGAGGTTGAATTCGGGACTCGTGTCTCTGATTCGATTTCACAACTTAAGGAAGTGTGTTAGTTTGTATGTAACGAGGTCATTGTGTGTTGGGATGTGTTTCGTTTCTCTGCTTCTAGGCGGACGGTTTGGCCTCTGAATGTGCATAATTTTGGTGTAATTTATTGTGGGCTTTTTGGTGTGAATATGCACCTTTAGCGAAATCGTTTGTACTAGCATTTCACATGGGCATTTGAAGAAAGCTATGGCTGTTGGTGTTGTTGCAGTTGCCCATGTTTGTTTGGGAGCCCAGATTCACACATGGATGCTTGATGATGGAAGTGCTAGAATTATGCACTCTTAGGGGCTTCGATTGTGTACCCCTGGTAATGGAGCTGGGTGAGTCCTGGGGTTTCATTCCGTATAGATTGGTATTGTGTTGTTTTTCGTGTTTTTTGTTTTTTGCTTGTGGTTGTGAGGTTGAATTCTGGATACGAGGTTCCAATTCACCATCACACCTCGAGGGAGGTGGTGCTAGTTTGTGCGGAGTGGGATCACCATATGTGGGGATTTATTTCGATTTATTTGTTCCATTCCATTGGGGTGCACATGTTGGACCTCTGAGGGTGTTTAGCTTTGTTTGTAATATCTGTGGGCATCCTTCTGTGAATGTGCGTCTTTAATCGGTTTGTAAGTGATCGTTTAAGAAGAGTTAAACACGTTAAACACGTCAAAAATACTGACTTTGAGTTTCTCCTGCTTAATTGATGAATTTAACATGGAATACGGTTACGGTTACTGATGGCCTAGGGAGTAATGGCTTCCAAAATGGAACAACCCCAAAATATACAAGGCCATGAATAGTGTGTTGGCTATTTTTACTATATTCTCTACAGGAAATATTTATTTGAACAAACACTGTATATATTTTTGTCTAATAGCATACGTGTGTTAACAACTGACGGGTTGGACATATGGTGTAATTGTCTCTAATCTACAGCCGTAACTGACTTATGACCACCGGTCTTCGGGGCTGCCATCTTGGGGCCTCCAAAGCAGGTGTCCGTTACAAACAGGTTTAGGTGTATTTGCCTTTCTGTCGATTCTTTATGTTAATGTTTGTCACATAAAGTGGCCTTCTATTTTATCCTTCATGTACTCATCCTGCGCCCTGTATTACCATATCAGTGGCTTACAGCATATTTGCTTGTTACTCGATAGCATGAGCAACAATATATCCTTAGCATTTTGGAATATCAATGGTATTCATAAGCTTATTGCCAATCATAGAGTGTCTAAGTTAAACGATACCGATGTTCAAAGCCTGTTATGTAAATATGATATTATATGTCTGGTGGAAACTCACTGTGGTATGAATAACTCCCTAGAAGTACCTGGGTACAAAATCCTTGAAAAATCTCGAGATAGACAGCGGGGCGCTAAACGTATCTATGGTGGTATAGCTGCTTGTATAAAAAAGGAGGTCCGCCCTGGTATTAAATGGTTACAGACATAATCCAGCGAAATCATGTGGTTAAAACTTAGCAAAGCATTCCTTTGTCTTGATAATGACACTTTCCTCGATGTAGTGTATATAAGTCCTCTCTCTTCGTCTTTCTCTAAGCGGAGTGAAGACATTTTTTTAATTACTCGAAAATGACATTGCTAAATATTCAAAATTGGGTCAGTGTGTTATCTGTGGAGACTTCAATGCACGTGCACTTACTGAATCAGACTTCCGCTTTGAAGATGGTTCTCCACATACTGACCTGCCGGGTCATGATGCATATATCGCTGACACTCATATTAGTAGACGAAATTCAGACCATAGCGTCGAGGACAATCATGGCAAAAAATTATTGTCTTTGTGTAAGACCACTGGTCTTCGAATTCTGAATAGCCGTGTTTTGGCGATATCACAGGGAGTCATACATGCTTCAGTCACACAGGTATGCCTAGTGTGATCGACTATTTTCTCGTTCCTGTAAATATGTTAAATTTTGTTGAAATGTTTTTTGTACATAGCCCTGCTCCTCATTCTATACACTGCCTGGTATCGTGTATTTTAACTACGGGGTGGTATCAAGCTGGCGCGGATAGTGATAGCATGGAGGGAAAGAAACATAACAAGTTTATTTGGGCAGAGGATGACGATTTCAAATTTCAAAAAGCTTTGTGCAGCCCTGTAATGAGGTCAAACGTCAAAGATGCAATATCACTAGTAGGCGATATCAACAAAACAGTTGAATCGCTAACTAATGTTCTCACAAGTGCTGCTAGAATCGCTGGTATAAAACAAAAGCGTAGTCCTGGTAAGAAAGTTAAACCGGTTAGAAAGTATACAAACAAATGGTTTGACTCTAATTGCAAGCAGGTACATAGTAACCTAAAAGAACTAGGAAGACGAATTCATAAAAAACTCGCAAAACACAGCTTCTTTCTGATTTCCGCTCTATGAGAAAACGTTATAAGAGCCTTTTGAACAATAGGAAAACATCCTTTAAAAACAATATTCTAACCCAGATGGATGCAATGCGCAATAGTAATCCACGACAATTTTGGTCGTTATTTGACCAGTTAAGAAACATTGAAGACACAAATTCATCTTGTCACGCCTATAAGTAATGCAGAATGGATAGACCACTTCACTGGGCTCCATAATAACGTTCCGCAGACCAGAAATGTCAAATTCGATAATGACATGGACCATTTCATCAATACCCATAAGAACGATGTGTTTAATGAGTTAGACTTTTCTATAACAGCCAATGAAATCTCGAAGGCTATAGCAAAGGTGAAGAGGGTTAAAGCAAGTGGATACGATCTGATCCTGAAGGCATTGATCAAAGCAGGTCACAGAGACCGAATGCCTTTACCGCACAAGCCATTTAATGAACTACTCACTAATGGCTCCTTTCCTGATGCCTGGAGGTGCAATATCCTAATGCCCCCGCACAAGAAAGGAGACAAGTACGACACGCATAATTGCAGAGGTATATATATTGGCAGCAACCTTTGTAAACTGATTTGCAGCGTTCTGCATAATCGCCTCTCTAAATTCGCGGAAGACAATTGACTAATCAATGATTGCCAGATCGGTTACAGAAGAGGTTCACGTACATCTGACCACGTTTTTACTTTGAAACTCATAATCGAAAAATATGTGAACAAACTATCCAAAACGCGCCTCTATTGTTGTTTCGTTGATTTTAAAGCTGCATTCGACTCCGTCTCGAGAACAGCTTTAATATTCAAGCTTATTAAACTAGATGTTGGTGGCAATTTTCTTTCGATTGTATAAAGTTTGTATTCCAGTGTGCTATACTCTGTGAGATCCAGTGAGCATTTCAGTGAGGGCATCCAGTCTACTGTGGGTGTCAAACAGGGTTACGTTTTGTGCCCTTTGCTATTTAATTTATTTTTAGGTGATTTGTCTGTGATTTTCAATGAGTGTGGCCCAGTCATGTTACACGATACTAGACTTAGTTGTCCTCTATTTGCAGATGACTTAGTCCTAGTATCCACGTCGCATTCCGGACCACAAAAAGCCTTAGATAATGTAAGTGTTTACTGCATTAAATGGGGCCTCACGGTAAACCTTGATAAAAACAAAGGTTATTGTTTTTGACAAAATGGGCAGGTTACATAAGCGTCACCTGTTTACCTACAATAATTGCTTTGTTGAATGTGTTTAACCATATTGTTATCTGGGTATTCTATTATCTTCATCTGGCAGCCTAAAGGGTGCTTGCGAAAGACTAAGTGACCAAGCTTCTAAAGCTTTTTTTAAATCAAGACCATTAATGTTAGGGATAATAGTGTCACAGCATACAAGTTGTTCAAAAGCTTAATACTACCGATCTTAAGATACTGTAGCGAGGTCTGGAGTCCGCAATTCTTGAGCAGACTCGATGACAACAATTCCTATAATATCTGTGACAATATTCCAGTCGAAAATCACCTTCTTAAATTCGGCAAGTACCTTTTGGGAGTCAGTAAAAGAACCACTAACGCCGCAGTCAGGGGTGATCTAGGTCAATATCCAATCTTGACCGCTATACTTCCACGCGCCTTCAAATACTGGCTACGCATGTCCTCTCTTGACCCATTATCATTAACTAGCAAGGCGTACTTGGAGTGTCACGCGTTGTCAGATAATATTGTCACTTGGTGTACCTGTATTAAATTACTTCTCACCAATTTTGGAGTAATTAGGCTTAATACCTGGAATAACGGTAATTTCATTCCTCCCCGTAATTGCGTACATTCATTTCAAGCTGCTCTGGAGAAGGTATACGCCTCACAGTGGTTATCTCACATTAATGATTCAGATAGAAACCACAAACTGCGTTCTTATAAACTCTACAAGTTATCGTTTGCTTCTGAAAATTATGTCTTAACGGGGCGTTTGGTCGGCAAACGTAGGGAGTTTTCTAAATTGAGATTATGCGCACATTCTCTTCGTATCGAACGCGATCGAAATTGTCGCCCCAAAATTCCGGCCATCGCGAGAATCTGTACGCTGTGCGATTCTGGCAAAGTAGAAGATGAAGAGCATTTTATTTTGGATTGCTTGGCATTTCTGGCTGAGAGGTTACAACTGTGTAATACTTTATCTCAATTTACAACCTTTGACGACCTGACACATAGTGACAAATTCAATTTTTAATAGCATGCTATGGCGGGGATAGCGATATCTCCAAAATTGTTATTAATTTTATTAACACCATGACGCTGAAGAGTAATCTTGTACACGCTACCATTTAGTCCGAGTAGTCATGGTAAGTCAGATTGCTCAGTTTGTTGTTCGATTGCTGTTCTATACAGCATGTTGCTGTTTTATACAGCAGAGGCTTCCAGCAATATAGGTTCAGGGAGCACGCAGACTTATTTTCTAATGTCTTCATATGATTTAGCGTTGTGGCATCGGGTGAATACTTAGCAAACGAAACCCCTTTATTAAAGTGCCCTGTCTATCCTACTTTTCTTACCCAAACTTATTCTGTTTTGGAGGTATTATTGTTAGTCTATTTTACAAGCATAGAGATAGTATTATTATTATTAGATATTTGTTCATAAATGTTTGTGTATACATTGTTACAATTTTATATGTCATTTGCCGTATCCTTGTGTATGGATTATAGCAATAAATAATCTTGAATCTTAAATCTTGAATCATTGATGGCCTGTCAGGCAGAGTGGAGACTAAGCTGTAATCAATGGCCATTCTGGGGTTTGATGGTTAGTGCCACCTCAACCCCTCACCCCACCCCTCCACCTGATAATGAGCTTCCTCGCACCTGATTGGTATATCATTTGAGTTATGTAATCAGAGTGGTGGAAATAGGAAGCGATGGCCTCCTGTAAATAAGATAGATGCAGTTTCATCTTGGCGCCTTAACGGTCATCAATAATTCACGCTATTCCCACCCGTCCCTCCCAGGTGGTTATTATCAATGCTATTTTGATGCATAATTATAGTTTAGTTAGTTTATAGTTTAGTTTGACACGGTTTGACACGGTTTATAGTTGTTCAATATTAATTAATCATATTCCTGCTGAAACTAAGGCTTCTTGCTGCTTTGATAATTCTGCAATGTACATGTACGAGCGTACTATGTATTATAGAGATTATGAGATAAGGCTATTTCTAACTCTAGCTATGGCTTGTTCTATGCTGCTTTTTTATGCTGCTTGGCTTATTGATTTGCACTGCTGCTGTTATTGACCATATTGCATAATAAACCGTTGTCTTCGCCCGCTCGTGGTATATACTCTACTTGTTGGATTGATTCATTAAATTTCAAAGCATACCAATGCTATACTATAGGATTTTTTCTTACACGAGGCGTATTCCACCTTATCTATCCTACGTCGGTAACGCACGACTTTACCAGTTACTACCCTAGTGGAAGAGAATATTGATACACAATGGTTTAAGGATTGTTATGCAATGGATTATAAGATTATTTTATATGATAGATTAGATGAATCCGATCAGTCAATCAAATATAAGACGTCATAATCAATTACGTGACATGTAGGCTGACGTCAGAATCATACTTGGCAGAAATACGCTGTTATGAAGCTGGAATAGTCCATCAAGTGTACGAATTGTTGTATTTAATTTGATTTGATTTGATTCTGATTTAAGCATATTTTATTGTAACATTTGAACAATGGGATCGGGCACCAGTTCTTACTACAGAATTGTTATAGGCAGCCAATGATTGTGAAACACTAACGTAGACAATAAAGAGGTGAGAGAGCGAGAGAGAGAGAGAGAGAGAGAGAGAGAGAGAGAGAGAGAGAGAGAGAGAGATGCGAGAGAGAGAGAGAGAGAGAGAGAGAGAGAGACAGAGGGAGAGAGAGAGAGAGAGAGAGAGAGAGAGAGAGGGAGAGAGATATGTGGGGGATATTTAATAAACATTCTGTTGAAACATTTGAAAACAATTTGAATGGCTGATGTTGCTGCCATAGGCAGCAATAGCACCCAGCAAAATTAGTTTCAACATATTCACGCGCTTACCTGAATAGTCACCTTGATATTGGTAGAAATGAACAAGACACAACTAAAAGTGGATTCATCCATTATATTCGTTATCGGCATGATCGATCTAAAATAGGCCTTAAGCTACTGTGTATTAAAAACAAAAGATCAGAAAGTACAGTGCAACGCATAAATAAGTTCAATACTCTTGCAAAGCAAACACATCGTACTAACATACGCCCATTCACATCGCTTCGATGTTCGAGGCCGTAATTGTAAACCCGCGATTTCTCACTATGTTCCCTGCCGGTTTTCAGGTAGCCAATCAGATTTCTGCCTACTTCAATCTCCGTATAAATCTAAAAATAGAGGCGTAGCTTCGTGCCAACATCGATGGAGAGCTTGCGAGACACGAATGTCAATCTATGTGATTGACAGTATATTAGTAGGATGATAATAGCCAAGCAATTTTATTAGGCGGTAGTTGACTGACCTCATTTATGCTATCCGACAATGAAAGTGTTTGAAGGAGCTGTTCTTTTCTTTCCTATTCTTTTTTAATCTGTTTACATCGTTTTTCTCCCGTACATCTCTCTCTCTCTCTCTCGCTCTCTCTCTCTCTCTCTCTCTCTCTCTCTCTCTCTCTCTCTCTCTCTCTCTCTCTCTCTCTCTCTCTCTCTCTCTCGCTCGCTCGCTCGCTCTCTCTCTCTCTCTCTCTCTCTCTCTCTCTCTCTCTCTCTCTCTCACACACACACACCTCTTAATTTATTGTTTCTCTCTCACCTCGTTTTAGTGTTCTCAATCATTGGCTGCTTATAATAATTATGTAGGGAGAGGGCAAATCTAAGTTGTAAGAACTTGTGCCCGATCCCATTGTGCCATTGTTACAATAAAATATGTTCAAATCAAAATTTATGACGTTTCGCGGACTTAGCCCAGACATCAAAAGCCTGCAAGCATGGGATCTGACACGGGAGCGTTTTGGGAGGGAGAGACCGTACGATATCACGATGAAGCAAACACGAAAACGTGTTAGTTAGTGCAATTTTGAACTCAATGTACGAAATATTCTGTTGAATATATTGAACATGATTTAACTGCAATCGAATTATTTCTAAAATAGTCAACAGTATGTTTATTTTGTTTTACATACACACGCACGCATACACACGCGGGCGGGCGGGCGGCGCGCACGCACGCACGCACGCACGCACGCGCGTACGCACGCACGCACGTACGCACGCACACGCACACACCTGCACCTACAACCCTCCCCCCAACACACACGCGCTCACTCACGCACGCACGCATGCATACACGCACGCACACACGTACAACATTTATATATTTTACATCTTAAAACACCACGTGACATCTAGCCAAAATTATTTCTGAGCTGTACTAAAATCAAGTGCGTGTCTCGTTTTACACGCACCTTCAGGTCGCGTGGGTTCCTATATTACTTGACGGATATATTTTCTAACTAAGCCGCACCCATTTTTAGTTCAGCTCCGTCCACTTTGCACGTCTTTGAATACATTTGAAACTTTGAGAAACTGTCTATGGACGTTCCCAGTCAAATTAGGTTTAAAATACTTTTACATTTAATCAAAGCCATGCAATTCAAACACTTTCATGACGTAGACTGTGGCCGGGCGGCCGACGTCCGGCGCTAGTTCCCCCACAGCATCTGGGGTGAGAAGGGGTGGGGGTGGGGTGGGTGGGTGGGAGCCGGAGGTCAAGCGTCGTGCAAGCTTTCCTCCTCTCTCTTCGTGGTCCCTTCGGGTCCCGGGTAGAAGCGCCAGTTAGTCCTCCCAAGCATCCGTCTGTGCGTGGTGAAGGTCTCAGGAATTGCGACACTGTCACGTGAGATTGGGACTCCTCAACAAATAATTGCTGACTGGAATATGAGATGCGTAGGTCCGGCCGGGAATTTCCAGTGGCTAGCAAGCAGTGACGCGGTTGCGTAAGGGCCGCAGGTGGCTTCCTATTTTTCCTGTCCTGCATTCGAGCTAAGCTCTTGTTAGGCGTCTCTCTCTCTCTCTCTCTCTCTCTCTCTCTCTCTCTCTCTCTCTCTCTCTCTCTCTCTCTCTCTCTCTAGTGGACGCTAGTGTGTCGAGGGGGTGACGGGAGCGAGAGTGCAGGAACAGGAATGGGCTGGTCTTGTCAAACGCAATATTTTGATCGTGGGTCGAAAGAAAGCGGTGCAAGGGGTGGCGACAGGAGAAATTCTTTTCCTAGTCATTGGTAGTCCTATTCGAAATACTGTCGCTCCTGAGTCGGGAGTGGCTGTAAGGCGATGGGGTGGGTGGAGAGGTCCTGAGCGGTTCGTGGGGAGGAGGGGTGGGGAGAGACAGCAGGTTTTTCTTACTTATTTCAGGAAGTTGGCTGGTCGCTAGCGGTCGCTATTCATCAAGTTGATCTATATATAAGTATATAAGTATAGGTATATATTTAAGGTTAATGGGTCGAAAAGGTTGTTTGGCGCTAAAAGCTAATGACTTATGAAATGGTCCGCTTGAAGTGAGATGGGAGGAGAGTTCTATTTTAGTGTTTGGAGGAACACGCGTGGGCAAGAAGCATTGCCGCATTGTTGATCTGAAGTTCTCAGTGGGCATCCAGAGGCAGGTCTTCTGTGTGTGCCACATTCTAATGCTTTTAGAAGGGATCCCATGCGAAGCGGTGGTTTAGGTTATCTAGAATGTTTTGTAGGTTAATGCCTCAGGCGGCCACAGAAGGATGCAATCAGCTAGGTTATGCGACAACCTCTTCCCTTATCGAGTCGGGTGAACCTTTGGCTCGGGGTTATTAGACCTATTATTTGAGCTTGACACGGTCCAAGGGCCGATCTTCCCGGGTTGCAGATGCACAGCAGGCTCATGTAATTAAAGAGGAGCTCGTTTAGCAGAACCTCTACCGAGCCCAGACACCAAGAAGATGTGTCGAACTGTGAAGGAATTCCAAGGACACTGCGATTATCTGGTTCAGTTGCAAGAACCTGTTAAGTGTAATTAAACCTATGTTTGCCCAGGCCGCTGGCAAAGCAGTCAAAAAATAAAAAGTACGATAACCAATGGGGAAAAAACAAAAATAGTTATGCCATCGGGTTCTTCACTCAGTGAGGGAGATGCGCCTAAGGCATTCTAGTCACTGGTGCACACTTTTTAAGACAGCAAACTCGTCCCGACAAGGCATTGATGACAGGCGGAGTGCAGCTGTGATGTTTCAGGCGGGGTCTCTGTGACAAGGAGTCAGCAGGGTGGCTGGTATGTAGGCAAGCCAACTTTCTTCTGGAATCAGAAGACTGAATGGAGGTCTCAGATCAGCGAGGTCTTCAGAACAATGCGGAGGCAGTGGTTGGCTGAAGGCAGAGAAATTTAAGTTGTTATTTTGGGCCACTTTTGCGGAGCGGCCCTTTCAAAATTTAAATGTTACTCCACTGCCTATGCAGATAACAGCCCATGGCAAGCAGTTGAACCCCGGTTGTCCCGCAGTGCAATTTACCCGACATTTTACTGAACCAGGAAGCGGGACATATACTGTCGACTAGGGTCGTTGGCGAGGGAGTTACTGAGCAACCTTTCAGTGGCTCGGTCCTGAGATCACAGAGCGATCAGCTTTTATACTCTCTGCTCTGCATCTCATTATCTTTCAGCGAATGGCTGGCTTTCTTTAAGAATGTTTCATCCAACCGGTATTCATCTTGTCTGACGCAGTAGTAACAGCAGGTTCAAGTTCAAGTTCAAGTTCAAATTCATTTATGTTGATATAAAATGTACAGTTTGTAATTGCTCAACAGGTGGTCCACCAAAGGCAGAGCCTATATAGACGGTGGACCCCTACATAGAACAAATATATATTTGTATATATATATATATATTATACATGAAGGACTAATACTATAAAACATATGACATAAAGGTTTAACTTAGTCCTAAAAGGCAAACAAGAGACATGGGACATGGGACGGATAGACAACATATTTACAGGTACGTAGGTGTGCTTATCCTGCTAATTGAACTTATTATTATTACTATTATTATTATTTTTATTATTATTTTTATTATTATTTGTTTGGGTGACTGGGTACAAGTATAATAATGCCATGGTAGTGTGGGTTTTTTTGTATGTTTTTTTAAGGGCCTAGTAGGTGTTTATAATCATATTATTGATCTTCTGTTTAAATGTTTGTAGGGTAATAATGTCTGTGCGTGTCTTTGTATCTGTGTTATTCCATAATTGTATTGCTTTATATGAGGGGTGTTGGTGTGCTGCTTTTGTTTGGGGATGTCTAGTGTGCAGGTTATTTCGTGTTTCAGTGTTATGAGAGTGTATTTGTGTATTGACAGTAAAGATAAAGATTAAGGATGAGGGTAGGTTGCAATTGTGGAAGTCTCTTAAAATTGTGTATAATTGGAGCCTTCCAAATAGTTTAGAATTGTTTCTACTTTAAAGATATCCTGGCCACCTGCTGTTTGTGTAAATAATTTAATAGATTCCTTTTGTACTGATTTTAGTTTTTTAGTTTAGCTTCAGATGTGTTAGTCCAGATAGCATTACAGTATGTGATGTCAGGAAGTATCATTGTGCAGTGCAGATTTTTAATAATATTCAGTGTTAGATAGGGTTTTACTCGGCGTAGGATGCCAATGCTCTTTGCTACCTTGGATGATACGACTTCAACATGCTTCTCCCATGTCAAATTCTTATCCAAATAGACTCCTAGAAACTTGGCATATTGGGCTTTATGTATTATCTGGTTGTCGATGTAAGGATTTTTGGGGAGATGCTTCCTTTAATTTATTAGATTTTGTAAATAATATATATTTGGTTTTACTTACATTTAAAGACAGTTTGTTAACTTTAACCCAATCTATTAACTTTGCGATTTCATTATTAACGTGTTTGTAAAAGATTTCTATGTCCTTATGGCTGCAGAAAGCATTAGTATCATCTGCAAAGAGGATTAGGGAGAGATGGTCACAGACTTTGGGTATGTCATTCATATACAAGAGAAGCAGCTGGGGCCAAGGACTGAACCTTGGGGTACAGCACAGATTACCTCTTTATATTCTGAAATGACTCCATTGAATTGTACACATTGTTTTCTGTTTGACAGGTAGCTCTGTACCCAATTCAATGCAGTGCCCCGAATTCGATAGTATGCAAGCTTTTGTAATAGAATCGAATGGTCAATTGTATCGAAGGCTTTGGAAAGGCCCAGGAATACACCCAAAGTATGTTCATTATTCTCTAGGGAGACAATCATATTTTCAATCATATCCACAATGGCAAGCTTAGTAGAGTGTTTTTCTCTGAAACCATACTGAGTTGGATATAAGATGGAGTTTTTGTTTAGGTAATTGGTAATTCTACTAAAATAACGCTTTTCCAGGAGTTTCGAGAAGAGTGGAAGTACCGAGACTGGCCTATAGTTAGTAAGGTCAGATGTATCTTTAGTCTTGTTGGAAATATACCCTGTGTCAGTGATAGATTACAAATATGATCCAGAGGAGTTAGTATTTCTACAACACAGTGTTTGATATTTTCTATTTAAAATTATCAATGCCAGCACTTTTAGTTGTGTTAATTTGCATTAGTATTTTGTAAATTTCTTCACTATCAGTAGGATTTAAGAAAATAGAGTGTTGATAGCTACCTGTTAAATAGTCCTGTACATGTAAGTTCGAGCTTGGTTGAATTGTTTTTGATAAGCTGGGTCCAATGTTAGTAAAGTATTCATTGAATTTGTCTGCTATTTCATTTTTGTCATTTATGACTGTATTATTGTAAATAAACCGAGATGTTTCGGAATTTTTTTTTCTTGTTCAGTTTCCAGGTTTCTTTTATATTATTTTTTTGTTCATCAAATTTATCATGAAAATAATGTATTTTTGCTGCTCCAATTATTTGATTAAGCCTGTTTCTATATTTTTTTAACTGTAAATCACTATATTTTGTTCGATATTTGATGAAATTCATATATAACTTGTTTTTCTTGTGACAGGCAGCTATCAATCCTCTTGTTATCCAGGGTTTAGTTGGATTTTGTTTAATTTTTTTAATGTTTTAAGCGGAAAGGCAGATTCGTAGATCTTAGAGCATCTAGTATAGAAGGTGTTGTAGGCATCTTCACATGACTGTGACTGAGTTACCTGATTCCAATTTACGCCAGCCATGTTGTTTTTGGACAATTCTATATTTTCCTTTTTGAAGTCCCTACAGATTACTTCTTCTTTTTCAAATCGCTTTGGTTTTGTTTTTCTATATAGAAGAGAGGTAAACGATCCGAAATTTCTATGACAAAAATACCTGATTCATTTTTGGCAGTTAGAGTGTTATTTGAGAGGATATTAACGATAACGGTAGCTGAGAATTCAGTAATTCGTGGTTTTGTTATCAATGGATAAAATCCGGATGTTTTTAATAAATTTAGTATGTCTTGGGTGTAGAAACTGTGTTGTTTTAGTAGATCAATATTAAAGTCACCTAATTTATAAGCAGATTTCTTTTCATTTTGTAGAGTATTTAGAATTTTTTCGAATGATTTGATAAATGTATCATTGTCACTTCCATGAGGTCTGTATGTAACGCCGATAAGTTTATTTTTTGTTTTGTCCATCGGAATTTCAATAAAAATGGTTTCAATATGCTCTTCAGTCATGGATAAGTCATCTCTCAACTTATACTGTAGATTGTCCTTTATGTAAATGCCTACACCAACCCCTTTTTGTGGGCCTGTGTTTCTCAATAAATTTATAATTTTGCATGTTGTTTAAGTCCAGTGGTGAGTCAGGTTTTAGCCAGGTCTCGGTAATTCCTATGACGCTAAATTCATGAGAACTAAGATCTATAAAATTATTAAATTTATCAAGGTTTTTAAGCAGAGATCTAATGTTAATATGGATTGTTGAGAAAGAAATTGTGTCTGTGCTCTTAAGAATATTATCATTAAATTCTTTCTGAAGTATATAATCACAAAGTGGAAAATTAAGACCTTCGTCATCAGCATTGGTTTCAGAGTATGTTTGTATTTATTTATGTGCTGTAGTAATATTCGGCACCTAGAATAGTAAGCATGAATTCGGTATCATTTTCAAAATGATTGAAAGGGAAGATACTTTGATTACATTGGAAACACCACCATGTCACATCAGAATTTTCTAGTTTTTCATAATCTGAAATAGTTAGGCCTCGAGAGCGTCTTTGATGCACCCAGTCACCACAATAATCACATAGAATTGCACGTTGATTAGACAAGATAAGCACGGGAACCGGATAAGCATGGACAGCAAGAGCGGGATGGCAGAAGGCTATTGCCAGCTATCATGATGGAAAGACGGTGTGATTTTGATGGAACGGAAGAGTTATAGTAAGAGTTATCTCGTACCATGCTGCTGACCATTCCATGATCTCCGCTGCCACTGATATTACTCTACCAGTTGGGGCACCACATGTGAGGAGCAACAGAATGCCAGCAGGAATCAGAGACTGAATTGCATGTGAGGACTGGCTGCATCTGCAATACCAGCATACAAGTGTGGGGTAAGGGAACATGTGATATACTAAAGTACATGTAGACGTGGCTACACCTATATAGAATATGAGTACTCACATTAGTAGCAGATACTTGCGTAGTATATGTAAGTTTGTTCCTCGTTATGTTGCAGCTTTACATGTATTTACACTAAATACTGTGCTATATTGCATCATCTAAAAGTAAATACATACAGGTTTTTCAATTACAGGTATTGTCATGAATCATGATGGCATAGATGTGGAACAATATCAAGCAGGCAATTTTAAGATCATAATATTGGACAAGGTGCTACTAGTTTATACTGTAAATGAGGCTGACAGACACCAGTACATGTAGGACAGCAAATATTCTGTTGAAACTAATTTGATCGGGCACTGTTGCTACTATAGGCAGCATCAGCACCGCGACACCCCCCAACATTTCCCACAACTTACTTGCCATAAGTTGGTTTCTGGGAATTCAAGATATGGTAATATAAATCGATCCCAACATGCGCAAGATGCTGGCGGAGCTAAGGTAATAATAGGCGGATACTGCTGGAAATAGTTTCTTCTATCGGCTTAAAATAATATTTGAGACTAGAGCATGTAGAGCATAATAAATAGGTGAGTAAAGCAAGCAACATACTGAAATCAGAGGTATGTCACCCAGAAAGAAAAATCTACATTTAAAGCAAATTAAAAACAGGCATTACAGATAACTGGATATTTTGGCATTCATCTCAACCCATCAAACTGTCTAGTCAGCCAAATTCCGCCTCGGCAGTGGACCTGAGGCATGTCCATTTGGATGTCATTAAGAGAAGACCATCCCTGAAGAGTTATCACTGGAACGGCTGGCTTTATAGCTGAGTCAGCCATTCCAGTGGTACTTTCTCATAAACAATCATCCCCTCGTCCACAAATATACATTCAATAAGCAATATTTTGATACATTTTTTTCCAAGCCAAAACTGACCACTAGAGGACTAAGCATTATCCATTCGATACACTCAATAGATAGTACTAAATTTAAAAGTACATGTGACTTCGACAAAAATATATAATAAAGTGTAAGTGTTATAGTAGGTAAGCAGGTTTTAGGAATGCATTAATCGGTGCAGAATAGTTTATAAGTAAATCATAACACCTAACTCATAGCACGCTGATGTAAAAAATTTTAATTTTCTACTTGGATTAAAAGATGAACTGGTGTTCAATTTTAAACAGATCCGGTGGAACATGGTGCCGTCATAGACAGCAACATCGTCCACCAAAACCGTTACAAAATTTACATCAGTTTCTTTGCTACTGGCATCACACAAAAATAGAATGTTGACATCAGAGTGGTAAGGGCTGATATGTTATTTCTGCATATCATTACTCTGATGATCTGATCATTACTCTGATATGGTCTCATCATAAATCTGCATTTCAGAGGGTTATTTCATTGTAATGGGTCTGTAATGGATGCTACTGTATGCTTGCCTTGAAACTGCAATGGAGATTATTTTATATATGAGGGGATTAGATAGCTTAATGCCTACGTCTGCATTTTTGGTTGTTTTCTTCCAAGGCATTTTAGGATTTTACGTTTTTATAAGCGGCTTCTTCTTTGTTTCGACCTGTTATTATCATGATGAGGAAGTTGAGGTACCAAACATCTCTGAAAACTTTTGTGATGATGGCTGGTACGAGGAAGAACCCGTGCAAAGACCATGTATATGAAAAGCTAAAATGTTCATCCAGTTCAGTCTCATATCCCGTTATATGAAGAAAAACCTGTCTTTTACTGGGCTACTCACAGTGGCCCGGCGCATGCGCAGAGAGGGTGAATGGTGTCTTAAATGTTTTTCACCATCATACGTGCTTAGGTTATAGCCATCCATAGGGCGACTGAAGCGTATCACAGGGTGTGGGTTACCGGTTCCGGGTTGGTTAATCCCTCCCGTCGCCCGACCACATAGACCTACTATTGTCACCTTCGTGGCGAACCTATATTATTTGATTGTGACGTCAGCTAAAAGGTGACATATTGGGTTATAACGTCAGATATACAAATGCTGTATTATTATTATTATTATTAGATACTTGAGCAACAGAGCGGATGCCTTCACTGTTATAAATGGTATCGTATATCTTTCTTTGAAAAGAAACCAAGCCGCCAATACATACATACAACACATAGGCCCTATTTTGTAAAGCCAATATCATTTAGAATTAACATATGAGACCGATCTTATTTCAAATAATTATTTTCAAATCTCATTTATAGGATAATTCTCTGTGTGTTCATTTTGGAAACGATTTTGCTTTAAGATTTTGCTGTTTAAAACAGCAACAACTTTCAACAAAATCTATTTCCAAATAAACACCAGCCTTGTTTATATCAATATTACTGCGATAGATTCCCTGATGTCAGTGTGATAAGCGATTCCTCTTAGTTAAGAGGAATGTGTTGAGGGCCATGTGTATTTTGGGTGAATTCATCCCAATTTATGTCTGTAAACACGCAAATTCCATTTTACCACAAGCCATAAGTCAAATTTCGCTGCTTGTTTTGAAAGCTATTTAACTGCAAGTTGTTGTTTTATAGGACAGATGCTCTGTCAAATTGTTCTTAATGTCACAAAAATGTTTTCATATTTAGTGCCCTTACTACAATTTCCTCAATATTTAGAGTGAAGTGGGTTGTTCAAATATTTCAGAGTTAAAAATCTAGATCCTCATTCACTGAACTATACGTTGAATTCACTGGTCACAACGCGCATAGATGTCAGGTAGAGCAGTAGGTAGTTTAATATCCGCAACGGTAGTGTTGAATAGCTTGTGATCGCCGGTCGGCGTATTTATCTAAATATCCGAGAGATTTCAGAGAAATGTACCGAAAATCGTCGGCAAGTTGCTATTTTCTTTTCTACTGCGTTATTTTGATAATTTTGCAGAGTTTTTGCGAATGCTTTGATTTAATAATAGCTCACACAAATGACGTACATGCGCGCTTTGAACAGATAGATAAATACGGAGGGAAATGTAGCGAAGCGAAAGCTGACGAGGGGAAGTGTTTTGGGGGCGTGGCTAGGAGACTGACCAAGATCAACGAGATCCGGAGGGATAACGAGAATGTGGTGTTCGTGGATGCCGGGGACCAGTTCCAGGGGACGTTGTGGTATTTTCATTATCAAGGCCAGGCCGTGTCGTACTTTATGAACAATCTCACGTATGATGTCATGGTAAGTTGTTGGGGCGTGGGGCCTACGACTGCGAGTGCGATATCTATGGATAAAATAGAATAATTTTAAAGCCACGTAAATGTCCACTCTAGCTTCCAGAAATTTATCAATTTCCCACTTGGTGATCCATGACGGGGATGGGCCAGGACAGTAATCCCCTCCACCATTATCCTAACCCACACTCTCCTCTGCAACTGCATATGACAGAAGTGATAGCCATTGTTTGCATTAGACTTAAGACCAAGAAACACATTTGTGGATAACCACATATCTAAAAGTGCAAATTAAATATAAGTTACGCTCGTCGAGGGTAGTAGACCATGATTTTCTATGGGAGTTCCTGTGTGAATCTTTGTACAGAGAATTACTCTTCGGAATATCATTTGGCATCATGTTAGATAAAATAACATCGAGCGTAGACTTTTGGTAACCTGGCGCTAACAGATATAATCACCCGTTTCCATAGTAACCAATACAAAACCAATAGCGCTTAACGATGATGCCCCTAATTCACCTTTCCAGAGTGTCCATCCATCATCTGACCTCATACGACGTCATAATCAGCTCAGTGCGTATATGATGACGTCACAATCATTAGGTCACAAAGGGTTCCATATAGACCGTCATCAAATCTGAAATAGTCCGACACGTTGCATGAATTGTATGTCTTTGTGATTCTTTTCTATTTAATAAAGATGCTGTTGAATATTTTGAAACTAATTTGACTGGGCGCTGCTGCTGCCTTAGACAGCAACAGCACCCAGTCAAATTAGTTTCAAAATACTCAACAGCTTACCTGTGTAGTTTTTTGGAAATTGATAGTCAGGGTGCTCAGAGATCGATCGATCCCAACACGAGCGAGGTGTGGGTGGAGCTTAGCTAGAGATGGGCGCGGCATAGCTAAAACCGGAAAGGTCCATTTTATCATAGCTTCGCGAGTTTTGAAGATAGAAACATGAAATAAATGTCAAAACGATCGCGTTCGAGCACTCTACGTTATGGAAATTGTCTGTTGTTCATTTTGTTCTTTTTGTAATCCATATATGGCATTAATTGTCAAAGTATGCACTATGAATATGAGATGTATCCATATAATGAGGATTATAAATTCCATTGGATATATCTTCAGAGAACCACTTCATCCACTTGTGTAAATATAGCCATCCATGTACTGAAGATCTTTTTTGGAAAGTTATCAACGCTCTTATGACTACTACACACGAGTATACTGTGGATATAGCACCTATAGTCCAGTCAATCTAAGAAAGATTGTATCTGCACCTCGGCAAAATTGCAACAGAATTTCTGTCAGTAGATTTATGGCGAGGAAGCAATGGCATATTACCAAAAAAAAGCTAGCCAATTCGGCCGGTGGGAAATATATAATTTTATTTGTTATAACCCGAACTCTTTTGCGTCGTGTTTATTACTGATTTAATGAGCGCGCAGGTTGCCCTTACGGTCGTCAGCTCAGAATTGAAATCGCTAACTCTTCCTTTATGCTCACATATATCCTATTTTTAAACTGGCACGATTATTTAGTGTTTTGTTAGGTATAAATCTATGCTTTATGAACATTCATTTGTACAGCAGTTACTAAAATATATGCCGTGCTACCGGATTTGGAATTTTCTTCATGTGTGTTAGTTGTAGTGTAGATCCCGTCAATCTAGTCTACGAGAATCACAAGCGGATATTTTTAAATGATACACAGAGTTAAGATTTCTGTCATTTCCTCGTGTCATTTTCCTCTTCCGATATTCTGCCGTTAGTATGAGTATCATGATCAAGTTATTAAAATATGTTATAATATAGCAATCTATACTGGCATAAACTTAGCTTGGTGTGGTAGGTGATACTCCACACACTTTTGGCATATTATTCATTAATACATACCACCGTCATTTTTGCCTGAATGCAATGCATTTACATATACCAAGACATACATTTTTTCAAATAAATGTAGGCAACTTGGAGCGAACATGTGTGTGCCTGAATTAAATCTATTTTTCAGTTATTAACATATTCAGCAGTAAATTTTATATCTAGCTTACCCGGTCTTCAGCTGGTGTGAAAGCCACAAAAACAAACACCATCACCGCCACTGTCTCAGTGCTGCACTCTACATATTATAATGTTCATTGCTATTATTTGATTAAGCGATGATGGACCCCTTGTCATGAACTAGTGCAGCACGTCTACGATCAAACAGAACAAAATAATCAAACGTTAGATGGCATAACAATCAAATCAAATTTGAACCACAACAGTATTTAATGTGTGTTTACATACCCTGATACACTTTCACTTAAATGTGATGTACCTGGAGTGGTATCTGTTGTCAGTTCTAAGCACTGAAAGACAATAATTGACCAATTTTTATTGCTGAAAAATGATATTTCTACCCTGAAACCTGATTTGTTACCACTTCTGAACACTGAAGGATGATATGTTTCCAATTCCGATTTTTGATGCATGAAATTTCACAAATGGCATGCCATGAGAGATGACCTTTTGCCAAACCTAACCACTGAAAGATAACGTTTACCAATTGTGAGTGAGGAAAGTTGATTTTGTTGTCAATTCTAAGCCCTGAAACTATAATTAGCCAATTCTTAGTGCTGAAAAAAATTATTTCTGCCCAGAAACACGATTTGTTACCACTTCTGAACATTGAAGGATGATATGTTGCCAATCCTGATCATTGATGCATAGAATTTCACGAATGTCAAGCCATGAGAGATGACCTTTTGCCAAACCTAACCTCTGAAAGTTGACATTTACCAATAGTGAGTAAGGAAAGTTGAGCTGTTGTCAATTCTAAGTACTGAAAGACAATAATTTACCGATTCTTAATGCTAAAAAATTATATTTCTATCCAGAAACATGATTTGCCTGTCACCACTTCTGAACACTGAAGGATAATGTGTTGCCAATACAAATCATTGATGCATGGAATTTCACAGATGTCATGCCATGAGAGATGACCTGTTCCCAAACCTAACCCCTGAAAGATGACATTTACCAATTGTAAGTGAGGAAAGTTGATTTTGTTGTCAATTCTAAGCCCTGAAGCAATAATTTACCAATTCTTAGTGCTGAAAGATCATATTTCTACCTATGGAACAAGATTTGTGACCATTTCCGACCACTCAAGATATGTTGCCAATTCTGATCATTGATGCATGGAATTTCACAAATATCATGCTATGAGAGATGACCTTTTGCCAAACCTAACCCCTGAAAGTTGACATTTACCAATTGTTAGTGAGGAAAGTTGATTTTGTTGTCAATTCTAAGCCCTGAAGCAATAATTTACCAATTCTTAGTGCTGAAAGATCATATTTCTACCTCTGGAACAAGATTTGTGATCACTTCCGACCACTCAAGATGATATGTTGCCAATTCTGATCATTGATGCATGGAATTTCACAAATGTCAATTCCATGAGAGATCACCTTTTGCCAAACCTAACCCCTGAAAGTTGAAATTTACCAATTGAAAGTCATGAGATGCAAATTACCAATAGATTAATGAGTATATACAGTCTATTTTATATTCACAACCCCTCCGCCTGTACTGATGATCAGTCACCTTGACATTCAATATGGGAGGACGTCCAGTGTCCACCCTCAGATGGTCAGCTGCTACATGGAGGGCAATTATTTCCACTCTGAGGTTGGAAATGAAGGACCCACTGCGTGCAGAAATGGTTTCAGAAGGCATTCCTGTGTGCTGGCTGAATACACCACTCTCTCTTATGGCCCTGGTTGATTTTTTGCTGTGCCATGAATTTGTGTGTGGCATCAGTCTGTTCTTGTTTTCCAGTGAGTGCAGGAGCGCTGGTCCTTATTCCGACACTGATTGGCTCTGGAGACCACACCTGGTGTGTCAGAATCCCACAGCAATCTGGATTATTTGGACAAGACCTACATTCTCCTGGCATTTCTTCACCTGGTCTGTTGCTTCAATCAGCTCTTTGTTAGAGCCTGCAACTTCATTTGGAGAGGGTGATCCATGAGTCGCTTGAAATTTTCATCCTGTATCAACATTTTTTTTCTCCCTTCAGGTTTCCAGTGGTTGGATGCTGGCTGTCTTCCATTTCGTGGAAATAGGAGTAATTCTCATTGCACCAAGTATGCTTCTGAGTCCAAGGTTTTGCACCTTGTCTAGATTTGATTTGTTTATCTTTGACACATTGTTCTAAGTGATTGAGGCATACTCCAACACAGATTGTACTGCACATGTATAGACAGTTCTCAGGATCTTGTAGTTTGATCGTCATGTGGTTCCCAAGAATTTCCTCATAACACCAAGCTTTCTGATGGCCCTCATCTCCATCAACTCAATAGAGGGATTTTATGTCAGGAGGTAATCTAGATTGATGCCAAAAAGGCGAGTGTGCCAATCTGTGGTAGGGTACTCTCTCCAAGCATGAGTGGGAAGATGCTGGATAAGGTCTTCGACTTCATTGACGTATAGCCCTCAATCTTCTGTCCACTTTTGTAGCTTATTCACGCCCTCCTATATGTTATAGCCTGCTTCTGTGGCATGCTCCACATTGCCCTGTCGTCAGTCGACAAGTGTCCATTATATGGATGTATCCACTCGACCATATTTGGCTGTATGCCACTCCCAGTACATTACCTTTAAGTGAAAGGACTGCATCAGGGTATTTATATGCACATTAAACACTGTCATGGTTCAAATTTGATTTGATTATTATGCCATGTAAAGGTCGATTGTGTTATTCTGTGCGGTCGTAGACGTGTTGCATTAGTTCATGGGAAAGGGTCTATCGCCGCTTAATCAAATAAAACCCATCAGCATTATAATATGTAGAGTGCAACACTGAGACAGCGGGGGTGATCGCGATTGGTTTTTTTTATCTCTCACACAAGCTAAAATCTTGTAAGCTGCAGATAAAATAATTTTGTAATTGCTTAAAATGTCATAATTGAAAAATAATTTTAAATCAGGCACACACACTACGCTCCAAATTGCCTACATTTATTTGAAAGAAATGTATGTCTTGGTTTATGTAAATACATTGCATTCATGCAAAAATGAGGAGTGTATGTATTAATGAATAATATACCAAAAGTGTGTGGATTATCATCTATCACACCCAGCTAAGTTTACGTCATCATAAATTGCTATATTATAACATAATTTGATAACTTGATCCTGATTCTCCTACTAATGGCGGAATATCCGAAGAAGAGGAAAACGACACGAGGAAATGACAGAAATCTAAGCTCAGTACATCAGTAGAACTTTTAAAGTACAGCTTGTGGTTATCATAGACAAGATAGACGGGGGCTACACTAAAAGTAACGTGTAAGAAAAGAATGCTAAATCCGGTATCATGGCAGATATTTTAATAACTACTGCACAAATTCATAAAGCATAGATTTACACATAACATAACACTAAATAAGTGTGCCAGTTTAAAAATAGTATATAGGGAAGCATAAAGGAAGAGTTAGCGATTTAAATTCTGAGCTGACGACCGTAAGGGCAATGTGCGCGCTCATTAAATCAGTAATAAACGCGACGCAAAAGAGTGCAAGTTATAACAAATACAATTATATATTTCCCACCGGCCGAATTCGCTAGATTTTTTTTGGTAATATGCCATTGCTTCTTCGTCATAAATTTATGGACAGAAATTATGTTGAAATTTTCCCGAGGTAATTTCCTAGATTGACTGGACTACTAGGCCTCTTACGGCTTGTGCAAAATATGCCATGATGTCAGGTGTATACTCTCCATATCATATATCCCCAGTTATCCACAAATTACACATTTGTTACAACCATAGAATGAATGTCATTCATCATACTCCTAACACATTTGTATGTGTTTTCTTTACAATCGAGTGAATTTGATGGTGTTCATTTTACAACTATGAGTCGGGAACAGTCTATAAACTGGTCACAGAAAAGCAGTGGTGGGATTAGTGAGGGATCCCGCAGGAAAACGTTCATGGCAGAGCGGAAAATGATATATCATGACATGTTCGCTGTATCTATAATCTCCACAGAAAACTCAGTGAAGTTAACACGAACAACTATGAACTTAAAATAGACCACGAGTTTACGAGGGCTGGGACAGAAGCAGCTGACTATAAGCTCTGTAGCGTACCAGACTTTATAGAATCTTGTGAAGATCTATTCAGCATCATTTCAACATCGGTGCTTCATAATATCACAAAACACGTCATCATAGCAGATATAAACTAAGATCGCCTTAATGTTAGACAAACAGGATCGGATCTCCACACTGATCATAGCAAGGAAAGATTACTGGTGAGGACAAAATGGATCTCGCATGCAACCAATGGACCTTTCCAAGTTTATCCATCCATAATATGACGTCATATGGCGTCATAATCAACTACGTAACGTAAAAGTCTTACCTTGTCTAGGAGACCATTCCAATAGGTAATAGTCCCATTCTAGAGGTGTGTCTCCGCATTGCATTTTACAAAATCTTGTTACGGCTCAGCTGAGTGACTGCAAAACATCTGTAGAATCTGCTTGCTCCTTTCGCTTACACGAGTCTTCTCAATAGATCAAGTTGTTGCTCGTATATTGACACATATTGGTTGAAGAATGGATGCCATCGAATTCACTCCATTGCATAAAGCACACAGAAAAACATGTTAAGAGTATGATTAATTACATTCATTCTATGTTTGTGACAAATGCATAATTTTTGGCTAAGTGGAAATATATGACATGGAGTCAGAGTATACACTTGACATCATGTCATATTTTACACAAGCCGCATATGCCTATAGGCGCTATATCCACAGTATGCCCGTGCGTAGCAGTGTTAAGAGCCTTGATAACCGGAGGTGGGGGTTGTGGGGTCGGGGGGGGGGGGGGGTGGGTGTTGGATAGGCTGGTTATTCTAATATTCAAAACACCGCCATTGGCTACGCCACTGGATGACCGCACATCCTAACCTTAAACATAGTACTGTAAAAATTGTGCAACCGGATATCGCAATCGCCGAGCCTGATACAACGGCGTGTTCTACAAATACCAGAGACTACGCGCATGTTCAGAAAGCAGTGTAATGGAGGAATACAGTCTTAGCTATGCTCCGCCCATCTCTAGCTAAGCTCCACCCACGCTTTGCCCGTAATCGGATGCCCCCACACACACCCCCCCCACCCACGATCAATTGATGCCTGTACTCTCTGAAGCTCAATTTCCAGGAACTATACAGGTAAGCTACCGAATATTTTAAGACTAATTTGAGTGGGTGCTGTTGCTGTCAAATGGCAGCGACAGCGCCCAATCAAATTAGTTTCAAAATATTCAACAGAATGATTATTAAATAGTAAAGACATACAATTCGTACAATAACGCTTAGTCCATCATCAATTAAGCGTTCGTGGCGAACTTAGTTACGTCATTCGTGACGTAATTGAGTATGACGTCATCATACACTCCACGTAGTTGATTATGACGTCATATGATTGATGGATAAACTGGAATCCTCCATTGTGCAACAGAGTGTCACAATCTCCGAGAGTGGTACAACACCGTGTTCTACGAATACCAGAGACTACGCTTATCCAGAAAGCGGGATAATTGATTAAGGCAGTTTCTCAGTTAATCGTATGACGTCATAATTAAATACACCAAGTGTAGGCTGGTGTCATAATCAATTACGTTAATGACGCAATTTAGTCCGTCTTAAACGCTTAATAGTCTGCCAAGTTGTACGAATTGTATGTCTTTACTAGTCAATAACATAGGCAGCAACAGCACCCAGTTAAATTAGTTTCAAAGTATTCAACAGCTAACCTGTATATTTTTCTGGAAATTAAGATTCAGAGAGTACGTAGATCGCTCGATCCCAACACGGTCAAAGTGTGGGTGGAGCTTAGCAAGAGATTGGCGGGCATAGTTAAAATTAGATTCCTCTAATCTCAGGATTACGCGCCAAAAAGCATCAGGCACGCCGTAACATCAACTTGTGTTTTTGCGCCAAGGCCTACAACTTAATCTAGGACAACTAACAGCGGAATAGAAGATAAGATAGGAGCTTGGGATGCCGGTTGAAGAACACTGAATTCAAAGGAAAGAATGAATGAATCCACTCAGTTACTCAAGCATATGACGTCATAATGAATTACGTCACATCTAGGCTGACGTCACAATCAGACATGAAATGAATGACGGAATTATGTCTTTTATGAACTTTTAAAAGTTAGTCATACGAATTGCGTGTCTTTAATATTTAATAAACATTCTGTTGAATATTTTGAAACTAAATTGCCTGTGCGCTGCTGCTACCATATACAGCAACAGCACCCAGTCAATTTAGTTTCAAGATATTCAACAGCTTACCTTGAAATTGAGATTCTGGGAGCTCAGGGCTCAAAGTATATAAATCGACACCAACACGACACAAATAATAGGCGGAGCTTAGCTACAGATGGGCGGGGCATAGATAAAGTGTATTCATCCATTGACGATAAAGTATGAGTAATAGTACGTCTATAATTTAATCGGAACGCGACATCAGTTGCTTTTAGCGTTTGGAATGGATCGTGGGTGGGCGGCGGTGTGGTACGTGTGGGTATGGTGGGGTGGGTTGAGTGGGTGGATGTGAGTGTGAGGGTGGGGTTAGTGGGAATGGGAGCGTAGAAACAAATAGCTATTTATATTATCACTCCAACTGTTTGAATATTATCACTAGCAGTAGCGGATTAAAATAGGGGCAGCGGGGGCATTTGCCCCCATCCTCCCCCCCCCCTCCAGATCTTGACCAGCCCCCAATTTTTTCTATCAAAAAAGTGTTTATGAATGAATAATGTGTTTTATGCAGTTTCTCTTTTTACAAAATAGAATAGCTATCTGGACATGATGAAACTGCGTAACAGGATATCGCCCTTCAGTTACCTATTAAATTATTCTATTTTAGCTATTTAATTTAATTTTTTTGTTCATTCAGTTTTTCATCCAGTCCTGTTTTCACAACTGGACGGCTAAAAATTGAGTGAACAAAAAATAGAAATTAAAGGCTAAATAAGAATAATTTAACAGCCAACTGATGGTCCATATTCACCTCTGGAAATACAGGAGATGCCATCTGCCAGCATCTAGATTTCAAAATTTTGAGGGGGAGGGTCTCCGGAACCACTTTTTGGCTTGCCTTTTGCTCCCACCCAACTCCACAAATATTCTTTGTCACTGGCCCTGGCAAGGCTTCATCCGGCACTGATCACTAGAGTTGAAATTATTCTAACTCGAGTTGAAATTACTTTAGTTGTAGTTTAAATTATTTTGATTTGAACGTTGACACTATCTTAATATCTACTGCTGTGGTGATATTCTAATTCGAGCTAAAATAATTACAACTTGCTATAATTAAAAGATTACAAATGATTTCAACTTAAGTTAATATAGTTTCAACTGGAGGGATATTATTTTGACGCAGGTTGAAATCAGTTCACCTAAAGTTAAAATAATTTCAGCGAAGGATAAAATAATGTTACGGTTAGTTGAAATTATTCAAAGGAGTTGGCATATGATTAGTAGAATTGTAATTGTTTAACTCGAGTTGAAGTTAGATCAACTGTAGATCAGCTTATCTTATTTCGATTTGAAATTAATTTAAATTTCATTGAACTTATTGTATTATTTAGGCCTACTATAGATGTAATATTTTAACTCAGGCTAAACAATTCCAATTCGCGATAAAATAATTTTAAGCATATTTAAAATAAGTCATTATTATATATAATACTGTTTCAAATCGAGTTGAAATAATCTCTAAATAAAATAACTTTAGCTAATATTTAAATTATTTCAACTCACACTAAAATCGTTTCAACTAAAGTTAAACTAATTTAGCCTCGAATTAAATAGTTTCAACTGGAGAGATAATATTTTTATTACTGTGACTCTTAAGTAATCGTGCCATCGCAAGTTATTTAGCTTACTGGTCAGGCAATGTGCACAAATATAAGGGAATGAACCACTTCGGATCATCTTACCAGCCTAGATCTGTATCTAAGATTATAGGCTCTGACATTAAAATAATCGATAGCAATATGTCTAGCAAGAGACAACAATTAACAATATCCAATTTCTCTTTAAGCGTATAATGAAAAGCTTTCGACGAACCCGTAAGAATTGTACGCTTATGTATGCCTATTTCTTTAGTGAATTTGCAATTTAAGACATTTTCATTTTAATATTTTGAAACCAATTTGACTGGGAGCTATTGCTGCCGTTGGCAGCAACAACTCCCAGTCAAATTCGTTTCACCCCTCCAACACCTCGCTCCCCAGTCAAATCATTTTCAAATTATTCAACAGTTCAACAAACTCCTTTGAAATTTAGATACTATGAATTCAGTTATCAACGTTTCAACTTGATTGAAAAGATATCAAGATTTTATTCGTTTGTGTTGCCGTTCCTGTATGCCTGAATATATAGAATCTACTGTATTCCCTATCATAGGCAAACGACAGTCAATTCACACTCATTTATTCAGTCATCTATTCATCTATTTAAAGTACCTATGTTAAGATCACACTGTCTATTATTACGGCCATGGGGCGATAGATACCGAATCCACCAGGTAATTCACGTGTTTATTGTAAACGAACGTTGCGTTAATGACAAACACTACCACCATCACTACCAACAACAACAACAACAACAACAACAACAACAACAACAACAACAGTAGTAATGGGTGGGGCTGTACGTCATTGTTCTTCCCAGCAGGGGTTTTTCGAGAACGAAGGGAATTTTTGGAGAACAATGGCGAACAGCCGCCCTGGCGTAAAGAACAATGGCGAACAGCCGCCCAAGGGAAAAGAACAATGGCGAACAGCGGCACATGTCTGAGAGATTTTAGAGAACAATGACGTACAGCCGCACATGTAGATTCTTCCTCACTCTGGAATGTTCTATTATTTTGAATTAGTTAACCCTTAAAAGTTTAAAAATAATAAGAGAGTAATGTAAAATAATAGCGTTTAAGAGGTGGTCTGATAATGGAGGTCGTAGGAGTATGAGGTTGAGGATGTATGAGGAATTACGGTATTGATGTTTGAAAATAATTTGACTGTTTCGTCGCTAACGTTATTAGTAAACTGTAGAATATTTAGAGACTGCCTGTAAGCTGTTACTGTCTTAGCAACAGCTACCAGACAGATTAGTAACAAAATAGAGTTTAAGAGGTGGTCTGATAATGGAGGTCGTAGGAGGAGGAGGTTGAGGATGTATGAGGAATTACTGTATTGTTGTTTGAAAATAATTTGTCTGTTTCGTCGATAACGTTATTAGTAAACTGTAGAATATTTAGAGACTGCCTGTAAGTTGTTACTGTCTTAGCAACAGCTACCAGACAGATTAGTAACAAAATAGAGTTTAAGAGGTGTTCTGATAATGGAGGTTGTAGGAGGAGGAGGTTGAGCATGTATGAGGAATTACTGCATTGTTGTATATTTTGAAAATAATTTGACTGTTTCGTCGCTAACGTTATTAGTAAACCGTAGAATATTTAGAGACTGTATGTAAGCTGTTGCTGTCTTAGCAACAGCTACCAGACAGATTAGCAACAAAATATTAAAAATAATCTTGTGTTAATGGTTGGAATGGTAACCAAGACTTGGTGGTGATGGATTGTATCCTGGGTTAAAAAGAAGTTAACCCTTTCACCGATGAATATATATCTCATTTTCATCGATACCATACAGGAAAACTGTTGAATATTTTGAAATTAATTTGACGTCGCTAACGTTATTAGTAAACTATTTTTGTCGAATATTTTGATTGACTTTTAACCGTCATTACGTACAAATTGTTTTTAAATACTTAATACTTCATTTGCAATAATGTTTCAGAGGTGGTCTGGTAAGTGAGGACATAGGATGAGGAGGGAGTATGTGGTTGAGGAGGGGTGAGGAATTAGGCCAATGCTCGATATTGATGTATATTTTGAAAATAATGTGACTGTTTCGTCACTTACGTTAATTTATTAGTAAACTATTTTGTTGAATATTTTGAAAACGTTTTGACTTCTAACCTTCATTATGCGCAAATTGTTTTTTAAATACTTAATATTTCATTTGCAATAATGTCAGTCATTTTTAGATTTTGTGGTTGCACGATGATTAAAAATGTAGTCATTATGTCTCTGAGTGCTCCATGCGTTTATAGAATGGTATGTCGAGCATACGAGTGATAAAAAGATTATTTGTTGTGTATGATTTAACCATTACTGTCGCAATAGCCATGGGATCGGTCCTTAATCGAGTTACAAACACGACACGTGTTAATAACGAAAGAATGTTAAAGCACCAAGATCAATCTTTAATCGTGATACAAACATCTCATGTGTTAAGGAACACTATAAGAATGTACCACCCGTCTCGTTCTAAGCACGGGATATTACAATGTCCTCGCCGAGAGTTTTAAAAAAAATCGATAATAAATCGTGCACCCGCTCACCGGCTATTGTTGTTTACCGACGCTTAAAGATACGACAATTAAGAGCAACATTTTGAGCGTAGTAGCATAATCATAGATGACCGTTTACTACAAATATAAATATATCCTTTTGGCTACAGAGCAGTGATACGTTATAATCATGTTTTTACTTTATAATTCAGTCCTGCTCTAAGCGACCACCTCGTGTTGCACCATTACATGGACGATATTAACCCTTTTAAAACCCTCGAATTTCTTCAAGAAAATATCCATTTTCTTCATATTCATATTTGTAGTACAAGAGAAGACTATTTTTGAAAATTTAACATCGAAATGACTGGCACTGCATGCTATCCATTTGTCTAGACATTGCACCGACAACCCCCCCCCCCACCCACCACCATCCACCATCATCATCACCAACACCTACCACCACCACCACCACCACCACTACGACCTACACCCAACACCATGCATTAACCCCACCACCACCACCCATGCACCCGCCAACCCATAGCGAATTTCTTCATATTCATACTTGCATCCTTAGAGAAGGCTATTTTCGAAAATTTATCATCGGAATGACTGGCACTGTAGGCTATCCATTTGTCTAGTCATTGCGCCAGTAAACATCCCCTACCAAACACCATCATCATCGCCACTACCCACCACCACCACCACCACCACCACCACCACCACCACCACCACCACCACCACTACGACCTACACCCAACACCATGCATTAACCCCACCACCATCACCACCCGCGCACCCGCCAACCCATAGCAAATTTCTTCATATTCATACTTGCATCCTTAGAGAAGGCTATTTTTAAAAATTAATCATCGGAATGACAGGCACTGTAGGCTATCCATTTGTCTAGTCATTGCGCCAGTAAACACACACACACACCCCCCCCCCCCACCAACCACCACCACCACCACCACCACCACCTCCACCACTACGACCTACACCCAACACCATGCATTAACCCCACCACCACTACCCACACACACGCCAATCCATAGGAAATTTCTTCATATTCATACTTGCATTCTTAGAGAAGGCTATCTTTGAAAGTTTTTCATCGGAATGACTGACTCTGACAGCTACCCATTTGTCTAGACATTGTGGTCGGAACGTGTGAGAGCACTGTGTTTGAAAAATTGGCATATAGGTTGGAGATGGTATGTCAATAAGGATTTAATAAAGGTCTCGCTCATATGTACATGTGCTAATATGCGATACTGCTAGTTATACGTTGTACCCTTGTGCGTGTGTGCATGCCCCGGTGTGCGCCCTTGTGTGCATGCATGCGCCAGAAGACTATTTTTGAAAAGTTATCATCAGAATGACTGGCTCTGCTGACTGTCCATTTGTCTAGACATTGCGACAGCAAACACCACCCACCAAAGACCCATCACCTCCACCCCCATCATCATCACCAACACCCACCACCATCACGACGAGCATCAACACCACCACCTTCAACATCACTGCCACTAGCACCACCACCGCCAGTACCGACATCGACCACCAACCACTAGGCACCACCACCACCACCGCATGTTGTGGATTGTGACTGCTTGTTGCGGAGTGCGACCTCTTGTTGTGGATTGCGTTTGCATGTTGTGAATTTGCAGGCGTATGTTGCGAATTGCGGGCGCATGATGCGGTTTGCGCGCATGATGCGGATTTGCGGGTGCATGTTGTGGATGGCAACAAGTATATATATATGCCTGAGCATGCATACACGCCAAAATGTAAGCGTACATGTGCGAACACATGCAGTCCGTATGTTGTGAATTTGCGGGCGCATGTTGCGAATTGCTGGCGCATGATGTGGATTTGCGGGCGCGTGTTGTGGATGGCAACAAGTATATGTACATGCCTGATCATGCATACACACCAAAATGCATGCGTACATGTGCGGCCGCATGCGGGCCGCATTTGTGGATTTGCGGGCATATGTTGCGGATTGCGGGTGCATGATGCGGATTGCGAGTGCATGTTGCGGATTTGCGGGCGTATGTTGCAGATTGTGGGCGCATGATGCGGATTGCGGCCGCATGTTGTGGATTTGCAGGCGCATATTGCGGATTTGCGGCCGCCGTACACATAATCCTATAAATGGTACAAATTCAATCCCTTTACTCATTCCAGTTTAAACATAGCAAAGTGGTTGGACGTGTAACTGCAGAGTAGTTAGGCAGTCAGATTTCTTTGAAGAACCTTGTAACTTGAATACTTGCTAGATGTATCCTATAATCAATAGACCGAGACATAAATGTTTTGAATGTGCTTCAACTTTTGATAGGTCAAATGACCTGAAGCGGCATAAGATCCGATTCCATAACAATGAAGATAGCGAAAATCTGGACAGTGAAGATGAAGAAATGACAGAGATGAAGAGTGAAGATGATGCACCAGTGGAGTCAGAGAGTGAAGCCAGTAATGACTCAGTGGAGCCTGAGAGTGAAGATGAAGGTGAAGATGAAAAAGATGTCATAGGCAATGAGGAACTATTTACCATATTCCAAAATATTAAGCAGGTCTTAGACGCTGAACAATCAGGTTTAGAAGAAGAGGATGGTGAAGTGGACACAGACCCGCATGGTGTAGGCAATGTGCCTATTTCCGTATATGCTGATGCTTTAGTTACAAAGTGTATAGACATAATGCTCCAGTCGAGAAGATTACAGAACTCTACGCTCATTAAAATAATTTGTCAGGAAATTAAAGATTTTATTGATGAGGGGTACGCATACGATGAAGCAGTCTTCTCAGCTTTTCGAAAAAGAGAGTTTCTGATCAAGAAGTACATAAGGAACCAAATAGATGATGAGGATAATGATGATGATTCTGTCGCTGATAGATCTGATCCATAAGGAATCAGTCATCGATAAAATGGATGTCCAGAACATTGACTATTTGTTTATGTTACTGCAACTATACGTTTTATCATATGTAATATTTACTTCAATGTGAAAATATGGATACAAATAAAACATTGGTTCTTTATGCGTGTGTTTGATGATTGTAGCTTCCCAGCAGGGGCCCCCCCCCACATCCCTCGATATACAAATTGGAGTGCTGTTGTACTTAGTGGTGATGGCGGTGGGGTTGGCGGTTGATGAAAATAGGTGTTGTGGTGGATGATGGTGGTGGGGTTAATGCTTGGTGGTGGGTGTTGGTGCTTAGTGGGTAGTGGTGTTGATGGTTATAGAGGGATGGTGATCGTGGTGGTGATGGTGGTGGTGATGGTGATGATGGTCGGTATTGGTAGTAGGTGGTTGCGGCCGCAATGTCCAGACAGTGGTTAGCCAACTATATTATTTTTGTTGTCGGGGTCTCATTGACTAGGTACTCATAATGCATTCATACTGTGTGTACCCGGACATGGTAATTTTTCCCTAGTTTTATTACCTTTAACTGGCTGACTGGCGAGGTGTTTCAGACATTCCAGGGATCTACTTCCCAGCAAAATATTTTGGAAACGATTTGAGCAAAAGTTGATGCAGACAGTCACACTATTTTCAAAATATTCACTAAATATCTTGGAAATGATTTGATATAAAGTTGTTGCTAACACCGCAGTCAAATAATTTTCAAAATATTCGTACAACGCGCATTGCCGGTCATTTAATCAAGTATGCTAGTATACCTCATCCCTTGTGCCAGGCAGCACCGCGCTAGCATACCTCTTCCCTCCTCCTCCTCACTCGTTCGACCTCAGTTATGCGACCACCCCTACACTCATTCCAGGGATGTTATTTTCTGATTTTTCAAACCTATATCATGGCACATTGGTAGTTTAAGCGAATAGTTTTGATACCAATTTGACATAGGAAGCTACAATTCGCACTAGCGCCTTCATGCGCACAAACTCTTAAAACAGTGCTGTTCAATGCGACAATTCCGCTTAGTTTCAAAATACTTTTTACTACAACCACGAGGGACCGCATCGAACACCTAATACGTTAAACGATACAAGGGTGCTCGTCATTATTCGTCATACAATGACGACGGTGGACATTGTTCCCACCATTTTTATAAATTTTATCGATGAAAATGAGATATATATTCATCGGTGAAAGGGTTAACTTCTTTTTAACCCAGGATACAATCCCTCACCACCAAGTCTTGGTGACCATTCCAACTGAACATACCATTAATCCAAGATTATTTTTAATATTTTGTTGCTAATCTGTCTGGTAGCTGTTGCTAAGACAGTAACAGCTTACATGCAGTCTCTAAACAATCTACAGTTTTCTAATAACGTTAGCGACGAAACAGTCAAAGTATTTTCAAAATATACAACAATACAGTAATTCCTCATACATCCTCAACCTCCTCCTCCTCCTACAACCTCCATTATCAGAACACCTCTTAAACTCTATTTTGTTACTAATCTGTCTGGTAGCTGTTGCTAAGACAGTAACAACTTACAGGCAGTCTCTAAATATTCTACAGTTTACTAATAACGTTATCGACGAAACAGTCAAATTATTTTCAAACAACAATACATAATTCCTCATACATCCTCAACCTCCTCCTCCAATGACCTCCATTATCAGACCACCTCTTAAACTCTATTTTGTTACTAATCTGTCTGGTAGCTGTTGCTAAGACAGTAACAGCTTACAGGCAGTCCCTAAATATTCTACAGTTTACTAATAACGTTAGCGACGAAACAGTCAAATTATTTTCAAACATCAATACCGTAATTCCTAATACATCCTCAACCTCATACTCCTACGACATCCATTATCAGACCACTTCTTAAACTCTATTATTTTACATTACTCTCTTATTATTATTACAATGGTAGATAACCACGGAGGGGGGAGCGCCGCCACTACATTTAAACGTAAAATACACTACTTTTAAACTTTTAATGGTTAACTAATTCAAAATAATAGAACATTCCAGAGTGAGGAAGAATCTCAAATACATGTGCGGCTGTACGTCATTGTTCTCTAAAAATCTCTCAAACATGTGCCGCTGTTCGCCATTGTTCTTTTCCCCTGGGCGGCTGTTCGCCATTGTTCTCCAAAAAATCCCTTTGTTCTCGAAGAACCGCTGCTGGGAATAACAATAAAGTACCGCCCCACCAATTACTACTACTAACAACAACAACAACAGCAACAACGAGGACGACGACAACGACTTCGACAACGACAATCACAACAACAACAACAACAACAACAACAAAAATAACAACAACAACTACAACAACTACAACAACAACACCAATAACAACAACAGCAACGGCATAAATATACAAGCAGGTGTGTTGCATATTGTCTCATTAAACATATGCGGACTAAAATCAAAATCAAACTTTCCTGAATTAAAAGAATTTCTGGACAGATGCCATATAATATGCCTTACTGAAACAAATCTGAATGAATATGAACAGGTTCCTATCGATAATTATGTGTCCATAAACAAAATAAGGAAAGGGGAACAGCCTCGGGAGGGATTTCAATTTTAATTAGAAAAGATATCTCAAAGTTTTGTAAAGTAATTCATACAGAAAATGAATTCGTTCCGTGGCTACGCGTCCAGAAGGGCTTAACTAATTATGATGAAAATCTTTTATTCGGAGCGGTCTATGTTCTAATGTGAGTCATCAAAACACCACTCAAATGAAGGTTTTAATGAAATTGAAAAGATATTATAACTCTTAAAGAAAGATTTGAATTAATTTGCATGTTGGCCGACTTTAATTCGAAAACAGAAATAGAACAGGATCTTGAAGAATTTGATAACTTTACTCTGGCTCATTTCGCTGTGGATACTGTAGAAAATGGTGACATGCTTTCCCTAAACCAGATAGGGTTCCCCAGAGATCGGTATAGTCGCTGGTCGCAGAAATGCTAACAGGGGAAAGATGCTACAGCTGTGCAAAAACACGTTAATGTTCATAGTAAATGGGAGAACTGGAAGCGATACCACCGTTGGTAAACCTACTACAACTAATAATAGTGTTCTCGCTTACGTTATCGGAAACCGTAAATTCATTGAAAAGATAGCGGAATTCATTTTGGAAGATTTTGACCCGATATTATCAGACATTCACTCTGCATTGAATATAGCAATCCATGTAAACCATCACCACCACCGCCGCCACCACCACAACCACCACCACCACCACCAGCACCACCAGCACCACCACCACCACCACCACCACCACAACAACAACAACAACAACAACAACAACAACAACAACAACAACAACAACAATAATAATAATAATAATAATAATAATAATAATACACCTTCCGTATCCTCTGCGTGTCGTAAGAGGCGACTAAAGGAGGTAAGGGTGAGGTAACCCTGACAGAAACCTCGAGTGCTGAAGACGGAGGTTCCAGGCCGCACGACGCACTCTAATAAACCATGGATCCACGCACTTAACGCTTATGATCATGTCGATAGTCACTTACAGGACTGGCGGTATGATCAGCGAACGACAAGAATAATAATAATAATAATAATAATAATAATAATAATAATAAAAACTAGAAGGTACAGTTGCAAGCAACTGTAAATCTGCGTGCTGAAGCTGTTTTGACAAGAGTAGCATATGAAATGCTATCCCTACCGTCTCCCTGTATGATTTTGTCACCTTAATGGCAATAGGATGCCAAATTTTCGGAGGGGTCTAAATATCCTGAGTAATTTTGAATGGTATGGGAAACAGAATACCATCGATGGTCATAAAATATGAAATCATCTCTAACCTCTCAGTATGATTTAGGGGAGGTGGGTGGGGTTGAGCCCAGATGTCATTGATAACTCTGAGCAATGGTATTTGTGCCATTACCCAGTAATGAATGGTATCAAAAACAGAATATCATGTATAGTTCTGGGATGTGGAATTCTCTTCCTAACATAACTCTGTTACCGTGGGTGACTTTATTGAATAGGATGGGCATCATAACTTTGGGGATTTAGTTACCTTAGTGGCAATTGGTTGACAATATGGGGCAGTCCAAATATCATGGGTAATCTTGAATTTACGGCAACTCTCTACTGAATGGTAGGTGAAACAGAATAACAGGGATGATTTGGAGATATGAAATGCTCTCATTAGCTTATATCTGTGTCATGATTGTGACCCCTTGGTGACAATAAAATATCAAATTGGGGTGGAGTGTCAAATGTTATCTATAATTTTGAGCCATGATATTTGTGCCCCCTCTCATTGAATTGTATCGGAATCGGGCATATTTTATAAATTTGTAGCATTCTCAGAATATACGGTTTGATTTCTTCTTAGTTGTTCACACCAATGACTCATTTATCATTGTTATTAGCTCACCTGGCTAGAATGGACAAATGAGCTTATGCCATGGCAACCATCTATTGTCCGTCTTTCCGGTATCCGTCCGTTGGATGGATCAACTTTAAATTTATGAGTCAGCGCACAATCAAGGCAATATAAGATGTAGAAGTTCAGCAAATTTCAAGCCGACCGGAGAATAATAAGAAAGATCCTGAGTAATTATAATGATCTGCGATATTTTGAACGAAATAGCTCGGGAAATTTTGTCAGATGCTCGACCCCATTTTTCACAATTTTTGAAAATTTTGTTTTACAGTTTTTGGAATATCTCGAGAACGGATAGACCGATTTCAATTCCGTAAAGTGCTGAATGGATGCGGCGAAGAACCCTACACGCCGAATATGATGGTTATTTTTCACATCCTAGGTCTAATAAGCTGGCTATCGGACCGTTGAAATTTGAAAGTGAAAATACGGGGTTTGGCTATTTTTGCTTTTGACAGGTTTTTTTATGAAATTTTATATTTTTTCTGCAGGAATAGCGTAGTTTGTGACTGGTTAACGATGTTCCAAATTTTGACCTTGCGTTGACATTTTGTGGACAAGGGGAGCTAATTCCTGACAAAAACGAAATCCAGTACCGTTTAGCACAAAGAAACAACCTTGTCATTTGACCTTTGACCCCAAAATGAGAGGAACTATTCAGGAGCAAACGGTAACATCCTAGCCAAGTATGGTGGTGATTCTATCAAAACTCTACGTGTAGTGGCACTTCAAAGATAAATAATGAAAATCTCCAAACATTTCCTTTGGGACATTTTCGCCCACTCAAAGGTGGGTAGCTCGAAAACTGCTGGGCAGATCTAAAATAAAAACACACACCATCGATTCCACCGTGTGTGCTAGGAGTTGACACAGTCCAGAGTTGATCGCGTCAAAACTATATAAGGAGATACGTCCCAAATTTTTGGGAGAAGAATCCCTCCCTCTCTAAATGCAAAGGCCAAATAGTGATCCTAGAAGGTATATCAAAATACTAATTGACTAAGGGGCGGTAACTCCTAATTGTGAGTTGAATTGTTAGAAATCAGGAGGAGTTTCCTCCATTGGTATCGCATTCACTGCTGTAGGATAATGAGAATTAATAAAATTAATATCTCGACAACCGCGTGAGATATTTGAATTCTGTAAACGGATTCAGAATATAGACGGCGCTCCGAATCAGGTAGTCTTAACTGCAACCGGTTGGACCAGAATTCGGAAAAGAGAACAAATTTCTAAGAAAATCGTGCACGCGTCGAATTTTATTTATTGAAAAAAAGTTGGGGAAACGAAAAAGAGAAGAAAGTAGTCCAGATTTGCGAAAATCGGATCAAAACTCTAGGAAAAGGAGCGTTTTAAAATGTTAAGATTTTTGGCATGAAAAGGGTTACTTCTCGCAAACAATTGCCCGGGTCATAGACATAAACAATAGTAATAAACTCCAAATGACGTTCTATTGGGTCGATAAGTTTGCAAAATGATCTGAACAAATCTCTGGGAGAAGATACGTTTGAAAAAATCGTGACTGAGAATAATAATAAGAAGAAGAATAAGAAATATCCGATCATAGAATAATAATCTGCGTGCGGTTTCTGCACGCAGATTAAAGATGGATACCAACTAAAAAGTCTCAGTTCGTCCAAATACAGACTTAAATACAGTAAATGCAATTTGCGAGAAAATTAATGAAGCCGCAAATATAGACCCACGAAATAATCTGAATGAAATTGTAAATATGATAGGTGAATTATTTGACAGCAGCGCAGTAAAAACGTTTGGAATTAAAATGAAATACAAGGATAAAATAAAATCAAACAATAAGCGATGGTTTGGAAAGGAATGTTCAATAAAACGTAGGCAGTACCGTGAGGCTAAGAAGAAACATAACTTTAATAAAACACCGTACAACAGACAATGACCTAAACGCGCCAGTAAAGCGTACAAACTGTCAATCAAAAAACATGCCGAGCTTTCCAGAAATCAAGTACAAGCCACACTAAGGGAGCTACATAAATACGACACCAAAGCGTTTTGGAAAATAATAAACAGCAAAACCAAATGTAAGAGCCACGGTGAAAAAAATCGATTTAAACGCTCTGTTTCAACACTTTAAGAAAGTAAATGAAGTTGATAATGAAAACGAAAACGACCCGGTAGAAGTAGACATCACAGCATGTGCCCTGAGCTTGCTATCCCAATATATGAAGATGAAATAAGGAAAGCTATACGAAAAAGTGCAAATAATAAGGCCAGCGGCCCAGATAATATAGTAAATGAGTATATTAAATCTACAATTGATATTATGTTACCTATATATGGAAAGTTATTCAACCAAATTTTTGACACCGGAATTATCCCTGAAGCATGGCTCATTGGTAAAATTATACCAATCTACAAAAATAAAGGCAGTAACCTTGAACCGTCTAATTACAGACCAATAACATTATTAAGCTGTTTAGGAAAACTGTTTACATCTATACTAAATGACAGGTCAAAAACATTTACATAACAACATGAAATTATTACAGAATCGCAATCCGGATTTAGGAAAGTTAGACCCACATTGGACAATATTTTTGCACTACATATTATTATTGAATTATTATTTTTACAAAGAAAAAAATTGTATTGCTACTTCGTAGACTTCGAAAAAGCATTCGATACCGTTTGGAGAGTCAGTCTATGGAGCAAACCTTTAAGAAGTGGCATATATGGGAACTGTTTTAATATAATTATTAATATATATATAAATCAATCTCTTCATTTGTTTTTCATAATTTTGAGTCATCTGGAAGTTTTCCCTGTAAGATTGGAGTGAGGCAAGGAGAAAATCTCTCACTCATATTATTCTCTCTTTTTATCAATGATCTAGAAAACTATTTAAAAGAACGCGGAAACCCAGGACTTACATCGTTAAGCCAATCGGCTGATGACCTCCATATGCATTTATACTTACTAATTTTGCTTTATGCCGACGACACCCTCATTATGGCAGATTCACCGGAATCTCTACAGAAAGCATTAAATACTTTCAACAACTATTGCCAAATCAATAGATTAAAGGTGAACCGTAGAAAAACTAAAATAATAATATTTTCAAAACGTAAGAAAAAGAATCAGTCACGCTTTCAACTAGGGTCACAGGAAATAGAAATAGTAGATGAATAAATTTTTCTTGGCGTTCTATTGAAGTACAATGGAAACTTCTTTGCATGCAGGAAACGTAATGTAAAACAGGGAACAAAAGTTATGTTTGCATTAATACAAATAATTAAACAGTTTAATATCCCCATTGGCCTACAATATATACTATTTGACTCAATGATCCAACCTGTATTACTGTATGCATCAGAAGTATGGGGCTTCGAAAATGTAGACCTGTTTGAAAAGTATCAAACAAAATATTATAAAGTTTCGTTAAAATTAAAGCACAGCACGCCAAATTCAATGATTTACGGGGAGCTGGGCAAATTCCCCCTGAAAATTATAATTCAATGTAATATAATCCGAAATTGGGCCAGTTTAATGAATTCCGGTTATAGCAAGCTGTCATCACATCTATATCTTTACGCGGTGGAATATATAGAAAAATATAATGTAAATATCAAATGGATTAATAGTGTCAAGACAATCCTCAACACAACTGGACATGGTAACCTTTTTAATCTAGACCATATAAACCAAAAACATGTTGTACGACAAACAAAAACATTTTTAGAGAACAAATTTATAGACAACTGGAGAAACGATATCAACAGCTCGAACAGGTTAACATTTTATACACTGATAAAACAAGACTTTAAATTCGAACCATACCTAAAAAATCTACAGAACAGAGAAACTCTAATAATCTGCCATTTTCGAACTCTAAATCATTATTTAGCAATAGAGGCCAAGCGATGGGTGGGAATTGATCGCGCTAAAACAAAATGAAAATGGAATTGGCTAATGACAAATACTTCACATATGATAAATAATCAGTTCCAATGTGGAAACACATGGCATACAATACATTAGCTAAAGTAGATAAATGAAGGATACTAGTTTTAGATATTCCCCGCCCATCTTTAGCTAAGCTCCACCCACACTTCGCACGTGTTGGGATTTATCGATCCCTGAACTCCCTGACTATCAATTTCCAGGAAACTATACAGGTAAGTTGTTGAATATTCAACAGCATGTTTATTAAATAGCAAAGACATACAATCTGCATAATATCGCTTAGCCGGGCATAAAATTAAGCGTTCGTGACGAAATTAGCTACGTCATTCATGACATAATTGATTATGACCACATCCTACACGTCACATAGTTGACTATCCTCAATTCGCATGATCTCAATTTCAAGTTAGCTATACAGGAAAGTTGTTGAATATTTTGAAACTAATCTAACTGCCCGTACACTAGTATTCCACAACTTTGACTATGATCAGAAGAAATCCGAGAAAATGTACAGTATGACAAAAACTGGAGGGTGGGGTTTGCAATCTTTGCTTGCTCCTACATGGTTGCTGCTAGATAGTCATGTCTTGTGCACAAAGATGTTGTCCTTGTGCCCGTAATGACTCTTTAACCCTTGAAATTACGACGTCTCAATTTCAAGACAAGTATGAAGGAAAGTATAGTGAAGGAAAGATGTTGCGTATTTTGAACTTACTTTAACTAGAATCTGTTGTAGACAGCAACCGCTCAAAGTGAGGTTAGTTTCAAAATATTGAAAAGAAAGTTTCTTGCATCAGAAAGAAGTTGCCGTTTCTGGTCTGTGGCGATTAGAGCGTTAATGATTCATTTTCATTCAAATCGTGGATGTTTTCTTCTCAACAACATGGTAATTTATCGTATCTATTTTTACCCGTTATGGCTAAATTTGGTCAAGAAACAAAATTTACTTATTGAGTATCCATTTGAAGGCCACTAGAAGACTATTTTTGAAGATTTACCACTGGAATGACTGGCTCGATTATCGCGTCAGTCATTCCAGTTGTAAATTTAAAAAAATAGTTTTCTCTTGGCCTGCAAATGGCCATTCCTCAAAACAACTACAGATGTTGGTTTTGGCCGGAGTCGTCATGAAATAGTTAATAAAGCCACGCCGTAGTGACGCGCGTCGAGAGCAATAGGGCATACATTACCGGGTAGCGTGTGTGGGGTGGGATGGGGTGGGGTGGGGGAGGGTTGGGGGAAGGCTGGCTCTGCATTCCTTTTAGCGAGTGCGAGAGCGAGAGCGAGTACTTGGCTCGTTGAAGCCTAGCAACTAAGACGTAAGAGTAATGCTTAACATGTAGAACAAAACATTTTGATAAATTTTAATAGAATGCTTCGAAATTTTAAAAGATCAATTAAACATGTAATTACGACCTGTGATAAGATGTTGCGTGGGTTACTATTTTTTGTTGCGTATTTTTGATAACTCGTAATGGTGAAGCGCTACAACGATAAAGGAATGACAGTTTACAAGAAAATGGCTAGAAATAATATCCTAGCGCTAGGATTCCATAAGCGCGGATGCGGATGTGGATGCGGAGGCGGATGTGGATGCGGAAGGCGTATGCGCTTTGGTGGTTTGAAAGTTGTTCCAGACACGTACTGTTGCTGGGAAGAATGTTTCACCGTAGATCTCAGTACGACATCTGTAGGGAGTAAAAGATCTGAGTGCCCGATATTATATGGGTTCCGGGTGTGGGACATCAAGGGAAGACGGTTAGTCAACTATCCGCATGTCATTCGGTTAATAACTGTGTAGAGCATAAACTAATCTATGGCTTTCCCGTCTATGAGATAGTGTTTCTATTCCCGTGTCCACGGATAGACCACCCGTGTGTGCACTACGGGTTAAACTGCTTATTGAGCTAAGTGCTTCTTTTTTAACATTTTCAAGTCTAGTGTTAAGGTAGTGTGGTAGATTATCACAAACAACATCAGTGTATTGCAAACTTGGCCTGATGAAGCATTTATCAATTAGTTCAAGTTATTTCCATTCTAAGATATTTTAAGACCCTTAAGTCGTGAAAGTTTGTGCTGGGCCTTGGATATTAGGGTGTCCACATGATTAAGCCACTGGCCTTTGCTATTAAACGTAATGGACCTTTCCGATTTTAGCTACGCCCCACCCGTCCATAGCTAAGCTCCACCCACAACTCGCTCGTGTTGGGATCGATCGATCTATGAACTCCCTGACTATCAATTTCCAGAAAACTATGCAGGTAAGCTGTTGAATATTTTGAAAGTAATTTGACTGGGTGCTGTAACAATTGCTGCCTATGGCCGCAACAGCGCCCAGTCAAATTATGATGTCAAATCATCAATGGATACTCTGGAAAGGCAAATTCCGAAGTGTTTTCGTATCAAATTTATCACGCATGCACTTGTGGCCGGTCTGTATTGATATACTACATGCCACATAGCTTCTACATAAAAATACATAGTTATTATTTTGTAGAAGGAGGACATGTATTAAATCAGTACTAACCGGCCAAAAGTGCTTATGATTTATGTATGAATGATTACTGTATTCTGCGGCTGTAGTAGTAGAAACATCGTACAGCCGCAATCACTCATTCTTCGCTTTTGCCCACTGCGTCTTGTCCTCAGCCGAAATCCTTAGCTTCCTCAGGTCCATTCTTGACTTGAGTGTACCGAGTCCTGCTTTCTTGGGGTCACCTCGGAGCACGCTTAGCAGATTTATGTAATGACGTCCTCTCCTGGCTTTGTATTTGCTGGCTGCGAGTAGGGCGAATTCCAAGGCTCTCTGTGCTGGTGTCTCTTCTGGCATCCTTAGCACATGGCCAAACATGGACCATCTTTGCTGGGCGACATTTACAGACACCAGCGACGTATTACACATCTTGTATAATGCATCGTTGGAAAGTATGCTGTCTGGCCATCGGTGTCCAGTGATGGTGCGTAGGTGTTTGCGGTAGCAGGCATCGAGTTTGTCTAGAGCTGCCTATGGAACTTCCCAGCCCGACATCTATACAGCATCAAGGATACACAGGTTGCATTGTATAAACGTAGCCTCTTTATCAAGAGCATCTTTGATCTACGATTCCATAGCTTCCAGAAGGACGGGAAAGCTATGTTCCCCATGACGCAGCGTGCAGAAATGTCAGCAGTACTGCAAAGCAGTGAGCCCAGGATTTTACTTTTCCTGCATGGTTTGCCGCCACGAAGTGGGTCGTCATTTTCTGTATTTTCATGCTTTGTCGATAGGTATATGTGGGTGAACTCTGTTTTGGATTCATTCATAAAGAGGTTCTGAATTTTTAGTTTGCTTGCAGCTTTTGGGAGAAGTTCCTCAATGGATTTCTTTTCCTCGTCTATGAAGCCCACATCGTCGGCATATTCCATCTCTAGCGGCATGCCCAGTATTGAACTGGGTGGGGGGGGGTGGTCTTGTGGAACATTCCCACACAGATATCAATGCGGCAGCAAGGTAGCAGGTGAAAAGCATCGGAGATAGACCATCTCCCTGTGGGGAGCCGACTGATGTCTCAAACTCTACAGACTTCACTGACTTGACTCTCAGCTTGGTGTCTGTAAGCAATAGTCTTACTAGTCGTAGCTGCCCAATCGGATCCAAGCACCCTTCTATGCAGATGACCTCGTACTCTGGTGCACCGAGGAGCACACAACGACTGCCACGTACAGAATGCAGCTCGCCTTGGACAGAATTACAGCTTGGGACAATCGCTGGTGTATTACCATCAACAAAGAAAAATCATCAGCCATGCTATTCTCACTGTCCACCAAAACCAAGGTTGGCAATCTGACACTGGGCGGTACTCCACTCTAGTACGAGGACCTGGGAGTGACCTATGACAGAAGATTAACATGGAAGGAGCACATCCAGAACGCAGAGGCAAAGGCCAGAAGAAAGCTAAACATCATGAGGACGCTGGCAGGAACAAAGTGGGGTGCCAATGAAAGGATCCTCAAGACTATCTACCTAGGTGCCGTACGACCACACTTTGAGTATGGATCCAGCTCATGGATGATAGCAGCTAAATCTCATCAACAGAACCTCAACAGAGTACAAAACCAGGCACTGCGCATCATCACTGGTAGAATGAGAACAACACCAATGGAAAAAATGGAGCAGACAGCAGGCAAAGGAAGAGAATGCAAAGCACTGATCCAACTTGCAAAGTTCAAATCGTTCAACAGCCACCCGATGAAGATCAGGCAAGCACATCAGGAAGACTTAAAAGATCAAGTTTTGTGAAAGAGACAAAAGCACTTCAATGAAAACACCAAGAAATGTTGCCAGCACAAATAGAAGACCCAAACCACACCCTTGATCCTCCACATTGGGAAAACAAACTAGAAAGAATAGCTATTCGCACCACAGTACCTCATCTCACAACCAAAGATGAATACAGTGATGTGAGCAAGAAGGCGCTGACCCTAGCCATGCTGGAAGAAACGTACCCTCAGGAGACATGGATAAGGATCTACACAGATGGATCAGCCAAAGATGCAATTAGGAGCGGAGGTGCCGGACTGCACCTACAGTATCCAAACGGACAACATGGGTCAGCTACAATACCGACAGGCAAACACTGCACAAACTACAGAGCTGAAGTCGAAGCACTGGTTCATGCAGCTAATACCATCAGCAGAACAGCAGACACTATTGCACAGATTGTCTTTTTTCTGATGCCCGCTCCGTCCTTGAGGCTATCACCAAAGGTAAGCTGTCATAACTTGAAGAAGCACTACACACCATCAAATGCTTTCGTATAGCATTGTAGTGGATCCCTCACACTGTGGAATCCAATGAAATGAGGAAGCAGACAAGATGGCAAAGGTGGGTGCAGAAGAGAATCAGACATAAAACATGGTTACCCATACAGAGATGGAGACTATCATCAAGTCACTCTATAGAACACCTCAATCAGAAGATGCCTACCATCATCTCTCGAGGCCAGAGCAAGTAACCATTTTTCGTCTCAGAACTGGACACAACAGACTAAACCAACACATGTACAGGCGATTCCACCTTACGACATCGCCCGCGTGTCCTTGTGGAGAAGCAGAACAGACCACAGAGCACATACTTCAATGTTGCAGTACGTATCAGCTGCTGAGAGAAGAGATCTGGCCTTTGTCAACCACTTTTCTTGAAAAGCTGTATGGGCCTGTGGAAGTACTACAGAAAACCACAGATTTCATCTTGAGAACGGCTCTCCAAGTGTGATACCAGCGATCGAAAAGAAGAAGAAGTAGCTCATCTTCATTGCAACTGGCGTGGCGTAGTACATCTAGGATCTTTGAGTACTTTAATTGTGTCGAAGGCTCGTGACATGTCAATGCCCATTTTGTAGAAGTCCCAGTGTTTGGACATGACTACTGACACAAGCATGCTTTGAGCCCATACAATGTCTGCGCAGCTGCGTCCACGTTTGAAGCCACTTTGACATGATCCGGTGAAGTAATCGATCTTGTCTCGGATGCGGCATAGAGTAACATTGGATAGGATTTTTCGTATGCTGTTGAGGAGCACAATGGGATGCAGATTGGCTGGGGGCCCAGGTGGCTTCTTGGGCTTGGGCAGTGCAATAAGGGTGTCTTGGCCTACAGCATCGATGGAAAGGTGGTACATAAAAGCTGAATTGATTAGGTACGTGATCGGTTTTGAGATGATGTTACTTGCATATTTGAGTAGTTCAATGGTCATGCCATCAGATCCAGATGCACGTCCATTTTCCAGGGCTTTAAGTGCCTTCTCAACTGCTGCTGTTTTAATTGCTGTTAGTAATGGCATTGGGTCTCCTGGTAACGGGTGCAAGGGCTCATCATCATTGTCAGTGAACTGTCCCTTGAACCGTTCTCGGATCGCCTCAGCTTTTCCATAGTCAGTCCCGATAAAGTGTCCTTCAGAGTTGCGTACAGTGAGTGGTGGTGTGTAGTCAGTAACTCTCATTTTGTGACAGTCATCCGTGGCAGTGATTTCATCTGCTAGGGAGTCTGCCTGTTGATTAGCAAGATCTTTTAAGCATTCGCTAATGTGCTGCAGAATAATATTGTGCTCCCAGCATAGTTTGGTGTGGTCTTCAATTTGGCCACTTTGATAGATGCGCGGCTGTAATGCATTCTGCTCTGCTGACAGTTTTACTACTAGAGGGTCGTCAGTATACCTAGTTTGGTTGTTTGTAAGATCACCTATGGTGCTGGTATCGGATGATTCCATAGATTTCAGTATTTTCGTTAGGGCTTCGTTTGGATTGGAGCTGACAAAGATGTTAGCTATCTGCTCCCCGATGGCTTTCTTGTATGACATTTGAGTGTCAGTGTCGGTGATGAGCTTAGGTTGGTTGTAGGTGACTCTACCCTCCTGCCTGGTATGGTGTTTATATATTAGGCAGAGATCGTTCATCTGAAGGCGTGTAATGACCAGCTTATGGTCAGAATTGAAGTCTGTGCCTCCATACGAACGAGCGTTCCGGAGTAAGGGTTTTGCTTCTGTCTTGCATACTATGAAGTTGAAGACAGCTGTTGTAGCCTCAGAACCTTTTGGGGCTTTCTGATCAGTAATGCGTCCAGTCAATGTTGTCCGGCGATGGCATGGGTATTTGAAAGCCGTATTTGTGACAAATTGATTGGAACTAAGGAATGCCACCAGTGCATCTCCATTGCTGTTGCGTGTTCCCTCTCCATAGGATCCCATGCATAAGCCAAGTCCTGAACTTTTGTCCACAATTCCGAGTTTATCCATCTTGGAGTTGAAATCTCCACACACGAACAGTTGACATCTAGCTGGGATTGTAATGGCGGAGCTCAGTTCTGCGTAGAAGGAATCTAATATTGCTGGATTCTCTTTGGCTTTTTCGGTAGTTGGGCCATATGCATTGACAATTCGACACTTAGTGGTGGTGTGTTTTCGCGTAGGTATAGCCAGGTCGATGAATGCAACACGATCACTGACGTATACAAAACTAATCACATGGTCCATTACGAAGCCTAAGCCCCGTTATGTGGCCTGTTTTTTCTTCATGAGCACTAGCTTATGACCTGTCTGTAGTTGCTGCTCTGAGTGTTTAGCTACTTTAGTCTCTTGAATGCATACAATAACGATGTTATAGTGTTCACAGTCTGCACCTAAGGTTTGCCTCTTTGATGTTGCACTCAGACCACGTACATTCCACGTAGCTATGGTAAGCTCCTGGGAAGATTGCGTCGTCCGAGGATGTCGAGCACAGTTTCTTGTTTGAAGAATGGTAGACATAATCAGAGTTGCCTCTGTATGCGGATGTCAGTCCGCAATCCTTGATGACTTAGTTTCCCAGCAAAGTTGGTGTTTATTGAGGAGACCGGCGTGAAGGTGTCCTCTTTCTCCCCTTATGATTTATCACGCTCGTTTAATAAGATCTCGCTAGAGCTCGTTCCAAATGAGATCTTATTAACCTCGTGTAATAAATTTAATACGAAATTCCAACTCGTGTGGGATCCTCTATGTATTGCATGGTCTCCGGGAACAAGTTAATGATGTATATGGTCAGGATACCTGTTTCTAACAGGGTTCTATTTCTAACAATTGCTCCTTTTTGCGGAATTTGGTGCTGATTTTAGCAAGTTTCACACGTTCCCCTTCAGTCAAGTCGAAATTATTTTTTGTGTTCCAAAGCAGTTTCCACTCATGCCGTGTATAAAAAGCTATGCATTACGGATCCTTCTTTTAAACCCCTGGTTTCTCCATCTAAAGTTCCAATATTTGCTTAAACATTTCAATTTTCTACAATATTTATCAAAAAGGATAGTCTACCTTATCCACATATTCATGTTGACTCTATTACGCACTGCTAACAACACATTACCGTTATTTACAGAGTGTAATTGCCTGACTAGACTGCTGCAAGCCAACAGACAAAAAGTTAAATGTGTAATAACTCTGGATTTGCTGAATATTTTGGAAACAACTTGACTGAAAGTGGTTGGTAGCCACCAGCAACTTTCAGTCAAATTGTTTTCAAAATATCCAGCATATCCAGTGTTAAAACACATCGAAAATGTAGTCTGTGAATATTCAACAGTCAGACGGTTTTAAAAGGATGGAGGATTAACGCAATACGATTAGCGGAAATAGCCACCACTATCGGTGTCTATTTATTATGCCAAAACACGCGACAGAGTTATGCGGGGGGGAAAAACAGGATATAGGCCCTACATTTGATGTTTAAAATACACTTTTATTAGGACAGGGTAATTTTCCCTAACTCGTAAAAAAATACCCATGGGCATTGATGTTATGGCATTGAAATATTTTTCATGATCAGAAATTGGGCAAAATAAGTCATAAACTAACCAATGCCAATGCGAAGGGGGCTTCATGCACCCCTTGAACAGCAAGTGAAGAATTTGCAAACTCATTTGCGATTGAATAAATATTGTCTTGAATATTTGCAAAGAAATTTCACCAGGATTTGTTGCTGACTATGACTGCACCTGGTTCATTTCAAATTGATTAAAAATAGTCCATCACCTTACCTGTATATCCACCTTGAACTTCAGATTACTGGAATGCAGGGTTCAGAGGGTTAATCTTTGTGGTCCACTGAAAGCGTATCATGTGACCCACAGAACTCATTTTAAATTGCGAAGAATTTCTACAAAGCACCCTCATTCCGCCCCTCCCACCCCACCCAGCCCACCACAATGACTAGATGGATCTATTTCTGGCCATGTCACGCCCTTTTCTAGATAAGCCCAGCCCATGTTTTAAGCGTGTTGGAATCCATTTGACGCGTTGAAACCTAAATTCCCAGAACTATATTTCAGGGTAATTATACAGGTAAGCTATTGAATAATTTTAATCTAATTTGACTGGGTGTTGTTGCTGCCTATGGCAGCAACAGCGCCCAGTCAAATTAGTTTCAAAACTATTCAACAGAATGTTTATTAAACTGTAAATTCATCAAAAACAATTCATACAATTCATAACTTTGTGACGGACATTTCTATTCTCGTGACGGAGCTATACGCCATGTGCTTGTAGCATCAGCCAACAAAGTGATATCTTTCATTATGAACCAGATAAGTAAGTGCCAGATCGGATCCAGCCATTATTTGTGAGCAACTGTTGATTTTATCTATGGATTAGCTATTACAAAGAGAGCTGCTTGCAAAGCACTGTTCAGATTCAGATTCAGATTCTTTATTCACACTCAGACCGTTTTACACAGCATATGAGTAGCATACAATATAGCAATTATGGCGGTAGTGAATATATATATATATATCCTAGTAGTAGTAGGAGTAGTAGTAGTAGTAGTATTTTTTATTATTGTTAAGCATTAGTTCTATGAACCCTGTCTTTGACAACGCACCGGCACTAGGATCTAGCTCATTCATCATCTGGATTGTAATTTTACCTTTTTCAATTTCTTCGACCCGAGTGGGGTTCGAACATGGCAATTCTATGGCAACTTTCGCCTAGCAATTGGGAGGCAAGTGCTCTACCACCAGACCACCATCCAGAGGACATAAATCCTCTTTCACCGGACTGGTTTTCAACCCATCTCACAACCACACGAATTACCTGGAATTTTGATGTTGTACATAGCAGATATCTAACTTTTACATTTTTATGAGATCCCTCCTGCTAGATCACTAGGCACAGTAGTAGTAGTAGTAGTAGTAGTAGTAGTAGTAGTAGTAGTAGTAGTAGTAGTAGTAGTAGAAGTAGTAGTAGTAGTAGTAGTAGTAGGCCTAGGAGTATTAGTATTAGTAGTAGTAGTAGTAGTAGTAGTAGTAGTAGTAGTAGTAGTAGTAGTAGTAGTAGTAGTAGTAGTAGTAGTAGGCCTAGGAGTATTAGTATTAGTATTAGTAGTAGTAGTAGTAGTAGTAGTAGTAGTAGTAGTAGTAGTAGTAGTAGTAGTAGTAGTAGTAGTAGTAGTAGTAGTAGTGGTAGTAGGTAGTAGTAGTAGTAGTAGTAGTAGTAGTAGTAGTAGTAGTAGTAGTAGTGGTAGTGGTAGTGGTAGTAGTAGTAGTAGTAGTAGTAGTAGTAGTAGTAGTAGTAGTAGTAGTAGTAGTAGTAGTAGTAGAAAATGTTTTGTAATCTCCTTAATTAAGTGACAAATCTTTGCTAGAAGTTTCTTGTTATGTGTTGAGAAGAGTTGGATAAATTAGAAGACATTTGGTCCTTTGCGATAATATTTTGCCAAAATGTTTACGCTCTTATTTTGAAAGAAGTCACAAATGAATAAGTAGTGAAACTTGTCTAGGATTTCATTCTTATTACAGAGGTTACAAACACGTTCTACTCCTTTAGTTCCATACCACCGTCACTTTTCTATTGGTAGACAATGGTTGCTTGTTCTAAATCTTGTAAACAGTATTTTGTTTCTATCGCCAAGTTTTAAGAGATACCATTCCTTTCCCCAATTTATTTTAAAACTGTTATATATTTTCCCTAGTCTTACACGATTTTTCATTTGCAGTCATTTGGTAATCATGAATTTGATAATGGAATCCAAACCCTGGTAGAGTTCCTAGATCGTGTTATGTTTCCTGTTGTTGCTAGCAACATAAATCATGATGCCGAGCCTACCATGGAAGGAATGTACATGCCATCTGTGGTGCTGCAAGTAGGTGGCGAACAGATAGGAGTCATTGGTTATGTTACCTCGGAATCAGCCGACCTCTCAAAACCAGGTAATTGTCCACCACGTTGTCGTTATTATTATTATTATTATTATTATTATTATTATTATTATTATTATTATTATTATTATTATTATTATTATTACATGTATTATTATTATTATTATTATTATTATTATTATTATTATTATTATTATTATTATTATTATTATTATTATTATATGTATTATTATTATTATTATTTTTATTATTATTATTATTATTATTATTATTATTATTATTATCCTTGTCGTCGTCGGCGTCATTGTCGTCGTCGTCGATGCCGCTAAAATTATTCATCATCGCCCGTCATCCATCATAGTGTTCCTCGATCGTGTTAAATTTCCAAGTCTACCATGGATGGGAAGTACGAGCCATCCGTGATGCTGCAAGTAGTCGTCGTCGTCGTCGCTGCCGCTAAAATTATTCATTATCACCCGTCATCCATCATCCATCATCATCAGCATCATCATCAGCATTACCACGACCACCACCACCACCACCACTATCAGCATCATTAGCATCATCGTCGTCGTCGTCGTCGTCGTCGTCAAAATATTTTTGATCCGAATGAATTTCTCATCTTTATTTCCAGTCCTTCCACATTTATGAGAATATCCTTAGCTCTTAGACATTCACAAGCAGGTAACCGAGCCAGCCATTCCAGTGGTAAATTTTCAAAAATAGTCTTCTCTTAGCCTGCAAATAGACAGTCCTCAAGACAACTTCAGAGGAAGTATTGGCCGGTTTGACCATTATAACCACAAGTTGACACGAGAGGGGTTAATACATCTATGTATGATTACTGTATTCTGTGGCTGTAGCAGTAGAATCATTCTACAGTCGCAATCAGTCCTTCTTCATTTTCTCCCACTGTGTCTTGTCCTCAGCCAAAATCTTTAGCTTCCTCAGGTTCATTCTTGATTTGAGAGTACCGAGTCCTGCTTTCTTGAGGCCACCTTGTAGCACGCTTAGCAGATTTATGCAATGATATCCTCTCCTGGCTTTGTATTTGCTGACTCCGAGTAGGACGAATTCCAATGCTGTCTGTGCTGGTATCTCTTCTGGCATCCTTAGTGGATGGCCAAACATGGGCCATCTTTGCTGGGCGACTTTTACAGACAGCGGCGATGTATTACACATCTTGTATAGTGCATCGATGGAAATTATGCTGTCTGGCTATCGGTACCCAGTGATGGCGCGTAGGTGTTTGCGGTGGCAGGCATCGAGTTTGTCTAGAGCTGCCTTTGGAGCTGCCCAGCTGTTACAGTTATAGAGCATCACGGATACGCATCTATACTGACAGATTAATATTTACTTTAAATATTTAAACTTAGGTAGCACGTTTTCCATTTAACCTTCACTCTATTATGCTTTTCATATCACACATTCACTGGGCATCATTCAGCAATATACAGTATAACTCAGAAATAACCGGCCATGTTTCACAAAACAAAGTAAAACTTACCGTTAATATTTTGAACATAATTGGATTGGAAGGCATTGCTACATAAGGCAGCAACGTCTTCCATTTAATTATGTTCAAAACATTCAACATAACATTTCTTCATCGTGTTCAAAATTGTATTACATAACATGTTTCTGTTTTTGTTTTGAAAACATGTTAAGTTATATTTCTAGTTGAATTGTATTACTTGGGACTATATTTTATAGATCTGACACAAAGAGTTATTTTCCTATATATAAGAAATACTCAGTGCTCATTATCATTCAATGAATGGACATTTACCGGACACCATTATTTTGACAACCTAGTTTGATATTTCACCCTTGAATGCCCACATATGGTCAGCAAAACCAAACTATGTGCTTACTGAATGTCCATTACCAGGCCAAGAGAAGACTATTTTGAAGAGTTATTACTGGAATGACTGGCTCGATTATCGAGCCATACATTCCAGTGGTAAATTTTCAAAAATAGTCTGTGTTGGCGTGCAACTTGACATTGGTCACTGAAGTGGCTGGATTTGTCCTGGTTCTTCATGAATTGGTTAACCATAGAGCACCCACATATGAAGATTAGGGTTCTCGTGTCCCATTAAATATAGAGACACTTGTCCACGAGATATGAGATGCCTGTTGATGTATCTCCCAATTTCTCAGTATGCAATGTTACCCAGAATACAATACGCTGATTCGTTGTAATGATTGAGCGCCGCATTCGTCAAGTCTATGGTTTGTACAGGCCTGGATTTCTCAAAGAATACTAACCCATCTGCACATGCATATTGTCCTGATGAGCAATCGCTGGAAACATAGGCAATCTCCCTCACTTCTCATTTTCTCTCTTCACCCAGGAGTATAAATGGGTACCAAATATAGACAGAAATATAAAACCTGCTTAGATATGGTGTGAATGGGAACTGAAATCAGGGTCTCAATAGATGGCAATTAAACCAATAACTTCTTTTCTGTGCAAATGGTCATTTCGTCAAGCGGCTCTTCAGGCATAAGGGCGTAAGACGTATTCGACAATGCTGTCAGGAGCAAATGTGCCAATTTCCAGAAAATACGAGAATGCTGTTATATACTTTGACAAAACTTGCGTGATAGATGTTGCTATCAATGACAGCAACATCATTCTGTCCACTTATTGCCAAAATAATTAGTAGGTGGCCTACTATGTAATGCGATTACTATTTGATACAAATGTGAATGAAAATTGATGTTGCAACAGCTTTCCGTCTATATTTTCTAAAATAATCATCATAATTTTCAGGCGACCCCCGCTACAGATTTGAAGAGCAATTTGACTGTAAGTTGTTGATTACTAAGGTAGCAACACCATTGTCAAATTGCTAGCCACGCAATCAGTTGGCTGTCGATATCGTACTATGTAGGGAGTGTCGGCATAGGCCTACACACGCTCGTCAAGAATGAATGATTACCAATTAAGTTAGGCATTGTAACACCAGTCCTGAAGAAGTGAAACCCTGCCAGAACTCCAGACAGCTACAGGCGCATCACAGTAGGTTATCTGTTTGGAAGAATACTGGAAAAAGAAATTGTGAAGAGAATGCAACCTATCCTTAACGCGGGAAAGAACAGGTTACAGTTTGGCTTCACGCAACAATGCTCCTCAAATAATGATGTGTTCATAGTAATGGAATCTATCGGCGAGGCAGTTGATACACAGAATCCGATGTACATAAACATCCTGAATACCAGCAAAGCATTCGATGGTTTTAGCCACCGTGGTGTGATCAAGGCCATCTCTAAGCAAGGTACTGAAGGGGAGTTATGGGATCTCATGAACGACATGCATAGATACATTTAATCATCAATAAAATGGAGAGGCGTAGTTTCTAGATCCATCAGAGAGGAACAAGGTATCCGAAAAGGAGCTGAATATTATACATACCTATCTAGGTGTCGGAGTAACCCAATGCTTGTCAAGTATAAAACACAGCCATCTGGAATCCAAATTGGTGCAATCTCAACAAGTGTAGTTATGTGTGCAGATGATCTATCCCTCCTTGCCCGCAACCGCCTATATGCAATGACTGATCAACATTGCACAGTTAGGTGCGTCAACGTTAGTGCTATACATTCAGTAGTACAAAAAACAAAAGTACTCGCTGTGAGAAACACAAAGCCAGCTGAGCTAAACCTGAATGGTGAGCCATTGCGTGACGCAGTGGAGGACACTTTACAAGCTTCAAACAAACTGTTGATGCTAGAATCAACGCGGCCAGGCGAGCAACCCATGCACTCAATGGGGGTGGGGGTGGTGCTGAACCTCGCGGTCTTAATGGACTCAACTCAATCATATTACAAGCAAACAGCTGTAGGATATTTATATCACCTCAGCGTTACTGTTTAAGCTCGAGGCGCTGCCATTGACATCAAGCGACATACAGAAGATAGAAAGTTTCTACGGAACAAATCTAAAAGCATTTCAACACATTCCTAAAACAATCACAAATGCGGAAGCTTACCTTCTCCTCAGTGTCATGCCAATCGAGGGTCAAATTCATATGCGACTGCCTCCTTTCTTTGTCAACATGATCCACACACAGATAGAGGGAGAAAGAGAGAGAGGGAGAGGGGGAGGGAGGGAGGGGTAATTGGGAAGGGGGTGGGGGGAGAGAGGGAGGGAGAGATTGCGAGAGGGTGGGGGAGAGAGAGAGAAAGAGGGAGGGACAGAGAGAGGGAGGGAGAAAGAGAGGGAGGGAGAGCGAGGAGGGAGAGAGAGAGGGAGGAGAGAGAGGGGGGAGAGAGAGGGAGGGATGGAGAGGGAGAGAGAGGGATGGAGGGAGAGAGAGGGAGGGAGAGAGAGAGGGAGAGAGAGCCGGAGGGGGAAGGAGAGAGGGGTGGAGAGAGAGAGAAACGGAGGGAGGGGGGAGGGAGGGAGGGAGAGAGAGAGAAAGGGGTGGTGGTGGGGTGGGGGGTATTAAAGCGACAGCTTGCATTGAAAACGAGAACGCAAGCTGCTACTGCTGAATGCCGAGATGATACCAACAACCAGCCCACGTCTATCCGGATATGACAACATGAAAGTTTGCGCTGGCACATTCACACCTATATGTAAATATTTATGTTACTTCAGACCGATTGGCAGATTCGTCGAGGATCTACATGTATCCGAGGGTCGGGAATGAATTACAGAACAGAACAGTTTGAGTCTTATGTACGATGGCGAATCTGACGGTTCTTCCGATTTGTCGAATTCGATCAAATCTGACCGTGTAAACCAAAAATCTGAAGTTTGATGTCTGAAGGCGAATTTGAACAGTTGGACGGCTTCAATCAGAATGTGTGCTCTAAATACGTCAGCATCTTTGATGTCGGCAGCCAGAAGTGTCACTTCGAATTTTGGGCGATTGGATTCATGATTAAATGGCAGAAGGAGAATTGTGTGCGGGCTCGTCAAACCCATTTTATAAAAAATGTTGTTTATCGCCACCCTTGATAATGCTAATGACGTCATTTCTTGAGTTCAGTGAAGTTAGCTGGATATTGAATATTTGATATTGAATATTCAATTTCCTGTAGCAGGATATTGCATATTCAGTATCCAATATCCAATATTCAGCTAACTTGTCTGAGCTCATATTTTGGCACCGCTAAGGACGTCATATTTTTTCTTCAAATTTTTCCATCAGATTTTTTCGCCAGACTTTTCTCGCCAGACTTTTTCATCAGATTTGTCTGACAGATTAATCTGATCGTCTAAACGTTTTTCATATCTGCACTACAACGTCAGATTTTTTCATATAAATTTGTCTAAGAAAATAATCTGATCGTTTAAACGCCCTTCGGATTCGCGCTTCAGCGTCAGATTTTTGCTTCAGATTTGTCTGATCGTGAAAACCGTCGTTCAGATATTTTCTTCAGATTTATCCATCATGTCTTTTCTCCATACTGTTTCATCAGATTCGTCTGACAGATTAATCTTACAGATTAATCTGATCGTCTAAACGCTCTTCAGAATCACGCTATGGCGTCATATTTTTTTCATCAGATTTGTCTGACATATTAATCTTTTTACCGGATTTGTCTGACAGATTAATCTTAACGTTTGAACCATCTTCAGATTCGCACTACGGTGTCGGATTTTTGCTTTAGATTTGCCTGTCAGATTAACCTGATCGTGAAAACTGGACTGTAGGCATCAACAACCAGGGCCGAACCTACGGCAGTGCAACAAGTGCCTTGCACAGGGCCCGTAAATTCCCAGGGCCCATAAAAGTGACACAACGATTTGTTTTGTCTTAAATTGTGCGGCCCTCGCATAGCTTCAAGTTACTCGCATAGAACAACTTATAAATAAGTCAACATAATTCCCAATGAAAACAATTTTGAACACGGTTTTTTTAACATTTAAGCTATTTCTGAGCGGTACTGTATAAGACTGATGTGGGCAAATCTCACAGCTCTCTGACCACAGGGGCAACATTACGGCTGAAACTGAACCATCGCTTTCTCACAGTCCGAACGGCAGTTCCGATGGCCTTAGATAAGAATTTCAGAAACTTTGCTGTGGCCCCCGAGTCCTAAGTTCGGCCCTGGTAACAATTTACAGTCAAATTGGTTTACAAATCCGCAGAACATTTCAACTGAGGTTTGTTGATTATTTTACAATATATAGACTGAAAGTTATTGCAGAAACGATGTTCGTTCAAATTTGTAGGCATTGGCATGTAGCACTCTAATTGCCTACACATTATTTTAATAGGCCGAATAATGTGACTGAATACTGTTGTTGTCATTGATAGCAATAGCGTTCACGCAAATTGGTGTTAAAGTAGGCCCATATCACAGATTTCTCGTATTTTCCTCTGGGAGTTGACACTTGCTCTGAACAGTATTGAAATACAGGCTGGATAGAATGTACTGCCGTGAATATGGCATACATGCTTACGTTTCTTTTTCTTTGAGAAATCATTGCCTGTGCAGACAAAAGACTCAACTAATATGGCGTTCAATAGTTACAACGAATATGGAATCAGCGCATTGAACTCTGGGTAACATTGCGCGCTTGTTAGCTTGAACACAAATCAACGGGTATCTCATATCTGGCGCAAAGGTGTTTATTTAATTGGATACTGAGAACTGTAAGGCAGCCACACATGCTGAATATCCTGATAAAATTCGACGTGAACCTCTTGTTGTACGCAGCAACAGGTTCTAATCAAATTAGTTTTAAAATATGCAAATACTACGTCCTACATTAGAAACGGTTTATCGATTTGTTTTTTGGTTGACCGTATTTGGTTTTCGAGTTCGAAGGATTAACGATAATCGGTTTTTAGCGGCTTACATTAGTATGACCCATAGGGCATTTTTATACTTTGTATACCTCGTAGATTTAAGGTTTTTGAACATCGCACTGAGAAAGTGAGACATGCCTTGTGGGTTACGGCATGGGTAGTCTGAATAGGTCACTGATGCGCAGGCAATCGCGGGGCGCATACATCTTTAAAACCGGTAACATATGCCCTAATATATGCCACAGGGGCCGAGATGACTAGAACTAGCTAGTGCCTACTATATACTGTGTGTCAAGGCAAAACGTTAGACCCATAAATTATATATAAAGAAAATCAAGTAGGCCTACCGTTTAATAATTGATCAAATGAATGTTGTAAATCCCCCCAAAAATCCCTAGACTAGCATTCACACCAGGCTCGTTAAAAATAAAATTGTGAAAATTTTATACTTTTAGAGCCTTTCCCTTATTACAGATAAGAAGTGAGAACTAGAGACATAACAGGCGTAGCTCAATACTGAGGTATGGCGTTATTCCAGATTAACTCTCTAGTGAGAACACGGCCTTAGCTTAGGTATCTCAACGAAATAAATTTTAATATATACATATGATGATTCTATTCCGTATAAATTAAGATAATTTTCAAGTTGTGAAATCGAATTAGGGATTCGTGCCTCCAATTCAATTTCACAACTTAAGAATTATCGGAATTTACACGGAATGAAATCATCATATGATATTTTTTCCGCTTTTCTCTACATTGCTATGATTGAGGTAAGCCCCTACACATAATAAGCTTCTAAAAGTATACAATTTTAACAATTTTATTGTCAACAATTTCGGTGTGAATGCGGGCCTTTAGTCAGAAGCTGCTGCTGGAAATAATTTTATATCTAACAGGTCATGCTTTATATGAATAAATCCCGTTTTAGCAATGCTCCGCCCATATCTAGCTAAGCTCCACCCACACTTTCCCCGCGTTGGAATAGATCGATCCCTGCACTCTCTGAATCTCAATTTTCAAAAGCTAAACAGATTTATCAGCGAAACTAATTTAACTGGGTGCTGTTCCTGCCTACGGCAGCAACATCACCCAGTAAAATTAGTTTCAAAATAGTCAACAGCATGTTTATTAAATAGTAAAGACATGCAATTCTTACAACTTGAGGATGGACTATTAAACGTTTATGACGGACTAAATCATGTCATTCGTGGCGTAATTAATTTTGACGTCAGCCTATATGTGACGTAGTTGATTATGACGTCATTTGATTGATCAGTACTGTTTCATACATTTAAGTTTGCCTTGACGAATTAACCCTTTACCCATTACAGATAAGAAATGACAAATTTTTATAAAGCATGGAATAATCAGTTGAATATTTTGAAACTAACTTGACTGGTAGTTTCTATTTAATTTATTGTTAAAATCTTCAACATCTTTCATCTAACCAGATTGGATTAATTTCATTAAAAAGCTTTAAACACCGATTTATCCTAAATCTATAACCCAACCTCGCTGGCCGGATAGTGTAACCTTCAACGACGTTCTATTCATTATGTTTAACTCGTTCATGACGAAACCGGCCTTAACCGGCCGCTGCAGTGGGCTTGAGATATGTCCACTTGCAGGCCAAGAGAAGAGTATTTTTGACATTTTACCACTGAAATGACTGGCTCTGTAACCGTGCCAGCCATTCCAGTGCTAAATTTTCAAAAATACTTTTCTCTTGGCCTGCAAGTGGACATTCAGTGTGGAGATATTTGGATTTTCTTGACCAAATTTAGACATTAAAGGGTTAATACCGTCACACTATCAGTGAAGATGCTCTATGTTTATGCTTATCTAGAACTGCCTTTGGAGCTGCTCAGATGTTACAGTTGGACAACATCACCGAAACACAGGCCATGTCATGCAAGCGTAGTTTTTTGGTCATATGGATCCTTGATCTACGGAACCACAGTTTGCAAAAAGGACGGGAAGGCTCCTCAGGGGAGTTGCGCATTAGTGAACCAAGGATTTTACTCCTCCTCCATTCCTTCCCGTCATGCAGTGGGATGCTATTGTCACCGACTTCGTTTGTCAGCTTGTGTGATTTCGTTTGTCGCTGATAGGTGTAGGCCTACATGAGTAAACTCGGTCTTGGCTTCGTCCATGACATGATTCACATTCACGAGTTGCTCTGCAGATATAGGGAGAAGGTTATCGAGAGGTTTCTTTTCTCATCTATGAAATGTATATTGCGGGCTTACGTCATCTCTAGTGGGATGTTCAGTGTAGATACTGATGGGTTTGGCATTGTGAAGTGCTCTCAAGGTAGCCTGTAAATGATACCGGAGGGATAGAGAGAGGCCATCTTCCTGAGGAGGTCCCGAACGCTGCAGACTCCACATCTTTTACTCGCACTTTCAACTTTGTATTTGCAAATAACAGTCTGACCAGTCAAGAATCTTTGATCGTTTGATGGTGTCAAATTTCCGTGACATGTCGATGCTCATCTTGTGAGCCCAAGTGCTTGAGCATCGCTACTGACACAAGCATTCGCTGCGCCCATACAATGTCTGCGCAGCGTCTCCTCATTTAAAGCCCCTATGGTAGATTCCGGTGAAACTGTCACGCCTTTCTCGAATGCGGCGCAGTGTTACGTTTGACAATATCTTGAGGATCCATTTGAAGAGCACTATATGCCGCTGGTTTGGTGGTCGTCCCGGAAACTTCTTGGAGTTGGGAAGCACCATAAGGGTACCTTGGCCAGAATCGTCTATTGGGTGGTGTTGCATGAAGGCAGAGTTTATTATGCGCCTGATTGTTTTGAAGATTCACTGCTGATGCTGTCCGATCTAGATGCAAGTCCATTTCTCAGACCCTAAACGCTTTCTCAGCCTCACTTTGTTCCGATTGGCGTTTGTAGTGGCCTAGGATCGCCTACAAATGGCTGCAATGGCTCATCCTCTGGATACGTGAGCTCGGTCTTAAACTCATTATCTGATCGCATCTGCATTTTCCTGCCCAACCCCGATAAAGTTATCTTCAGTATTCTGCACAGAAAGCCATGGTGGTGGATCAGCAACTCTCAGAGCCCGGGGCTGCCGTAAGCATTTTACGACAATGATCTGCGGTTATGATTTCATCTAGCAAAGAATCTACTGGTAGGGTGGCGAGTTTTTTCAGTTGTTCACTGATCTGATGAAGGATGGCATTAGGTTCTCGGCGTAGCTTTATGCTGTCTTTGCTCTGACGCCTTTGATAGATTAGGAGTTGTAGTGAGTTCTGTTGTTCTGACAGCTTGATAGCGCGTGAGTTTGCAGCGTAGCGCTGATGTTTCAATGCATTTACGCACTCTGGATAAAACCCATTTTGGATTTGAGTTTATGACGATAGTTGCTCTCTGTTCTTCAAGTGTCCTATTGTATAACAGTTGGGCGGGTTTCTCTATAGCAAAGTTGACTTTACCAGGTTGGTTAGCATGATACTTATACAGCAGGCAAATGTGCTTCATTTGAAGGCAGGTGACCACTTGCTTGTAGTAAGACTTGAGAGCTGTGCCTCAATATGGACGGGAGTTTTGAAGAAGTGGCTTTGCCGTTATTTTCCCCATCACGTTATCCATTTGGTCGAAGACAGCTGTTTCCGGTCTTCGGCCTGCGACGTGTCCTGTCCATGTTGTTCGGTGACATCATGGGTGTGTGACGGCTGTGTTTGTGGATAAGAAGCCGTGATCGCTGATGAACCAGACCGTATAATCTCCATTTGTGTTACCCTTGCCCATAGCATATATAGCCCCGATGGAGGAATCCAGGTTCTCAGTCAATCATATTGCGTAATAATCAACTACGTCACATGTTGACTGACGTCATTATCAATTACGCAATGAATGCCGCAATTTAGTCAGTCATAAACGCGTAATAGTCCGTCAAGCCGTATGAATTGTATGTCTTTCTATTTAATAAATTCTAATTTCAATGTAACTGTACAAGTAAGCTGTTGAATATTCAAAAAATGCGTTGAATGTGAGTTGTTCTTGCGAATGGCAGCGACAGCTCACATTCGAATTAGTTTAACTCCTCTTGTATCAATAGCGCATCAAAGCGCTCAAAATACTACTTGATATCAATTAAACATTTTGATGGTCAATATTTTCCAAGATATTTTATTTTTAGAAGACTATTTTTTGTAAATTTACCACTGAATCTTTTTTTCGCCGGCTTGACCATCAAAGGGATAATGGTAAAGAGAATTTTAAATTTTTGCTGAGCAAGTGTCTTTCTGCAGGCCGAGAGAAGAGTATTTTTGAAGATTTACCACTGGAATGACTGGCTCGGTTACCGAGCCAGTGATTCCAGTGGAAAATATTTAAAAATATTCTTCTCTTGGCCTTTTGGCCTTTCAAATAGCCATCTCGCAAGACCACTGCAGAGCTGTTGTTTGGTCAGTTTGACCATTGAAGGATTAAGTTGACACAAGACGGGTTAAACATATTCAACAGAATATTTATTGAGTTGTAAATTCGTCAAAGACATAGATTTCGTTACAATTTGTGACGGACCATGCGATTTTCATGACGGAGCTACTCGACTTTGATTGTGATGTTAACCCTAAATGTGACGTATATGATTATAACATCAGCTATTTGAGTGACAGATCCGATCACTCCATTGGGTGATTGTGTGAGGTTTTACTGACTAATAACAACCTATTAATACATTTGTCGCTTGGAGGTAAGGTAATTCACTTTTACAATGTTCCTAAATTTTCCAGCAATTTCTAACTAACAGAATTTGAGATCCAGCTTATATGCCTTAGCGAAGAATTACTATAGTTTTACGTAGCCATTTCAATATCAATTGACCTTTCCAGTTTCAGCTATGCCCCGCCCATCTCTAGTTATACGCAACCCACACCTCGCTCGTGTTGGGATCGATCGATCCCTGAACGCCCTGTCTATCGATTTCCAGAAGACTATACAGGTAAGTTGCCTATGGCATCAACAGCGCCCAGTCAAATTAGTTTCAAAATATTCAACAGCATGTTTATTTAATAGTAAAGATATACATTTCGTACAGCAACGCTTAACCCGTCACCATTTATGCGTTTGTGACGAACTTATCTACGCCATCCACGACGTCATTACTTATGCCGTCATCATACACGCCAGGTAGTTGATTATGACGTCATATAATGGAGGGATAAACTGGAAAGGTCCATTGCAATCGTCTAGATGCTTATTTAACTATTTCATGGCGAACCCGCGCCAAATCTTCCTCTGCCATGATCGTGAGAAATGGTCATACAAAAGAAGACTGTTATTGAAAATTTACCACCGGAATGACGGGCTCGATACTCGAGCCAGTCATTCCAGTGGTAAGTTGTCAAAAGAATAGCTTTTTTCAATGCAAATTGATATTCATTAACGCAAAATTTGGATTTTCTTGAGCAAATGTATCCATTAAAGAGTTACCAGTCAGTATTTTGTTGTTGTTTCATTGAAGGTAAGCTGATATTCACAGACGAAGTCACAGCCATTCGGAGAGAAGTGGAGAGACTACAAGGCCAAGGCGTGAACAAAATCATTGCTCTTGGTCATTCTGGGATGTATATGGACAAGAAAATTGCAAGAGAGGTGTCCGGTGTTGATGTGGTCATTGGTGGACACACCAATACGTTCTTCTACAATGGTATGGTTAAGAGGAAAATATTTCAGTCATCAACTGAAAACAATTTCTAAACGAGAAAAATACTGTCTTTGCCCCTGCCTGAAAGTGTGTATAGGTTCCGCACTGAAATCCGTTTATAGACACGTTATCTATATGTCTTATCACGCACACACGCACACGCACGAACGCACCCACGTGAAAAATGAGATTCAGGGAGTTCAGCGTTCGATCGATCCCAACACGGGAAAAGCGTGGTCGAAGCTTGGCTAAAGATGGGCGTGGCATTGCTAAAGGTGGCTTCATCCATTGACGCAAGGTATAGAGTTTAGGAATTATCAATCTAAATGTGGGTCCCTATATTGGTATCTAGCTTCATCAATACACAGCTTAAATATGTCAGAATATTTATTATAGGCATAGCCTGTCTCATTTATTATTATTATCCCCACGTTTTTCGAAGCAAAGTGGGGATTGTGCTGTCCCGCCCGTGTGTGTTTGTCCGTCCTTCCGTCTGTCCGTACGACTGTGTGTATGCGCGTGCGTTGCCGTGAAAGCGTGTGTAGTTGTCTTGGCTTTCTGAATGCCCAAACTGTTGGAGGGAATCAACCAAATTTGGCATGCGCGTTTGCCCATATAATGACCCTGTCCGGTTTTAGCTATACCCCGCCCATCTCTAGCTAGGCTCCACCGACGCCTCACTCGTGTTGGGATCGATCGATCCCTAACACCATGACTATCAATTTCCAAAAGACTACACAGGTAAGCTATTGAATATTTTGAAACTAATTTGACTGGGTGCTGTTGCAAAGACACACAATTCATACAACGTGTCGGAGTATTTGAGATTTAATGACGGTCTATATAGAACCCTTTTGTGACGTAATGATTTTAACGTCATCATACACGCGTTCAGCTGATTATGATGTCATACGACGTCAGATTATGGATGGATACTCTGGAAATGTGAATTGGGGAGAGCAAGAGGACATTTATATTTGGCTCCACCCACAGGGCATACTTGGGTCAACAGATCAAGAAATCGATTGCAACGCAACTCCTCAGAAAGTATTTGATGGTATACAAGCAAATTTGGTATGCGAGTTACCCATGCCATGATTGGAGTCAAAGGTTCAAAGTGGTAAGTGTTCGGATTTAGGATGACGCGACAGCGACTGTTATTATTATTATTATTATTATTATTATTATTATTATTATTATTATTATTATTATTATTATTATTATTATTATTATTATTATTATTCAGGTGACGCACCTTCCATTGAGCCGCCGGAAAATGACTACCCGTTTGTAATCATCACACGGGATGATGGTTCGACGGTTCTTGTAGCACAGGACTTCAAATTTGGAAAATATCTTGGTTTTCTCAATGTCACGTTTGACAACGATGGCAATGTAGCTGCCTGGTCTGGCAATCCCATCTTACTGGACAACACCGTCATCCAAGGTTTAACATTTATTTTGTCATTATCTATATATGTTGAGTCCCTTTGTGATATGTGTAATTTGATAATATATCTGTGAACAGTGTACATTTACAACAGTAATTATTTTACTTTATACTTTATACATAATATATAATTTTTACTTGTGCCGGTGGATTTCGAGGGAATGTTTGAAGTTTTAATAGGCCATGGTTCGAGAACGTCTCTATCACTCCATCAATCCATCTTTTTCTTAGTTTACTTTTGCTTTGAATCCTGACCAGCACATTCTGTATGCTCTGAATTCTGCTTGCATTGTAGCAATTCTGTTTAAGTGTCCAAACCACTCTATCCTTTGCTTTTCTATGTGATGGTGGACTAGTGTTGTTCCTACCATTTCCCTAATCGTTTCATTTCTAATCCTGTCTCTTCTGGTCCTTCTCAAACATCTCATTTCACAGGTGGAGAACTTTCTTTCGAGGTTTTTAGTTAGCGCCCATATCTGATACTGATATGCCAAGGTATCTGTAAAGACGCCGGTATTTATTAGCTGCGCCTTGGTCTCCATCAGAATATCTGACATTGTGAGACTTCTGGATTCTGGTCTCAATCTCTTTGGCAACTAACTTTTCCAGACCAATGGCGTCATATGACGTCATAATCAGCTAAGTGGCGTGTATGATGACGTCATAATCATTACGTCATAAATTATTCTATGTGGCCCGTCTTTAACTCTTAATAGTCCGACCAGTTGTAAGAATTGTATGTCTCTACTATTTAATAAACATACATAGGCAGCAACAGCACAAGTCAAATTAGTTTCAAAATATTCAACAGTTTACCTGTATAGTTTTCTGGAAATTGATAGTCAGGGAGTTCAGAAATCGTTCTATCCCAACACGAGCGAGATGTGGGTGGAGCTTAGCTAGAGATGGACGGGACATAACTAAAAATGGAAAGGTCCATTCTTCCATCTTCTGGGGAGGTGCTTCTTAGATACTTTAATTCCCACCCCCCACCCCCCACCCCACCCCCACTTGCTTATGTTGTGGGTCAGTAATGTTGATATTCAGATTGTTTAGCTGATGATAAATTTCATATCAAAATTTTTACAGCTCTCATTCAAGATGTAACTCTGTCTTCATTTACAAGGCTTTGGTTATCTACGGACAGTAATTCATTCAGAGCCTCCTGGTCAGTTTCTGCCCCCTTTGTTTGTAGTCTGATACATGTATATAATAAACAGACATGGCGATAGTAAACAACATTGTCGCATCCCCGCTATCACTTGGAACCAGTTGCTGAGTCCGTTTGGGATAGTGATTGAGCTGAAACTGTTCTTTTACATGACTCTTGTGTTGTCAATGGACTTTTCTACTTTTAGCTTTCTACTTTCTACATCTCTATCTAAGCTCCACACACACTTCGCCTATGGCAGCAACAAAGCCCATTCAAATTAGTTTCAAAGCATTCAACAGAATATTTATTAAATAGTAAAGACACACAATTCGTACAGCAACGCATAGCCCATCTTCAAATATGATTTCGTGACGTACTTATCGACATCATTCATGACGTCTTTCATTATGAAGTCATTCTACACGTCGCGTAGTTGATTATGACGTCATATGATGGGTTGATAAAGTGGAAAGGTCTATTAGTAGGCATATGACGTTTTATTTTTCACGTCTATCCCACAGCTTGTCTTTGTTTACGCGGTCGAAGGCTTTTTCTTCGTACGCAGTAAAAATTCTATTCTTTGTTATGATCTATGGTTTTTTCCCAATGTTGTCGCAAAGCAAAAATAACATTCTGTACATCCTTTGCCTTTTTGAACCCAAAATTGTGCCTCACTAAAATGATTATTTTTAATCTGGTGCGTTATTCAAGGGCATTAGCATAAAGCTTGCTGACTTGAATGAGGAGAGGGATTCCTATGGGGTGCTTTAAATGCAGTTTTCAGATCTAGATTGATTTTTCTCTACCCGTAATGCCAATTCAAACAGGCCTTAGTTACCAAATACGATATAAATTTCAATAATAGTTTTTTCTATTTTCCGGTAGGCAAAACTCGTATGTGCATTTTCAATACCACATTTACCAATTTTCAAACGAAAAACTGAAAGATTTTTACTTTTTTAATGTTTTGGCTGAAATTTGATATCACGAAAAGTGGAATATAACCTGATCTGGATTTACAACCAAAAAATAAGTTCCGTGTTTGTATCAGACCCGTTTATAGCATTATTGTCGGTGACAGACTCTCAAATCATAAAAATCATCAATTCACCGCCTCACTAGTGGATATTTAATACTAATAATAATAATCTTTCTTTAAGGAGGGTATACATCGTCAGTAAACTGATCTTCCGGAGGCACGCACGCAAGCACATACATAAATACATACATACATATATACGCGCAAGCTCGTACACGGTCACGCACGCACGCACGCACGCACGCACGCATATATATATATATATTATAACACAAGTAAAATGACTGTTAAATTAGATAATTTACATATTTGTTCATTTTCGATAGATATTACTAAAACAGTATTGCGGAATAATTACCTCGTCGAATGTCGACGTTCCAATCACCGTTCACATATACATACGCGCAAGGTCGTACACATTCATTCACACATACACACATATATAGCTATTTAGAAATATACAAAATATGCAATATTAGAGCACAAGTAAAAAGGTGAAATCACATTGCCCATATATCACTATAATTTAGTAATATATTCATGTATATTGGATTTGAATGTCGGCAGAGTAGAAGACTGTGTAATCGTTTCAGGCAGAGAATTTCACAGTTGCGCTGCAGTGTATTTGAAGCTTTTTCTGCCATATTCCGTTTTAATCATCGGAAGTTGTAGGTGATTGCGTGTTTTGGAATGTAAATTTCTAGTGTACGCCACCCCAACGGAAGTGAACATGTCTTACACGTAACCAGCAGCCAGACCAGTTCTAGATTTATATGTCATAATACCCATTTTAATTTGCATTCTTTTAGTTAAATTTGTCCAGTTTAATGTTGTGCAGATGGTGTCCTGTAAGGCATGTCCAATATCACCCTAGCGGTCCGTTTTTGTAGTTTTTCTAAGCTATCCAATAATGTAGGTGAAGACGGGAAAAATACAAGACTACAATAATCAATGTGCTAAAGGATATACGACTTATAGAAAAGATTTCGTTGCTCAATGCTAAGATAATGTTTATTTTTCCGTAGAATATAAATCAAGGACGAAATCTTTTACAAAGTTTGACTACATGTTCTTTCCATGCACACGTATTATCTATATATACTCTATATAAACTTCCACGATTTGTAGGGATTATAACATTATTATTTACTTTTTCAATTTATGCTTAGTTCCTAACATCGTAAACTTAGTTTTGTCCGTATTTAACAACATTTTATTATTTACACACCATTCTTCTACCGACTTCATACCGTTAATTAGATTTGCTTGAATTTCAGTGATATTTGAGCTAGCAGCATGCATAGTTGTATCATCAGCATACATATCCATAAGATTGTTGACACACATGGGTAAATCATTAACATATAAAATGAACAGAAGTAGCCCTAAAACTGAGCCTTGTGCTACTCCTATATCGATGGGCAGTGGTTTAGAATTTTTTCTATAAATTGAAACGTATTGTTGTCTGCCATTTAAAAATGAAGACAACCCCTTTAATGTATTATAGCTGAATTTGTAAATACTTAATTTTTGTAATAGGATGTCGTGATTGACAAGATCAAAGGCCTTTTTAAAGTCAATCATAATAGAACCAATAAGGTCGCCGTCATCTATCGAAAAACGCCATCTTTCCACTAGATTTATAAGCAGTAAATTTATTTTAGGGTTTATTTTTATTTTTATGCATGCTTTATTTCAGTGAATGTCTGCTAGTTGCGAAATTGACAAAATTTCTTAATAAAATTCCTACTCTTATATTAAATCGACGAAAATGTGCTTACACCCTCGAAACCGATTATCCGATGATACATGTCCTTCTTAGTCCCCTTTTCATACAAATTGGTACCATCATTGATCGCTACTCATCCACACAGACATTCCCCTCTTTCAAACCATTTGGTTAACCACTTAATCCCGATTTCTCCACGGACTATTATGTTCTCTGAGGCTATGCCTGGTTGTCTGACATCCGATTCCAGAACTAGTGTCTCTTCATACTCCGGATGGCTTAGGATAAACTGGGACTGAGTATTTACCTGCTCGCCTGGGTTTAACCCTTAGCACACTGATGTCAATATTCTATCTTTTACGGTGTCAAAGGAAAGGAACTGGTGTACATTTTTCAACAATTTTGGTGGAAGATGCTACGACAGCACCATATTCCACCAAATTTGTTGATAGTCATCCAAATGTGTTTGTATCCGCTGTTCTTCATACAAGTCCGTGTCACTGATAACGGTGGTGGGATTAAAAGGTTCATCGATCATGCACATAGGGCTTACACTCTTGTAGAACTCTCTTAGTGGATGTTTATAGAATTCACCGAGTTCTTGTCCATATGCGTCTTTGCATCGTTTGCGACTCTCTTGTTGTTTCATCTTGCGAGACCGTATCTGACAAAATCTGCATCCGGCCTCGGCCTCACCCAGGCTTCCTTCATTGCGTCATTCCAGTTTTCTTTATTCCACACAACGCAGAAATCATATGTTCCCCAAAAAATTATAAAAACGTACTTTTGAATATTTTTTTACTTCATTTGATTGGAAGCCATTGCTGCTCGAGGAAGGCATTGCCTTCCATTGAAATTAAGTCCAAAATAATCAACAGAACATTTCATACATTTTGTTCAAAATCGTATGGTTTGGAAACAAGTTATTTCTGAGCTGTACTGTACATTTAGTACATGATACTCGTATATTAATCAGCAAAATGTTCATAATATAATTACATTAATGACATTAACATTTTCCATGACACTTATACGTAATATAATAATATTAAGCATGGTAGCTGGAAGGATGGGGTTGGGCAGATGTAAGGTGCTGTGTGGAGCTCTTAATTCTTCCAATTTTGACTAGGTAATTTACAACTACTCCTAGTACTACTGCTGCTGCTTCTGCTGCTGCTGCTGTTGCTGTTGTTGCTGCCGCTGCCGCTGCTGCTGCTGCTGCTGCTGCTACTACTACTACTACTACGTCTACGACTACGACTACAACTACGGCACAGAGGCAGAAGTTGCTGAAAATCCAGAAATATTTTTTTTTCTAGATCCTGATATGCTGGTAGACGTCAACACATGGAAACAGCCCATTGATGAGCTAGGTGCCCAGAAGATTGGCGAGACGATGGTGTTTTTGGAGGGCTCAGACGAGGCATGTAGAACAAGAGAATGCAATTTGGGTGAGAAATATAATTTTGATACTAAGAGGTCAGAATTATATAGAGTCCGAATGCAAGATGACTGCAGTGATATTTGAAAAGTGTTGCTGATAGCTATTACTTTCACCTGAAGCAACATGTTTCTCAAGAACAAGATCAATGTAGTAGTTGGCAATGCTCTCTTGTCCTAGCTTAACCCCTTAACTGTTAGTCGGTCGGAATGGCGTCTGCAGTTCTCTTGATGAATGCCAATTTGCAGGCCAAGAGAACGTTACCTTTGAGAATTTACCACTACAATGACCGGCTCGGTAATACAGCCAGCCATTTCAGTGGCCTGGTCATTTATGACCTGCAAATGAACAAGCGCTACTCAAAAACTTTTTTTTCTTTTATTTTTGATGGCCAAGTTGACCAAAACGTCCCCGACAGTTGCCTTGATGAAAAAAAGATATTTTTTTTGTAAATTTCAGTTTCAAATTCACAAAAATATCAATCAATTATATGACGTTATAACCAACCAGGTGACGCGTATGATGACGTCATAATCAATTACGTCAGGAATGACGTAGATAAGTTCGTCACGAACGCTTAATTGATGATGGACTAAGCGCTCGTGTACGAATTGTATGTCTTTAATATTTAATAAAGATGCTATTGAATATTTTAAAACTAATTTGACTAGGCGCTGTTGCTGCCATACTTCGTGGCGTCATCATTATCCACGAGCGAGCCAAGGTCCCACCTCCGTCTGATGCTGTCAAATTAGTTTTAAAATATTTAACATCATACCTGTATAGTTTTTTTGAAATTGATAGTCAGGCAGTTCAGGGATCGATCGAAAAGTCTGGGTGGACACAAGTAGCATTTTGGGCGTTTTGGCACAAAGAGGGGCTAATATTAAGAAAACTATGTACGGTAAACTGTTAACACTTTAATGCCTAAATTTGGTCAAGAAAATCAAAATATTTGCCTACTGGATGTCCATTTACAGGCCAAGAGAAGACAATTTTTGAAAATTTACCACTGGAGTGACTGGCTCGTTTTTCGAGCCAGTCATTCCGGTGGTAAATTTTCAAAAATATGCCATTAACATGCAAATGGACATTTCAAAACACAGCTGAAAAGGCCGATTGTGGCCGGCATCGGCATAAAAACGTTAATCTTTTAACACTCATATCAGCGCGAAACGGCTTGTGTAGTGGTCTTGAGAAATCTCCATTTGCAGACTGGGAGAGTACTGTTTTTGAAAATTTACCACTAGAATGACTGGTTCGATAAAAGAGCCAGTCATTCCAGTGGTAAATTTTCAAAAATAGTCTTCTCTTGGTCTGCAAATTGACATTTTCTATGAGAAAATTGTAATTTTCTTCAACAAACCCTAACGTTTAAAGGGCTACGGTAAAAGGATAAGTATCCGAAAAACGCACCATATTTCAACATGGATTTTGGAAATATGTAGATCAGGCTCTGTATCGAAAATGTAAGATTCTTCGCTTGACATTTCGTCATAGCTGTCACGGAAATATCGGTTTACATTCTCAAGCAATGTCACAGTGTTCCTGTTGCCTAGCATGGAAAATACAACCTGTATGGCATTGGAAAATGACATCGGGAACTACAACATAGGCCTAATGAGGCTTTATTTAAGAGGGTGTACTAAAATTGTCACGCGTTATACTATATTCGTGCAGCATCTGACTGTTTAAATCTGATTACTCTTCGATTAGCCTAGAAAGATACTATAGCTCTGTCACGCCCATTTCTAGCCAAGCCCCGCCCACGTTTTAAGGACGTTGGAATCAATTAAAAACTTTGATGTCTAAATTCCTAGAATCTCAATTTCAAGGTAATTATATAGGTAAGCTGTTGACTACTTTGAAACTAATTTGACTGGGGCTGCAGCTCCCAGTGAAAGTAGATTCAAAATATTCAACAGATTCTTTTAAAATTGTAAAGACACACAATGCATACACTCGTGACGGAGATTTCGACTTTCCTAATCACACGTCATTATGATTGTGACGTCAGCTAACTAGATTATAATTGATTATCACGTCGGATACTTAAGTGACAAGTCGGATCGCTACATTGCAATGTGTTTTCGTGGTATTCTAGGAAGCATAGTGGCAGATGCTATGGTTTGGTCACAGTTACGAACACCAGACAATGGGTCAGACGAATGGAATCATCTGGCATTGGGGATTGTAAATGGCGGTGCGATGCGCTCACCGATAGATATAGGTATGTTAACTACGTTATGTAATTCACGAATCCATTTCCTCAGCCAAACATATGATGTCATAATCATCTATGTTGCTTGTAGGATGACGCCGTAATCATTACGTCATGACTGATTCGATTTAGTCTGTTTTATAGGCTTAAAAGCCCGACACGTTGTACGAATTATGTCTTTACAATTTACTAAACATTCTGTCCAATATTTCGAAACTAATTTGCCTCGGCGCTTTTGCTGCCATAGGCAGCAACGGCACACAGTCAAATTAGTTTCAAAACATTGAACAACTTACCTGTATAGTTTCCAACTGGAAATTGATAGTCTGGGCGTTCGGGATCGATCTATCCCAACACGAGCAGTGTATATGTACTCGGCGGTAGATGTATTTAAAAACTCAGGGTAAACTTACTATTATTGAGAAAATGTATTCTTTTGAAATTATCAATTTTTGATGATTGTTGTTGTTGAGTTAGTTTTATTGAGCCGCTCACACCGAGGTGTATTTGAGCCATGATAATCTTTAAGATGCTACGACGTCTTTACGTCCCCTCCGCAAGGAGCTGTCATGTGAATGATGTGTATGTGGGCATCAGGGATTGAAGGAGAGTGTCTATCGTTCCACTGATTGCCCGTCAGGCATCTGATCGTTTGTCACTCGATCGCGATTTGAACCGCACACGCCTGATTACCAGACGATCTTGCTACCACCACGACCAATCACACCCACCCCTTTTGATGATGAGCGGTTGAGTAAAATTTCACTCAGACATTGAATTTTGGATATTGAAATGTTTATAAAGTGCAACGAATAGCTATGCGTGATATATCAACAGACACAGGTTGCCTGTTGAATTAGTACAGGATGCCTGTCAAATCTATGTGTATCGTCCAATGAGACATTTAGTTTGTATTACACATACCTCCCATCCTGTTTAGTACCATAGGCCTTTATGGGCATACAGGGATTGTGTACTTAGTGTAGTTTTTATTTACAATCAAGCACCTTAAATATATATTTATGGTATGCAAAACAATCCTTATTTTCATTTTAAGCAACAGGTGTACTAGTTTACAAAGCAATGATAGAGGATTTTGATTTTGAAAATGATTTTGCTGCAGGCTATGTATACAGTACAGGATATTGATAAAAAAAAAAAGGAATTTTACCATGTCTTGATTTACTACAATGAGTTAAGTTGGTATCCGTTTTTAGCGGTGTTTGTATCATTATCCTTGCTGATGAAATGCTCCTGTTGTCATATCATAGACAGTGATATCATGTCATCATCTTATCGCTATATAAATAACAGATTTACATCCCTGCTAAAACTGGTACCTAAGAACACAAAAACCCTCTGAAAACTGACGGCAAATTCATTTGGATGAATTACAATTTTTTAATGCATATATTATTTCACTGAACACTTGCGCATTACTAAATAGAAGTCATTTCTTGACAAAACCTAAGTTACATTTATATGCAATCTGCAATGGCGCCCATACCCTGTTACAAACCGGTACTCGGACCATACTAACAAAGCTAAAGTAAAGAAAGCTATTTCTGAGAAAGACCATGACGAAAGCCAACATCATCTTAAATTTTATGAGTATGTGAACAATATGTGCCGTCATGTTAAGAATTTTGGGACAAATCGACAAAATGACACCCTAATATTTGAAGAGCTGAGTGCGTCTAGTGTCCCTTCTTAAAGATATTATTAGAGCTCATAGAGAGGGCAATGGACCTTTCCATCTTTAGCTATGCCCCGCCCATCTCTAACTAAGCTCCACCTTGCTCGTGTTGGGATAGAACGATCCAGGAACTCCCCGGCTATCAATTTCCAGAAAACTATACAGGTAAGATGTTGAATATTTTGAATCCATAGGCAGCAACAGTACTCAGTCAAATTAGTTTTAAAATATTCAACAACATGTTTATTGCATAGTATAATTCTTACAACGTGTCGGACGATTAAGATTTAAAGACGGGCCCAATATAATCATTTATGACGTAATGATTACGATGTCATCCTACACGCCGCGTAGCTGATTATAACGTCATATGACGTAATTACTCTGGAAAGGGCCATTAGAACATCCATCTTCACACTGTGAAGACTCATTCCAGTATTTAACGTATTTAGCTGCACCAAATTACTTTGGTTGGAGTTCCATTTACCGGGAGGACATACATGTGGAAACTATGCTGCTCGTCTAAGGCGTTTGACACTAGCACGTGTTTGGATAAAACTATAAATCGTCCTCAGAAAAGTGGTTGTGTAATAATTGACAGCTCCAAGAGAAAGCAGTTCGTGCTGAGTGAGAGATTTTATATTGTGAACTGTTAGCAATTGGCAACAGAGAAATCAGTGGCATTAAGACAACCAGTTAGGAGCTGCCTCTCCATCCTGGATTGATCTTGTGTTTGATTCTTAATTAAAGTGAGCAATCAAAGATTGTCTAAGGACAACCAAACACACAATTGATGCTAGTACCATTAGTGACACTGCTTCAATACATCTTCAGATGGAAACATTTTGGCCTTCAGATTCGGATAAGATTCAACTACAATATGTATTGTAAATGTAAATCATTTACATATCGGAGAGTAAATGCCCCAAAGTTTAGTTGTTTTAGTGATCCTGCTAATGTGGATCGTCCATGTGTGGTGATTCACTGTGGTAAACTTGCGGTAAACTTGCATCAGACGCTGTATTAGTAGTTGCATTGTGTTATTGGGATGTGCTAAATGTGCATAGTCTGAATGAATTTTGGATGTGTGCAGAAGTCAGTGACACGAGTAGATATATACTAGTTCATAGACTAGCAGTGAATCTTTGACAAATGAGTGTAGGCCTCGTACTGACTGTGTCAAATTCAACTAGCAAATCTGGAACCAAAGACCGATGCTGTTTCCTTTCAAAGTTTTAGGAAAATATGTTGATAATCCACAGCTAAAAGAGCGTTTTATTTGTACAGAAACATATTTAGTTCAGTTTTAACGGCAGGGTAGGAGTGTAAATCAATGGATGAATTGACATACTGGGTTCACCATCATGGAAATAGAACAGCGATTGGTGATTTACAACCAATTAGTTATTCAACTAAGGGACGCCTTTTCTGATCACATTATTCTACCTATGTGGCACTTAGCTAGAGCAAATATGTCCACTTTTGGTATGAACTCATTGATGGCCACCTGATGACTTCAACTGTAAAACTTCTGCCTGATGACATGATGATCTGATGTCAAGTTGCACCTGTATTAATAGTCCGAGTCTGCTTTGACTCAACCCATCCCTGTGACAGATATTTTTGACAGACTGACGGGGCGGGGCCCCGCCAGTCTGTCCAAATATCTGTCACAGGGGTGGGCTGAGTCAGTGCAGACTCGGACTCATGTATTAAGTGTTCAACCATTAGGTGTCGGTGCTGAGAATCTTTGGTTAGTTGTTGTTTATATTATAACTGTAAGTGTTTCATAATCCTGCTATAGAAACCGTCCTTTACAGACCTGTACTCTACCGAACTAGTTACTGAACTCTTTTCTCAGACTGACATTATGCAGAGATTTTTAATTTGTTACTGGAGTACATGCTCAATGTCAGTGTGCTGAAATTAATCATATTTAAAAGAAACAATGATAATCCGGTGTAATATGGCATGCTTCGTGAAAGAACAACCAAAGAATGTTAGTATAATCCCAGATGCATATGCTGCGCCATCAGCTGAGCATCCGCTGACGAAAAGGATGGGTGTAAGGGTATATAAAAGTATATATCTCAAATCAGGATAAGGATAGGTTAAGAAGAAATCTTTTTGCACTCGTTGCATCACAGATAAATCAACTTTCTAATGGTATGGCATACATTAACATCTGTAGTTAAGTTCTAGAAATATATATGAGTAGTTGCATATATGTATGTATATATAGGATATGCAATAGAACCTCAACATATCAAAGACTTTTAAATCAAACAAATAAATCTTATCAATAATTTCCGGGGATGTGATAGTCTACCCTGATTTTTTAAACACATACACATATATATACATGAAGAGTAAATTTATATACATCAATTTCCACACATGGTCCCTACCAGCTTTTAGCTATGCCCCGCCCATCTCTAGCTAAGCACCAGCTACACCTCGCTCGTGTTGGGATCTATCTATCTCTGAGCTCCATGACTATCAATTTCCAGAAAACTATACAGGTAAGCTGTTGAATATTTTGAAACTAATTTGACTGGGTCCTGTTGCTGCCTATTCTAGCAACAGCGCCCAGTCAAATTAGTTTCAAAATATTCAACATCATGTTTATTAGTTAGTTCGTACAACGTGTTGGACTATTAAGAGTTAAAGACGGGCTTGATAGAATCATTTATGACGTAATGATTATGGCGTCATCCTATACGCCGCTTAGCTGAGTATGACGTCATATGACGTCAAATCATCGATGGATAATCAGGAAATGTGAATTAATATTAAAATGTGAGATAGCTATCGGACTACGTTGGCTCAAAATTGTACCATTTAAATGTGATGAATAAAGGTGTTGACTACATCATGTCCTGTTATTCGCTCTTCATCTTCTAGGCGATATTCTGATATCAGACATTCTCTCCGTGGCACCATTCCGAAACACCATTGACACGGTTCAACTGCGAGGCAGCACAATTCGATCTATGTTTGAGCATTCCGTCTCGAAGTTCTTTGCTCGTCGCCATGGAAAATTTCTACAAGTATCAGGTAACACGCTTTCAGGGGAATATTGCTGGAATGGTAGGTCGGGTGGGTGGGTGCCAATAGACCTTTCCACTTTATCCATCCATCGTATGACGTCATAATTAACTACGTGACGTGTAGAATGACATCATAATGAATGACGTCATTATTACGTCATGAATGACGTGGATAAGTACATCACGAACGCATATTTGAAGACGGACTATGCGTTGTTATACGAATTGTATGTAGTTATTATTTAATAAATATCCTGTTGAAACTAATTTGACTGGGCGCTGTTGCTTATGGCAGCAACAGTCCCCAGTCAAATTACTTTCAAAATATTCACCATAATATTTATTAAATTGCAAATCCACCAAAGACATATAATTCGTAGAATTTCGTGCAATGACTGTCATATTGTTTGTGTTCTTGTTTGCTTGTTTATCGACATCATATCTCCTGAATTTAAGAGAGTTTAATCACCAAATTTAGAACATCCATTTGTATTGTGGCTGGATAGAGATAATTTAAGATTTGTGTCAGATGGACAAATATCTAGCTGGCAGACTCCTAGCCCTTGGCCATACATCTGGGAGATCACGAGCCCACAAGTGCTTACACGAATACACATTTTGGTCTTATATTTGGAATAGAAGATGGTAAAAAAGCATCGTATTTCGACCATCCATGTATATTGTTACTAGCTAGAAGTCTTTTACGGTTCAAGACAAACGAACGATCAAATATCTAGGTCATGGGTCACGATGTGTTTACCGAAATATGTACTTTTGACTAGACTCTAATTCTTTTATTTTATTTAAACATGTTTTATTGTAACATGTACAATGGGATTGGGCACAAGTTAGACTGTCAACTTAGAGACGCCCTCTCACTATAGTTCTTAATTACAAGTCGGTAGGAATTAGAATAGCAAAGGTTGCCACATCCATTCTTATTCTGGCTGGTTGGACGGCTTTTTGAGTTTCAGACTAAGCCATCAGCCCTCTCGTTCAGGAGGTCGCTAAGCGCATAGTGAAATACATATTTGGCCATAACTCTTTAATGCGAGGATGTAGGGTCACGCCGTTTGGCACATCCATTCATATTCTGGCTGGATAAAAACTAATTTGAGTTTGAGCTCAATGGAAAAACTACTTTGGTCATGGAGTCACTAAGTGCTTTGGCAAAGCAACGCACAAAGGTGTGAGGCAGCAGTTCCTCCGAATGAAAACCATTTGTATTTGTAATGAAGGATTCCAGTTTATCCCTCAATTATGTGACGTCATAATCAACTACGTGACGTGTAGGATGACATCATCATCAATTACGTCAAGAATGGCTTAGATAAGTTCGTCACGAACTCCTAATTGATGACTGACTAAGGGCTGTTGAATATGTTGAAACTAATTTGACTAGGCAGCAACAACACCTATTCAAATTAGTTTCGAATAGTCAACAGCTTACCTGTATAGTCTTCTGGAAATTGATACTCAGTGAGTTCAGGGATAGATCGATCCCAAAACGGGCGAGGTGTGGGTGGAGCTTAGCTAAATATGAGCGGTGAGAGCGTGCGTGCGTGAGTGCGTGCGTGCGTGCGTGCGTGTGTGTGTGCGTGTGTGTGCGTGCATGCGTAGCTGTAAATGACGATGACAATGACGATAACAATGACTACGGCTACGGCTACGGCTACGGCTACGGCTACGGCTACGGCTACTACTACTACTACTACTACTACTACTACTACTACTACTACTGATCCGATTTGGCTTCATGGTGTTCAGAAATGTATCAACATTTGGTAGTAAAGTCTGGATATCTTTCTCTGACGACATGTTAAAAAGCAAAAAAAATTGGGTTCCAGGTTTTGAAGTGACGTACAACCTGAACCAGCCAGACGGAAGTCGTGTGGTAAAGCTGTTGGCTCGTTGTACCAAATGTAAGGTGCCAAAACTAGAAGTAGTTGATGATGATGAAGTGTACAAGGTGGCCGTGCTATACTTCATGTTTTCCGGTGGTGATGGCTATCGCATGATAAAAGATGACGCCGTTTCTCATTCGAATTATGGTTAGTATTATTTAGACTACGGTGATCGTGGGCAACTTACAGTGACAACGCGAGTACTCCCAGTTTCCTGACTCCGCCATATAAAGATATTGTTATGCATTAAGTGATCACATTGGCTAGGCCCTATACATAGGGGGGGGGGGGGGGGCGTGGTGGGTGGGGGTGGTTGTAGAGGTTGGATTATTATTAGCTCATCTGGCCCGAAGCTTATGCCGTGGCGACCGTCCGTCCATCTTCCGTCCGTCGTCCGTCCGTCAACTTTTGCTTTAAACACTACTCCCCCTTAACCTCGTGACCGGTTTTAACCAAATTTGTCTGAAGCGCTCCTATGGCTATGGGCTCTAGAATTTACATTCACAATTGTGATTCATCAATTTTTTGGGTGAAAATCTTTTATGAAAAATTGACAGGAAATTTGACAAAACTCTCCTCCTCATTAACCGCTTGGCAGATGTTTAGCTAATTTGGCTGGAAGGGCCATATCGTCGTCCGCTTCAGAACTGTTTACAGAATTTTAATTAGTCAATTGTTTGGATGAAAATCTAAAATTTTATGAAATATTTACTGGAAATTGCCAGAATGCTACTCCTCATTAACACCTTGGCAGATTTCAATCTACTTTGGGAAGAAAGACCTATCGAGGTAGGCTTCAGGCATGGTACACAGAATTTTCATCGGTCAACTTTTGGGCGAAAATCTTAGATTTTATGAAAAATGTACCGGAAACTGTCAAATTGCCTCTTCTTTTAACCAAATCTTGCTGAAACGATCCTATGGCCATGGGCGCTAGAATTTCCATTCACACTTTTGATTCATCAATTTTTTGGGTGAAAATCTTTGATTTCTTTAGTGAGATTTTATGAAAAATTTACCGGAAATTGTCAAATTGCCTTTTCTCCTTACCATTCTCACCGATTTCAACCCCATCTGGCTGAAAGGATCCTGTCGTGATAAGCTCTAGAACTCCTATACAGGATTTTGATTCGTCATATTTTGGTGGTGAAATCTTAGATTTTACTTTAAATGTACTGGAAATCGTCAAGTTGCTTCTTCTCTTTACCATTTTGACCAATTTCAACCATATTTGGCTGAAAAAATTTGATGGTGATAGGCTCTAGACCGTTCATACAGAATTTTGTTTCGTCAGGTTTTGGGTGAAATCCTATATTTTATTTAAAATGTACTGGAAATTGTAAGATTTCTTCTTCTCCATCTTGACCGGCTTTAGCCAAATTTGACTGAAAGGGTCCTGTGGCCATGGCCACTAAAACGTCCCTACAGAATTTTGATTTAATAATTTTTGGGGTTGTAATCATAGATTTTATTTTAAATGTAGGCCTATTGAAAATTGTCAAATTGCTTTTCCTCCTTACCATCTTGAGAGATTTTAACCAAATTTGGCTGAAAAGATCCTATGGCCATAGGCTCTGGAACTTCCATTCAAAATTTTGATTCACCATTTTTTGGGGGTAAAAATCTTTTATGAAAAATTGACCGGAAATTTGACAAAACTCTGCTCCTCATTAACCGTTTGGCAGATTTTAAGCTAATTTGGCCGGAAGGATCCTATGACCGTCCGCTTCAGAACATGTTTACAGAATTTTAATTAGTCAATTGTTTCGGTGAAAATCTAAAATATTATGAAATATTTACTGGAAATTTTCAAAACGCTACTCGTCATTAACACCTTGGCAGATTTCAATCTACTTTGGCTGGAAAGACCCTATCGTGGTCTGTCTGTCAGTCCGTCCGTGTGCCCGCCCACCTACCTATCCGCCCGCCCGTCTGCACGCCCGCCCATCCATCCGTCCGTCCGTCCGTCAGTCCGATTGTCTGTATGCCCGTCCAAGGCATTTTTCGGAAATCCTATGAGGTAAATTCACCCAATTTGGCACATAGATTCTTATTATGAGTAGCTAGAAGAACATTTTAGTTTGGGCCAAAGGGTAAAAATCAAGGTCACGGGGTCACTTAGTGCACAGCGGAATACACCTTTTCATCAATAATTCTGCAATGGAAGAAGGTAGGGTAACATACATTCATATTGCGGTTGGCTAGAACGAAAATTGTGTTTCAGGTCAAAAGTTCAAATATCTAGGTCAGAGGTCAATAAGTGCAGACCAAAATACAAATTTGTAACCATAAATCTGGAACGCAAGTAGGTATGATCAGCAAATTTAGCACATCCGCTCATATTATAGTTGGCTAGAAGTTCTATGAATTTCCGGACGAAGCAGCAATTATCTAGGTCACGAGGTCGGGAACTGCATACCGGGATACACATTTTGCGTTTAACTCAAAGTAAGAAGGTGGAATCTCCATATTTAGCACACGCCTTCGTACTACGACAGCTTATAATTACGTTCCTCAGTTATTCAGGAGAACCGATACCGCCTGTTATTGTTATCCATCGCGCCAGTTGGGGTCGACGTCGCGGTCCTTCAGAAATTTTTTATTTTCTATGCCTATCATATAAATATAGGCCTACACACGTGCTTCATAACTAGGTAGTAACTATTTTCCAAAATTTAATTCAATAACATAACGTATCCCGGCTTGTTTTCACTTTCGCCATTGTCATCGCCAGGATACATTCACTGGGTCACAGGGCGTGTAGGATGACGCGTTATCTAACCAATAAGAATATTTCTTATGCGTTATCCAACCAATGAAAATCATTTAATTGTTGAATATTACACGTGTATTGATATCGAGAAATATGAAACGGGCTGAAAGCCCACATTTATATTTTAAATGTCATTATCTGAGATGTATTCTGATGCAACATGGGCAGTAATGATATACTTGTGTATATAATTTCAAATTTTATGTAGGCCCTGCAATTGATTTATTTTAGGTATCCTCGATTCAGATGTTCTCATGGACTACGTTCGAAAGTTTTCGCCACTGACTCAAGGTCTTCAGGAACGGATACGTTTTGATAACAGTACACACGATTGGCCAGAAGAACCGGCTATCACATTGCATCCGTGCTATACAAATGCATCACAGAGAATGGGTCCTCTAATACATATTCTTCTATTTGCTACATTAACTATCCTTTCTCTACAGTCATAAAACATTCCTTTTATGCTATAGCAACTCAGTCTGTTGTTTATGCATGAAGCATAATATCACGTGTATTAGTAACCACTAATGTATAACAACACCACGAACAACAACGACGCCGGCGGCAGGTGACGCTGCCGCGTCGACGACAATGACGATGGCAATGACGAAGACAATGACGACGACAATGACAGGGACAATGACGACGACTACTACTACTACTACTACTACTACTACTACTACTACTACTACTACTACTACTACTACTACTACTACTACTACTACTACTACTACTACTACTACTAGCCTACTACTACTACTACTACTACTACTACTACTACTACTACTACTACTACTACTACTACTACTACTACTACTACTACTACTACTACTACTACTACTACTGCTACTACTACTAGCCTACTACTACTACTACTACTACTACTACTACTACTACTACTACTACTACTACTACTACTACTACTACTACTACTACTCTGAATGGCGTAACAGTTTTTAAATAGCAAGATAAAGCTATATATACAGAAGACAGCCTCGACATTGCGATAGTCACTGAGTTCATGGATCGATCGATCCCAACGCGAGCTAAGTGTGGGTGGAGCTTAGCTAAAAATGAAGGGCATAGCTAAGACGGGATTCATCCATTGATTGGCTGCGAAATTGTTCTATATTACCAGTTTTCTACAATGCTGTTGAATATTTTAAAACAAAAAAAATTGCATATGGCAGCAATAGCTCCCAGTCAATTTAGTTTCAAAATATTCAGGAGAATGTTTATTTATATTTTTAATTCATCATAAACATGCAATTCATACAGTTTCGTGACGGTCTACGCCATTATGCTTTGTGAACTCATCACAGCAAAGATAACATGGTGATGAAGTAGTATGTTTTATACATGGTTTATCAATGATTTCGTATACTTTTATAACTGCATATAATGGATCTTTGCAAGTTCAGTCATCCGTCATATGACGTCATATGATGTCATAATCAACGACGTGACGTGTAGGATGACGTCATAATCATGACGTCATGAATGGCTCGATATAGTCCGTCTTTAACGCTTAATAGTCCGGGACGTTGTACGAATTGTATGTCTTGTATGTCTTTTCTGTTGAATGTTTTAAAACTAATTTGACTGGGCGCTGTTGCTGCCTATGGCAGCAACAGCGCCCAGTCAAATTAGCTTTAAAAATATTTAACAGCTTACCTGTACAGTTCTCTGGATATTGATTGTTAGGGAATTCTGGGATCGACCGATCGATCTTAAAACGAGCGAGTATGGTGGAGCTTAGTTAGTGGTGGGCGGGGCATAGCTAAAAGTGGAAAGGTCTGTTACAATGATACACATCGCCCGTTTTGGGAACACTGAATTCTTATTTGCGTACTTCATACCCTGCTACAGAGATATGGTAACAGATCATTTGCATATGCAGCTCCGAAACTGGGGAATACTTTTGCACCACACATTCAAAATACGCAAACAGTTTTTCCGGGGTTTTTTTAGCAAAATGTTTAGGGCACATGTGTTCAACCAGTAATACTCTAACGCGTCAATATCAAATTTGCGCCGTTGCTTGACGACGCGGCAACCAATAGAGAATTTGATATCGTTCCACCGGTTGGTCAACGGCGCAGGGACCAATATCAATTGCTATATGTGAGCCAATATGAAACTGTACTATGTTACACAAATTTCTGTTTGCCTGGCCTCGCAAAGGCAAAATGTGCAGGCGTTTACTCAGGCAACCCGTGTTACATACAGTCGTATCGGCTCCATAGGTGTGAGAATATCAAAGAGATGGCAAATCGATTGAAACTGGTGAAGGACGCAATAAACAAAACACCATAATTCATAAACTTTGCTTCTTTAACATTACATTTTTTAAAGAATAAATTAGACCCGTGTAATAACGCAATATAGAAAAGATAATATCAAACGGGATCTGAATCTCTGAGTCGTTCGTGTAAAGCTTTATCAGTTCGATAATACTAAGACTATTAAATATGGAGCCGACACAACTTCATATAACACCTGCATAAATACCTATGCGCCAATTCACCTTTCCAGGGTATCCATCTATCAATTTGACGTCATGTGACGTCATAATCATCTAAGCGGCGTGTGGGATGGCATTATAATCATTGAGTTATAAATGATTCTATTAGGCCCGTCTTTAACTCTTGATAGACCGACACGTTGTACGAATTGTAGGTCCCTACTATTTAATAAAAATGCTGTTGAATGTTTTGAAACTAATTTGACTGGACGCTGTTGCTGCTATAGGCAGCAACAGCGCCCAGGCAAATTAGTTCCAAAATATTCAATAGCTTACCTGTATAGTTTTCTGGAAATCAATAGTCAGAAAGTTCTAACACAAGCGAGATGTGGGTGGAATTTGCTAGAGATGGGCGGGGCATAGCTAAAATGGAAAGATCCATTAGCGGGGGAATCAGACATTTCTGTTACTTGATATTGTTTCATATCGGCCAAATATAACGTTGATATTTGTCCCTTGCGCCATTGTCCAGCGGGCGCGCGGATATCGAATTTAATATTGGTCCTCCGCGCAGTTGTCCATCGGGAGCGCGGATATCAAATTCGGTAACGGACCTGCGCGGCTATACCACTTCTAAATATGCTAAAATCTAAAATTGGCATTTGCACTGACTGAAAAGATTCGCTTTATCCCTTTCTTAGTTACGATTTAAACTGTCTTTTAGATTAATTGTTAAATGTTTCTTTTAATAATATTAATCTTTTAAACTAAGTTTAAGCTCTACTTTTGTAAGAATGCTAAAGGCTTTTAATTTTTATATGAAGGTAGAATATCGTACATGGAGAATATAAACTGTTGTTTCCAGATTGTATTTGAGATGTTGTATATTATATAAAATGCTGTACAGTGGTCTAGAACATAGTTCTAAATGTATGCACCACGTTAAATCTAAATGTAAATAATTAAATTGTTATTAATTTTTAAAAAGGGACAGCGTGGCCATTATGTTTAAAAGGGCAATTTTGCCAAATAAAATGTATTTTTTCGAACTCCTTTTAGTTACTCGTGCATAAGAGTTTGTTGTACACAAAAGTGGCTAGATTTTGCACCGCTTCGCCTATATCCGCAACTGATGACGACGACGGCGGCGACGACGACGACGACGACGACGCTGAAGAAGAATACAGCGTGTGTGTATGGATGGGTTGATGCGGTGGAGGGGAGATGGCGGGGCTTGCAGACTGGAGGAAATAGAGGGGATTTTATCGATCTCGAACACAACAAGTCATTAGGTATACAGGTAAAGGAAAATACAAATACACAAAATATATTTCGTATAGGCCTACCCTACGCAAAATATCAAAGGTCAGTGGAGTAGGATCAAGTTATCGATTAAGCTAACTATATTGGGATGCTATTTCCAGTCTGTTATTAATCTGGGCTGTCGCTGTTGGGTTGTTTTTTTACTACTATGGCTATATCTCTATCTATGAGATTTTCTGCTGTTAAATGATTTGGATTCTGATTTTTAACCCTTTGACATTCAAGCTGGCTAAAAAAACCTGCTTCTGCAATGGTCATGAAAAATCCCCATTCACAGGCGAAGAGAAGACTACTTTTGAAAATTTACCAGTAGAATGACTGGCTCTTTAACAGAGCGAGTCATTCCAGTGATACATTATCAAAAAACAATCTTCTCATGGTCTGCAAATGGATATTTTCTATAAGAAATTTTCTTAGACACATTTGAGAGCTAACGGGTTAAACACGTCACCGATTATTGCAATAGGGATCATAGTGCATTCCTGCATAAGCCATAGACATTGCTACTTCAAGTATAGTAAAATCATAGCAAAATGTGTTTAAAACCTTCATATCCATAGATTGGGTAATTTTCATATTTAGGCTATGTATGATTACCGGATTCTACAGGTAGTAGAAACATCATGCAGCTGCAATCAGTCCTTCTTCGTTTTTTACCATTGTGTCTTGTCCTGAGCCAAAATCCTTACCTTCCTCATGTCCATTCTTGACTTGAGTGTAACGAGTCCTGCTTTCTCGAGGTCACCTCGTAGCTCGCTTAACAGAGTTATGTAATGACGTCCTCTCCTGGCTTGGCACATTCCAAGGTTCTCCCTGCAGGTGTGTCTACTGGTATCCTTAGCACATGGTCAAACATGGACCATCTTTGCTGGGCAACTGCTACGAACAGCGGCGACGTATTACACATCGTGTATAATGCATCTTTGGAAATTATGCTATCTAGCAATCGGTGTCCAGTCGTGGTGCGCAGGTGTTTGCGGTGGCAGGTATCAAGTGTATCTAGAGCTGCCTTTGGAGCTGCCCAGTTGTTACAGTTATACAGCATCAAGTGTACGCAGGTTGAGTTGTATAAATGCTGTCTTTTTGTCTAGGGCATCTTTGATTTACGAATCCATAGCTTCCCGAAGGACCGGAAATTGATGTTCCCCAGCGTGTAGCGATGTCAGCAGTACTGCAAAGCAGTGAGCCCAGGATTTTACTTTTTGGATCGTCATTTTCTTTAGTGTCTGGGAGAACTCTGTTTTTGTCTCATTCATAAAGAGATTCTCACTTTTAATTTAGCTTGCAGTTATTGGTAGAAGTTCGTCAAGGGGATTCTTTTCCTCGTATATGAAGTCCGCGTCGTCGACATATTCCATCGCTAGCGGCATCCACAGTATGGGCACAGGGGCAGGGGGGCTTGGTCTTGTGCAATCTTCCGGCACAGATTTCAATGCAGCAGCAAGGTAACTGGTGAGGAGCACAGAGGATAGACCATCTCCCAGTCGGGAGCCGATTGATGTCTCAAACTGTGCAGACTTCACTGACTTGACTCGTACTCACAACCTGGCGTCTGTAAGTAGAGAGTGTGTTGTAATCTTTAAGGCGTTTATTTTACTAGTTCCCAATGATAGGGTCTAGACTCACGCCTGTCCTTTGTGGTTTTTGAAGAATTCTTGTGAATTCTTGTGACATAAGTTTGTGCATTAGCTTGTGTCTCTGTGGGTGTGGGTGTTCATCGCTGTCTCTCGTTTCTGTCTCATGTTGAAGATGGCATGTACCGTTCTTGTCCGTGGGTGTTCTGTTGCTCCTCATGCTTGAGCGTGGGGGATGGTGAGGGCCTAACCTGGGCCTAACGGGGTTGGGGATGGGAATGTGGTGGGTGTTGGGTGGGTGATGTACCTTATGGGAATGGGGTGGTACATGCGGTCATATGCCATGATGTACCCTATCGGTGGGTGTGGGGTGGAGGGGCGGGGCTTTAAGTCAGAGTCTGCAAGTAGAAGTCTCGCTAGTCGTAGCTCGTCTTCTCTGCAACTGGCCTGATGTAGTACATCTAGGATCTTTGAGCGTTTAATTGTGTCGAAGGCTCGTGACATGCTAATGCCCATTTTGTGGAAATCCCAGTGTGTAGACATGATGACTGACACAAGCATGCGTTGAGCCCGTACAATGTCTGCGCAGCTGCGTCCACGTTTAAAGTCACTTTGACACGATCTGGTGAAGTCGTCGATCTTGTCTCGGATGCGCATAGAGTAACATTGGATATGATATTCCGTATATTGTTGATGAGCACAATGGGGTGCAGATTGGCTCGGGGCAGATGGCTTATTGGGCTTGGGTAGCGCGATAAGGGTACCCTGGCCTACAGCATCGATGCATAAAAGCTGAATTGATTAGGTGCGTGATCGGTTTTGAGCTAATGCCAGTTGCGTATTTGAATAGTTCATTGCTCATGCCATCAGAACCGTATGCACGTCCATTTTTCAGCGTTTTGAGTGCCTTCTCAACGTCTGCTGTTTCAATTGGTGTTACTAATCGTATGGGGTCTCCTGAGAACTGGTTCACGGGCTCATCATCATGGTCAGTGAACTGTTCTCGAATTGCCTCGGCGTTACCCTGGTCCGTCCCAATAAAGTGTCCTTTAGAGTTGTGTACAGTGAGTGGTGGTGTGTAGTCAGTAACTCTCAAGGCTCTGGCTGCCAGAAACATTTTGTGACAGTCATCCGTGGCAGTGATTTCATCTGGCAGGGGCTTTGCTCGTTGAATAGCACGATGTGTGCGTTCCCGCCGTAGTTCGGTGCGGTATTCACTTTGGCCGCTTTGATAGACGCACAGCCGTAACGCTTTCTTAACTGCTGATAGTTTTACTACCACAGGGCAATCAGTATACCTAGTTCGGTTGTTTTTAGAACTCCTATGGCGCTGGTGGCCGACGAGTCCATACATTTCAGTATTTTAGTAAAGGGCTTCCTTTGGATCAGAGCTGACGTCGATGATACCTATTTGCTCCCCGTGGACCTTTTCGTATGACTAAAGGAAAGTGTTGTTTTTTTAAAATATATTGCTGGTCCAGTGATAAATTGAAAAACAGCCTTTTCTTCTTTACCAATCCTGAACGGTGGTAAACATCTTTTTAACTCTTACCACTCTGATGTCAAAATTTTAAAATTTCAAATTAGATTAAAAAGTGAATGCGGTAGACAACAAAATCATCCACCAAAATTAGTTTTAAAATGCACAAAAGTTTCTTTGCTAATGGCACGATAAAAATATAGAATGTTGACATCAGAGGGGTAAGGGTTAAAATGCAGCTTTCTTAGTTCTTGTAACCCACGCACGTGATGCACGCATTATTGCGCATTATGCAATCTTCTAAAATAGGCCAAGCGTCTGTATATTATAAAAGCATTATTTGATTTACTCAGTCAAACGGTAATCAGGCGCGCAATCCTCTCTCATGTAAACGTTAACCAGTTCACTCGTATTTGGAGAGAAGACAGGCCAGGCCGCCTATCATATTTCTTCATATGAATAGTTGCATAGGCAAAGAGCCGATGGCAGTTACACCGATGAAATGTAGAATTCATCTTTGAAACAAGGTTGTTACTGTCTAGGATAAGACAGCAACAGCTTTCAACCGCGTTGTTCCCACAGTAACCTTTGTACTGTCCTTCAGCGCGATAGAAGTCGAAAGAGTCCTTTCAGTGAACAGTCTGGTGGGGGTGGGGGAGAGTGAAATGCATTTTGCCTCGAAACACCGAACAGGAAACTTGTATGGCTGACTGCTGCAAGCCACCTGGCAATAATGTCAATGGGCAATAACTCTCGACGCGCTGAATGGTTTGAAAACAAGACTAGCCACGAACTACTTTCAGTCAAATAGTCTTCAAAATCTGCATTAGTTAAATTCCGTGGAAAATTTAGTCAACATAAATTCAGCATGCATAAAGTTAACCCCATCACGAGGAAGCCGGTTAAAACGGCTTCTGTAGAAGTCTTGAGGAATGTCCGTTTGCAGGCCAAGAGAAGATTATTTTTGAGAATTTGCCACTGGAATAACTGATTCGATAATCGAGCCAGTCATTCCAGTGTTAAATTTAAAAAAAACCTGTTCTCTTGGCCTGCAAATGAGCATTAAATAAGTAAATATCTTAATTTTTAAATAAATTTAGTCATTAAGGTGTTAACGGTTTCATATCTAGAGTCCGCATGGTTGCGTTGAAATGGGTTGTTCATATATTTAGTTAAACCTTCAAAGGTTAAAAAAAACTACGGCTATATTTAATTGAAATTACGTGCGTAGTCACCCATAACGCGCGACATTATTTGATAAGCAGTACCTAGTTCAATATTAAAAAACAGTGTCGTTGAACGGCGAGTTCACAACACCAAACAAATATCCTAAAAGATTTGATAATAATGTATCGATCTTCCACACGTTTCTATTTTATTTTCTTCTGCGTTATTTGGGTAATTTTGCAGAGTTTTTGCGAATGCTTTGATTTAATAATAGCTCACACAAATGACGTACATGCTCGCTTTGAACAGATAGATAAATACGGAGGGAAATGTAGCGAAGCGAAAGCTAAGGAGGAGAAGTGTTTTGGAGGCGTGGCTAGGCGATTGACGAAGATCAAGGAGATCCGCAGGAACAACGAGAACGTGGTGTTTTTGGATGCCGGGGACCAGTTCCAGGGGACGTTGTGGTATTTCCATTATCAAGGCCAGGCCGTGTCATACTTTATGAACAATCTCACGTATGACGTCATGGTAAGTTTGTGGTGGTTAAGCATTGTTTGGCGGGCGATAGCTAAGTGGATCCTTGAAATAGGATGCATGTTGAAAATGAGTTTAGCTGAAACGTTCAAATTGTATGTTGCCCATTGCGGTTTAATGACAATCTAGCAACATTGAGATCGGCGGGAGGCACTGCCTGTCTTCAAGTATGGCGCTGTTCTATCGGCAATGGTTAGTGCCATTTGATTCCTGGGGGAGAAGGAGAATAGACCTTTCCAGAGCTATGACGTCATATGGCGTCATAATCAGTGAAGCGGCGTGTAGGATGTCGTCATAATCATTACGTCATAAATGATATTATATGGCCCCTCTTTATCTCTTAATAGCCTGACACGTTGTACAAGTTGTATGTCTACTATTTACATATTTTGAAACTAATATGACTGGGTGAACAGCACCAAATTAGTTTCAAAATATTCAACAGTTTACCTGCATAGTTTCTGGAAATTGATAGTCAGGGAGTTCAGAGATAGATAGATCCCAACATGATCGAGTTGTGGTCTGAGCTTAGCTAGAGATGGGTCTATTGTATTGTATAGTTCGCTAATTTTCGAAGGTCTAGGAACCCCGTTGTGATTCCATGAAGAATGAAATACGAGTTAAATAGCTAATGTCATTGAGGACAAAGACCACATGATTAAACATCGCATGTTGGTTTTTTTAAATCATATTTTGGACTGTCCACTATTGCTCGGATGTCAACAGATATGTTTCATCATGGTAACAGGAATACCCGCCCAGTTGTAGCTAAGCTCCTCCTACTTTGTACTTGTGGTGGAAGTGATTTATATAGTTTAAGACCTGAATTAGCAGAATCCCAATTTTGAGCTAATTATACAGGTAAGCTGTTGAATATTTTGAACCTAGTTTGACTGGGCGGGCTGTTGCTGCCCCTTATTAAATTGCATATCCATCAAAGAAATACACTTCGTACACTTAAAGGACTTTCCAAGCTTATAACGGAGCTATAATCCGTCTTGATGATTGAAACGTCGGCCTACATGAGACGTATTTGATTATGACGTTATAAATGTGAGTGGCAGATCGGATTCCTCCATTTCCTTCTATATTAACGGGAGGCATATCCAGTATCACTGAGTAAACATCGGCTCATACGACATGTGGTACCCAAATGCATGGCTCTCGGAAAATCATAGTACAGATATCCTGTTTTAAGATTCGGTATTATAAAATGAATAAAGATATAGTAGGGTTCACTATGTATTTTCGTTCAGAATATTTGGGGATTTGTAACACTATATATTTTTGGAAAGCATTTTATATGCCAATTTCAAAAACCAATGTTTGCATTTGCATAAATGTCTTCATGGCGGCCATCTTGAATTTTCAAAATGGCCGCCATCTAAATCCTTCGAAATCCAATATATCTGCAACCATGTACCCTAAATTCACAATTTTGATGTCTATATCTAGGTTTTCTGGGTCAACGAATGCATTGGTAACATTTATAATAAACTTCAAGTGACAGAAATAATGTTTTGGTTGATAATTCCCAAAATAATAAGCAATTCTCACACAACATCTGCAAATGTTGCACCTTTTTCTAAATCAATATTTGTTACAATATTTAACGGTAACAGTAGCCCATAGTAATCATATAGAGGGGATAGAATGACGATATAGCCCAATGGCCTGTTATCTACGTAATCACATTGTCATCATGTTTATTAATAAACATATCATGAAAGAGTATGTATATGGTGAGCGGCGTGTCACAATTTTACAATGATGGATGACCCAGGGTAATTTTCAAATTCACCAGTAAAAGTAAACTGAAAGCAAAATTTTGCAGAAAAGTTGTTCAAATGGTCGTCTGCTCATAGATTTGCAATAAGCATAATCAGACAGCAATAATCTTCAGGATTATCGTTTGTAATCTTGCAATAAGCATTGATCAAATATATTTTGTCATCAAATTTGAGTAAATCATGAGCGATGTACAGCTTGATGCAACACAGGATTTAACTAACTGGAAGCTATGCATTTTATGCCAGACAGATGCTACTGTTAAAGGACCAATGGTGCAGCATCCAAGAATAGACTCATTTACCAATTTGTTGCAAGCAGTCGAAGAGAGAGCAGCATTGAAAGATGGTTCATACATTCAAATTCAGAAAAGACTTCGACTTTGCACATATGGTGACCTATCTTCACATAAAGCGGGTTGGCATCGCAGTTGTTACTCTACTGCCACTAACAAAGAAGAAATACGACGTGCACAAAATCGCATAGAGGATGCACTATCTAGTGGGTCTTACATTACTAAGAAACGTGGGATAAAGAGGAAAAGTGCTATTGATGAGGCATCGACATCAACTTCAGTATTTACATGTTTCTCGACAAGTCCACTGTGTAAGGAACTGTTTCTTCTGCCAGACAGACGATCATAATCAGCAGTTGTTCAAATTACGAACTCATAATGCTGGTAAAGCCCTAAGAGATGCATTGGAAATAGCACAAGATACAGCATTACTTACTAGATTAAATACCTCGCTTTCCCCGTTTGATGCACATGCAATTGATGTTCGGTATCACAAGCCATGCTGGAGGAAGCATGTTTTCCACATTTTACGAGATTCAGATACTACAAGAAATGCTGAGAATGATCTCTCCCGGCAAATGGCATGTCTGATTGAAATTCTCCATATTGTTGATACACACACCCGAAATGGGGCTTATCTGGCTGACATAGAAATAACATATATAAACATGTTTGACCGTAAATCCTTGGACAATCATTCACCTACATTTAGTAGGCAGTGGCTGAAAGAGAAAATCCTTTTCTGAGCTAAATCATGTAAGATCTGTTCTTAAAAAGGGCAGGCGCAAGTGTGCCGTTCTGTACTCGCTAGAAGCATGTGAGGAAGAAATGGTTTATTCCGCGGTGTGAAGATGATGGTATGGAAGGCATGAAGGCGATCTATAGGGCAGCACAGATTGTTCGAAAAAGCATCACAACATTCACTAAGAATGATGGTGAACCTGGTTCAGTCCTTGTTTCCAGCAACATGGATGACATCCTATGTGAACTATACACACCGATACGGTGGATAATGGTTGGACCTGTAGATAGTTTGGATAGCAAAACCAGAGAGTGTCTCGTTGATAGAGCAGTGCTTACATCTTGTCAAACCCTCATGTTTAGACTTAAATCGGATAGGCAAGTGATGCATAAACCTAAAGCTGCCTCTTCTGAAAAATTCAGATCCCAGCAAAGAAGAGAAAATTCTCAGGTTCTAGGATTGGCATTATCTGTGCATCACGACACCAGGAATAAGAAGATTGTGAACCTTCTTCATGCACAGAACTGTTGCATATCCTACCACCGTACCATGCTTCTAGAAACAGCAATAGCTAACTCGGTTGTCGAAAACATGAGACAATTCAATAATCTGTATGTACCACCATTTCTAAAGAAAGGGGCATTTGTTTTCTTTGCTGTGGACAACACCGATTTTGCTGAGGATACCATTGATGGTACAGATACTACACATGGAACAATTGTTGCGGTCTATCAAAAAGCTTTTGCACCCGGGGAATCCATTGCATCACCTTTAAACATTGATGATGCAAAGAGCTTATCCATTACACCACAACACACATCTATGTTGCCATGCGTCAAACCAAAGGCTCAACCTGGAATGCAAAGTAATTTTGTGTTGAGTAAAACCGGTGTTGCAGACTCTTATCAGCTGACCCATATGGGTTGGGTCATAGCATCTGTTGTTGCGAGGATGGATGAAAGGAAAGAGATGTGTTTGGTTCCTGGGTGGGCTGGGTATAATCCACTCCTGTCATCAAGTAGATCTCTAACCAATGTTGGTGCATTGCCTCTTCTCCCAGAGCTGGCTCATGAATGGTCAACCCTAATGACTGTAATTAAACAAGCACAAACATTGGAGGAGATGGCTGTTGGTAAAGACCATCTGACAGTCATTACTTTTGACATGGCCCTGTATGAGAAAGCAGTGCAGCTTGTAGATGTCAACGCCAATTTAAAGAGTGGTGTTATCCCAAGACATGGTGAACTCCATGTCGTCATGGCTGCATTGAGAGCTCTCGGTACTTCTATTGAGAATTCCGGAATAGACGATGCATGGATCGAGGCATATGTCTTTAGCTCTACCACAACGACACAAATCCTGAAATGCAAGCACTACTCACGTTCTCTTCATGCTCATATCTACTTTTACATCGCATTGTATGAACTGGTCTTTGACGAATTCTTCAAAGAGTATCCACATCTAAGGGATGCATGCATATCAGCTACAGATGACATAGAAGAGGCATGCAGTAAATCAAACCAAGCCAGCTGGGCAGAATCAGTGATGCCGGCTCATAGCAATCTTCTCCAAGTGCTGTCTAATACTGATATGCTGAATCTCTTTCAGACATGGGTGACAAAGAGGTCCCAACATGCGATGTTCAAGTCATTAATGAACTATCTGCACCGTGTGGAAACAATCCTTTTCTTTGTCGCAGCATCCCGAAATACTGATCTGACCCTTCATCTTGAAGCTGGAGAAGCACTGAGCAAGTTATTCTTTGCTTTTTATAGAATCAATTACAAACGTCTTTGGCCAAGATACATAGAAGCTATGTATGCACTCAAGCAGAATCATCCAGACACATGGCAAGAATTTGAAACTGAAAAGATTGCAGTGACTAAGAATGACATTCCATTCACTTCAATTGGTGCGGATCATGCATGTGAGCATCTGAACAAAATGATGAAAGTGCACTCAGGACTAATTGGAATATCTAACAATGCAAATGCGAGACAGCGATTTTTCCTCGCTGCTCCAGAACTGTCACGGTTATCCCGGGAATTCAAGTGTCAATTTGATTTGCAAGAAGACAAGGTCAGAGATCACCATGGCATTGGAGCAAGTGCTGTTAAACACGAACACACCACAATCGACAAGATAAAGGCTGCCATACTGACTCATGGTAATCCTTTCACTGCTGAAGGTGACATGATCTACACCATTATCTCACTTGCTTATGTACCACAAGAGTCGGTACCACAAATCCTGGATGTAGACGAAAGAGGACAGACATTATATGAAGAGTATGTGAAAGAGCGCATTAATGGAGAGGTAAGCCTTTGGGCACCAGTGAAGCGTGAGAAAAACAAGATGTATACATCTGGAACCAAAAAGACAACAGTGCGTATTCGTGACAAAGCTGTTGATCTCAAGGAAACTAAAGATCTATATGCTAGGCTGATGATTCTCGCAAAGTCGAGTCGAGACATTGATTTGAAGTATTCGATCGGCAACTTTGAATTCACACTGACACCGAGGGCGCTGTTTGCTCCGCGTGGCTCTGTCCTACAGTGCACCGACAAGCCGAATTTAATCAAGCTCCTGACTGACCTACCACAAACCGAGGGCACAGAGGATTCACTCTTATTAGGTGCAACAGAAGCAACTGCCGTCGCAACTAAGGAATCTAGTAGGAGAATCGCAGTTGTGGATGGAATGGTTCTTGTCCAGAAGCTGGCAAAGAAACCAGCAACTATTGTGACAGTCAACGACCGTAGTAAATGTTTTAATGACAGGTTAATGAGTCTGACAGCAGGATATGATGAGATCATTCTTGTATTTGATAATATCAAGCAGATTCCCTGAAAAACACGACCAGAGAGAAACGACGACATGGGAAGGATCCAATTAGATATCAAGTCAAAGATGATACCAGTATCAAGCATATCCCTATGACAAGATTTTTGTCTCATGACCAAACAAAGAATGACCTTGCGCAGTATCTGGCAGAGAAGACTATTGAGTACAATAAAGACTCATCTACCTTGGTCATAGCATCAGCATCAGACCAGACGATAAGTAATAGAAGCCTACATTTTGAGAACAACAATCATGAGGAAGCTGATACATTAATGATCTGTCATGCCATATGTGCAACACAGCGAAGTCTTGATACGGCAGAGTTGGTGATTTTCTCTCCAGACACTGATGTCTTAGTGCTGGCAATAGCATATTATGACAATCTACCTAAGAATACGTCTATCTCAATGGTTTCTGGTACCATTAAGCTACGGCCTATATGGAAAACTCTAGGCATGGAGAAAGTAAGAGCATTACCCGCATTCCATGCCTTTACTGGAGCAGACAATATTGGCAGGTTCTCTAGGATAGGTAAATCAACATGGTTAAAGCTTTTCCTAAAGGCAGACAGCGATGTAATCGACGCTCTGATAAATTTATCGAGGCACTGATGTCACAGATGAGCTACTTTCAACTTTGGCAAAATTTGTGTGTGCTGCATACTGTCCAAAGTCTATTAGAATCGAGAACATCCCAGAGTTACGTTGGCATTTATTCTGTAAGCAGCTTGCTGATAGTGAAAGTCTACCGCCTACTATTGGTGCTTTGAAACAGCATGTCCTTAGAGTACAAGTCCAGGCAAATGTGTGGGCTCAGGCAGACATTTCACATCATGTGTTTCTGGATCCACTACAGAATGGATACCACAAGGAGACAGGTGGCCAACTAAAGGCAAAAACAGCATATGTTTTACCAGCTCCAAAGTCTCGCATTGAGATGGTTAGGTGTCAATGCAACTCGAATTGTTCCTCTCATCGATGCTCGTGCAAATCCAAAGACTTACCATGCACTGAGCTTTGTCAATGCAGCGAAGAGTGTGAAAATGATGATGACTCAATCGTTGATGTCTCTATATTAGATGATGAGGATGACGCCAATGTTGCTAGGTAGACAGCAACTGATGCAGCACATTGATTGATGCTTGAATACTTAGATTAAATTGGTGAGATAACTCTGTTATATGCCAAATAAAATTCATCATTGCAACATTATCACAAAAAGTTACAAATTTGCAGATGCTGTCTGTAAATTACATATTAAGTCAGGACTTATCTACCAAAACATGATTTCTGTTATTTGAAGTTTATTATAAATGTTACCAATGCATTCACTGACCCAGAAAACATAGATATAGACATCAAAATTATTAATCTAGGTCATATGGTTGCAGATATATTGGATTTCAAAGATTTTCGATGGCGGCCATTTTGAAATTCAAGATGGCCGCCATGAAGACTTGTGCAAATGCAAACATTGGCTTTTGAAATTGACACATTAAAAGCTTTCCGAAAATATATAGTTTTACAAATCCCCAAAAATTCTGAACGAAAAAAATATTTTTTACACTGTGACCCTGACTAATAATTCTAAGTGTATGATGACAAGCAAGTTAAGAACAATCCTCACATCGTCTCTGATAAGTGAAAATGGATGGCCATTCGATATAATACGCATATAAAGACACAGAACAAGAAAATTACGGCTTTCTGTGATGTATTGCTGCAACTAGTTGCGCAGAAAGTAAGCAAAGGGAAAATACGCGAGAGCTTAAATAGAGCAGAAACACCTGCCTGGGGCAGAGTAATACCTGAACGAGACCATTAGGTTGAGATGCACGGGGTGAGATTCATTTCTAGCTATACCCTCCCATTTCTAGCTGTGCCCATCCCATTTCTGGCTATGCCCCTCTCATTTCTAGCTATGGCCGTCCCATTTTTAGCTATGGCCCTCCCATTTTTAGCTATGGCCCTCCCATTTTTAGCTATGGCCCTCCCATTTTTAGCTATGGCCCTCCCATTTCTAGTCAAGCCCCGCCCACTTGCTACACGTATTGGAATTGATTTTAAACTTTGAAACTGGAATTCTCAGAATCTAGATTTCAAGGTAACTGTGAGGAATATACAGGTAAGCTAATGGATACTTTGAAACTAATTTGACTGGGAGATGTTGCTGCTTCTGGTAGCAACATCTCACAGTAAAAGAAATTACCAACTATTCACCAGCTTGTTTTAAACATATTTTATTGTCAGCTAACAACAATTGGATTGAGTCACAAGTCAAACTGACTTAGATTCGACTCTTTCCATAAAAGACTATAAAATGCGATATGTTATAATTTTACATAATAATTTTACAGTAAAACGCAATTGGATATTTACATATATACATTAACATTATTTATGCTACATATTAAGAATAGTGAGACTAATAATTGATAAATGAAACTGAGATGTGTGTCAAGTTTATCGATTGTATGTATTTGATAGATTTTAGTAAACATGCTGTTAAATATTTTGAAACTAACCCGACCGGGAGCTATTGCTGCGAAAAGGTGCAACGACACCCAGTCACACTAGCCTCATCATATTCAACAACACTCATGGGTAGTTACCCCGAAATTGGGATTCTGGGAATTCATGATTTCAATTCCAACACGCGGAAATGCGGGCTGTGCTTAGAGTCAGTCAAACCTTTTTGTGTTCTTAATGTCATTCTGGACGTTCTGAAATATGAAACAGTTTTCTTCAAAGCCTAGGTCGGGGTTGCCATATAGTAATATGTCCTCTGAAATAACAAGATGTAGTAGAGCTCTAGATAGCTGTTGTCGGTCTTCTGTATATTTGGCACACTCGAGTAAATAATGTTTGTTATCTTCTATGATGCCCACGCCATGCAATGGGGGCAATTAGGAGTGTCACTATGATGAAAATAATGAAGATGAGCGTGAAGTTGACCACATTTATTTCGTAATATAGTGTGTATAATATTTGGAAGTCGGTCCCCAGTGCTATAATATGCAGGTACGGCGCTAACGTGGTTGTGATCAATTTTTGATTTGAATATGGAGACAGATGCAGAATTTTTAACGGAATTATCCAGTTTGTTCCAAAGGTTGATTGTACTAGGAAAGGACGATTTTTATAGCTCTCAAGACGAATATTTTCTTCTAGGTTATTTCTATTTCGTAGATTATAATTTATAACTTCGCCTAACTGTCTTGGGATTAGTTCAGAAATATTATCTGAACAGTCTCCTTTTAGCATTTTATACATTAAAATTAGTTTTTAGACTAATCCAAGTTCTTTGTACAATCTTTCTAGAGGTGTGTATTTCGGAAGTCCAGATATTATTCCTATCGCCTCTTTTTTGGATATATTTAATGTTTTCTGATGCTTGTTGCGTGCATCCGTCCCACACTTCGGATCCATATTCCAATACAGGACGAAGGTAACTAAGATAGATTTTAAGTAATGATTTCCTTGATACTCTGTATTTTATTTTTCTCATTGAACCTAAAATTATGCTTGCTTTTTAAATCATATTATCCATATGGGTTGTCCATTTATGATTGGATGACAATGTGAGGCCTACATAGTTGTGAGACTTTACTCGGTTTATTCGTATATTGTCTAGAATAAGGTTTGACATGTTATGAGGTGGCTGATTCGCCACTAACATATTGACTGTTTTGTTCGAGTTGAATTTGACCAGCTATTGCTTTGACCAGCAGTTCAGAGCCGCCAGGTCTTGGTTTAAAGCTGGTTCAATATCGATCTCGTTTTCTCCAGATGCATGCATTAAGGTATCATCAGCAAATAGTCTTGTAAGATTATGTATAATCTCAGCAATATCGTTTATATATATATATATATATATATATATATATATATATATATATATATATATATCATAAATAGCAGGGGACCTAATACTGAGCCTTGCGGTACGCCTGCGTGAATTGACTTTAAGGATGAATACGATTGGTTAACTCTAACCATTTGCTTTCTATTCGTAAGGCAGCTTTCTAACCACATATATAATGATCCTGTTACACCATTTTGTCTGAGTTTAAAGCATAGACCTTTGTGCCATACTCTGTCGAAGGTCATGGAGACGTCACAAAATATTACACTAGATATCAAACGCTCATCCAAAGCCTTCGCCAATATATGACACAATTCTATAAGTTGGAATGTTGCAGAGTATCCAGGGCGAAATCCGGATTGATATTTATAAATAAGATTGTTTGTATGTAAGTGGTTGTATTTGAAAACAATTCTCTCCATTATCTTTCCTAAGACACTTCACCAGCATGCTTATTAAGCTGTAAATTCACCAAACACATCGGACTTTTCTAGTTTTGTGACGGATTTACGTCATCTTAATTATACCGACCGCTAACGAGTGGCACATTGGTTATACAAACTTGACTGGAAGGTCGGTTTGTGCCGGAGAGACTTCAAGTAGAGCGATCACAAGCATAATAGTGGTGGATTTGCTCCCCTTCCGCAATGTGGAAGACTGAAACTCATTATGTGCATCTCTTGGGGCCTGGTGCACCGTGGTGGCTTTAAATAGGCGTAAAGTAACGTCTTAGACATGGGCTAACGACGGACGTTGCTTTACGCCTATTTAACGTCATAACGGTGCACTAGACCCCTGGTCTCTGCGGCCCCGCCCCCCTCCCCACCCACAAACCCCACGCAACTGCGAAACGTGTGTGTGGGGGGAGGGGGAGGGGGCCTAACTCGGCGCTCAATGGAGGAATCCAGTTTTAGCTATGCCCCGCACTTCTTTAGCTAAGCCCCACCCGCACGTTTCCCGTGATGGGGTCGATCGATCCCTGTACGCCCTAGCTAGCTATCAATTTACAGGAAACAATACAGGTAAGCTGTTGAATATATTAAAATTTGACTGGGTGCTGTTGCTGCTTATGGCCGCAACAGCGCCCAGTCAAAGTAGTTCCAAAATATTCAAAATCATGTTTATTAAATAGCAAAGACATAAAATTAGTACACCCACGCTTAGTCCGTCGTCGATTAAGCGTTCTTGATGAATTTATCTACGTCGTCCGTGACGTAATTGGATTATGATGTCATCATACACGTCACGTAGTTGATTATGACACCCTATGATTGATGGGTAAGATGTTTATTAACATCTGGGAACACGGATGCTGGAATCCAACACAAAATACTATGCAACCTTGAACTACCAGATATTCTTTTCAGACACGTCTAGTACATTCAACGACAACAGTGGTGATGACAACAACGACTACGACTAGGAGGAGGACCACGGCAACGACGATGAAGACGACGACGACGTTGATGACAATTACTACTGCTACCCCTACTGCTACTACCTCTGCCGCTACCGCTGCTATTATCACTACCACAGCCTGAGTGGAAACCTCCGAATTCCTCCATACTTTTTCGAATTTTCTGTCCCAAACCAACAACAACAGTAAATGCCAGTGGCAGCAGCAGCAACTACTACTACTACTGCTGCCTCTACTGTTACATCTACTGCTACTGCTACTGCTACTGTTGCTGCTCCTGCCATTGCCACTGTCGCTGCAACTACTACTGCTGCCACTACCACTACCACAGTCCGTCCTGCAGCTCATTGCTACCGTCGTAAACCAAATTTACTGGAATTTACTATGTTTAATGTGTACAGACTACAAATTCTAAATATGTTCTGGGAGTGGGGACCTCCAATTTCCTCCATGCCTTTCGAATTTCGTCTTGAGGAATTTGAGCGCTTCGCTACTGGACTGATCGGCCGGTCGCACTCATCATATTTGCTATGAACAAACTTTTCTTTTCATAACACCTATATGTACATCAAGGGTATATGCAAATCACTATTTAATTGCACTACTCAGATTGGCTAACGGTACACCTACTGAAAACGCGCCCATACGCCCCAGGACCTTTGGCGATGAGGTTGAATGGTTGTGTATTTCTGGGGGCGTAGGTTGTGTGCCCCTATGTAGTGCGGCCGGGTGGGTCCTGTCACGTGGTAGCTTTATACCGTGTGGTTGATGTATTTTGAATCGGGATTATGCGTCCCAAATTCAACTCAAATTGACAAAGGAGAGGATTATATTGATTTTTACTGAGTGGGGGTATCACGTGCTGGGATTCGTCCTCGTCCTACTTTCATTTGGGTGCACAATGTGAGCCTCCGTGGGTATACAGGTTTCTCGATTTTGTCCTCAGATGTCCTGGCGTGGAGGCGCGCCATTAAATTTGAGGGCGTTTTGATTACCTAGGTACTTATTTTATGTTGAAATAATAATAATAATAATAATAATAATAATAATAATAAATAAAAAAATAATAACGACGACGATAATAATAATAATAATAATAATAATAATAATAATAATAATAATAATAATAATAATACATGTAATAATAATAATACATGTAATAATGATAATAATAATAATAATAATAATAATAATAATAATAATAATAATAATAATAATAATAATAATAATAATAATTACCAACATTCCATGTAACCGCCATTGACCGTGTAAATGTATGTATTAATGGACCCCACATGCCACATTGTGACCTGGGTGTAAATAAATTGAATTGAATTGAAAATAACACATGGCAAGTCAGAAAAGCTTGGACGATGGCTCTCGAACCTTCCTGAAACAGTGATATGTGAAGTGAAGAGGGCGAAGAGGCGGTTCTTTTAGCCTCTCTTGCGTCAACAGCAATCCCGAAAACATAGATTCTGGCAGCCATAGTCAGTAGATACAAAGAGTACCTAACCCGACCAGAGAGCGAGAACATTTACATATGAGAGCACGTGTCAATGGACGATTTCATTTTATCCAACAATCATATGACGTCATAATCAACTACGTGGCGTGTATGATGACGGGATTATCAATGACGTCGTGAATGAGGTATGTAAGTTGGGCACAAACCCGTATTTGATGACGGAGTAAGGGTTGTTGTACGAATTGTATGTCTTCGCTGTTTAATGTAGATGCTGTTGAATATTTTGAAACTAATTTGACTGGGCACTGCTGCTACCATAGGCAGCAACAACGTCCAGTCAAATTAGATTTAGAATATTCAACAGCTTACACATATAGTTTTCTGGAAATTGATAGTCAGCCTAAGTTAGGGAGAGGGTGGGGTGTAGATTAGCTAGGGATGGATGGATCATAGCTAAAACTTGATTCCTCCATTAAACTACATGCTGTGTTCTTATTCACGTTGATGGTGGTGTGTACGGGGGTGGGGTGGGGGTGTAGGGTGGGGAGGGGTGGGAGGGATCGGGAATTTCCAATAGAATTCTTGAGAACAAACTGAGTCACTGGTGCATTTTATCACGAGTGAAGGTGATGACTCCGAAGCCAGTAATCACACAAGATGCTATTTACATACAAATTACACCGCGGTTAGCGTGACAGGTAGGGAGCAGAGCTGGATTGCATAATATACTTACAATACATGTTTGCTATTTAAATGTATATTGCTTAACAGAGGTTCCTGGTTGGCGATTATGTACATAGTGAAACCAACGGTAGGCCTACAATATTTAATTGGCCTATTTACAAACGCCTCAAAACAGGTGCAAAAGCAGTGTTAAATGGTGATCACGCGTGCATTTTCTTCATTCACCTCCACCTCCCCCCACCATCCTCCCGCTCCTCATCCTCCTCCTCCTCCTCCTCCTCCTCCTCCTCATCCTCCTCCTCCTCCTCCTCCTCCTCCTCGTCAGCCCCTTCAAGAAAGTCTTAATCTTCTTCTTCTTTTCGATCGCTGGTATCATACTTGGAGAGCCGTTCTCAAGAGGAAATCTGTGGCCAGATCTCTTCTCTCAGCAGCTGATACGTACTGCAACATTGAAGTATGTGCTCTGTGGTCTGTTCTGCTTCTCCACAAGGACAAGCGGGCGATGTCGTAAGGTGGAACCGCCTGTACATGTGTTGGTTTAGTCCATTGTGTCCAGTTCTGAGACGAAAAATGGTCACTTGCTCTGGCCCCGAGAGATGATGATAGGCATCTTCTGATTGAGGTGTTCTATAGAGTGACTTGATGATAGTCTTCATCTCTGTATGGGTAGCCATGTTTTCTGTCTGATTCTCTTCTGCACCCACCTTTGCCATCTTGTCTGCTTCCTCATTTCCTTGGACTCCACAGTGTGAGGGGATCCACTGCAGTGCTATCCGAAAGCATTTGATGGATTGTAGTGCGTCATCAAGTTGTGGCAGCTTACCTTTGCTGATAGCCTCAAGGACGGAGCGGGCATCAGATAAAAAGACAATCTGTGCAATAGGGTCTGCTGTTCTGCTGATGGTATTGGCTGCATGAACCAGTGCTCCGACTTCAGCTCTGTAGTGTGTGCAGTGTTTGCCTGTCGGTATTGCAGCTGACTCATGTTGTCCGTTTGGATACTGTATGTGCAGTCCGGCACCTCCGCTCCTAATTGCATCTTTGGCTGATCCATCTGTGTAGATCCTTATCCATGTCTCCTGAGGGTACATTTCTTCCAGCATGGTTAGGGTCAGGGCCTTCTTGCTCACATCACTGTGTTCATCTTTGGTTGTGAGATGAGGTACTGTGGTGCGAATAACTATGCTCTCTAGTTTGTTTTCCCAGGGTGGAGGATCAAGGGTGTGGTTTGGGTCTTCTATTTGTGCTGGCAACATTTCTTGGTGTTTCCTTTGAAGTGCTTTTGTCTCTTTCACAAAACTTGATCTTTTACGTCTTCCTGATGACAGCTGTGCTTGCCTGATCTTCATCGGGTGGTTGTTGAACGATTTGAACTTTGCAGCTTGGATCAGTGCTTTGCATCCCCTTCCTTTGCTAAGTGGGGGGGATGTCTGCTGTCTGCTCCATTTTATCTATTGGTGTTGATCTCATTCCACCAGTGATGATGTGCAGTGCCTGGTTTTGTACTCTGTCGAGGTTCTGTTGATGAGATTCAGCTGCTGTCATCCATGAGCTGGATCCATACTCAAGGCGTGGTCGTATGGCACCTAGGTAGATGGTCTTGAGGATCTTTTCATTGGCACCCCACTTTGTTACTGCCAGCTTCCTCATGATGTTTAGCTTTCTTCTGGCCTTTGCCTCTGCGTTCTGGATGTGCTCCTTCCATGTTAATCTTCTGCCATAGGTGACTCCCAGGTATGTCTGCTGGTCCTCGTACTCGAGTGGAGTACCGCCCAGTGTCAGATTGTCAACCTTGATTTTGGTGGACAGTGAGAATAGCATGGCTGATGATTTTTCTTTGTTAATGGTAATACACCAGTGATTGGCCCAAGCTGGTAATTCTGTCCAAGGCGAGCTGCATTCTGTACGTGGCAGTCGTTGTGTACTCCTCGGTGCACCAGAGTACGAGGTCATCTGCATAGAGGGCTGCTTGGATCCCATTGGGCAGCTCTGCTACAATGTCATTAATGAAGAGTATGAACAGATTTGGTGATAATACGCCGCCTTGTGACACCCCTTGTCTCAGCAATACATTCTGTCCAGAGTGTCCATCCACCAGCACCCTAGCTCTGCGATTGTGTAGATATGACTTGGTCCATCGGAACATGTTGCCACCGATGCCTGTGCGCCGGAGCTTCACGAGGAGGCCATCCTTCCACACCTTGTCAAATGCCTTCTGCAGATCGATAAAGGCAGCTAGCATCACCTTCTTGGCTTGAAGTGTCCTCTATGACCTGTGCAAGATGTGTTGTTTGATCTTCTGTGCTCCTGTATCTTCTGAAGCCGGCCTGCTCTGAAACTATAATGTTCTCCGACTCCAGGTACCACTGCAACCGCTGGTTGATGTTGCGGTCTATGGTCTTGCATATGCAGCTTGTAAGACTGATAGGACGGTGGCTCAGCACTTTCGTCTTGTTCTTTCCTTTTTTCCGAATAGGAGTCATTCTGGCTTCCTTCCAGCACTGAGGAACCTCTCCATTGGTCCAACTGAGATTAAAGATGTCTAACAACTTGTGGAGAGATGCATTACCAAGGTGTTGGATCATTTCATTCGTAATAGCATCTGGCCTTGGAGATTTCTTCTTCTTCAATTGGCAGATAGCCTTCTTCAGTTCTGCTAAACTAATGTCAACTTTCATTGCATCGTGAGTGTTGGTGTCTGTTCTTTCCTTTCGCTCTTTTCTAACCTCTTTTTGACGCATTCGTGGTATAGAAATGTTGTTTTCTTTTGCATATGCCTTCGCAAAGGCATCTGGAGCCATCTTTCCTGTCAGTGTTTGCCCATCTTCTTCAAGAGTAATCTTCTTTCCCCCGACACCCTCATCATTCAGTGCTTTAGTCAGTCTCCATAGTTTTGTGGTGTCTCTCTCTAAATTAAATCCTGCCGTCTTTTCCCTCCAGCTTCTTCTTTTGGCCTCCAGCTTGGTCTTTAGATAACTGACTTTAGTTTGTTGTAGCGTGAAGTGGTTTTCATGACAGGGATTACTCTCTACATCTTCTCTGGCCTTGTCTAGTTTATCATGTGCTGCTTGCAGTTCTGTTGTCCAGTAGGGGCGGTAGTTTTTCATGAACCCTCGAGGACCCGCTTCGTTGGCAGCCTTGAGGATACTTGAATTAAATTCCTTGACCACATTGTTAATGTTTCTCCCTTCTACTGCTATATTTTGGGTAAGCTCATTGGAACGAATGCCGAACAGACTCCAATTTGCCTTTTTGTAGTTCCACCTTGGATGTTGAGGTGAACTTGTCGAAATACTTCCAGAAAGAGAGAGGAGGCCTGGGCTTCCTCTTAACTGTGATCCGACCAATGAGGTTTCTGTGAATGTCTTCTGTACAAAATGCCACGTCCGGCATTGTTGTCGAGTGCCACCGGCGCGAGTAGAAGGTAGGCTGATCTGTGGGATCGTTGACAAGTAAAAGGTGCTTTTCATCTTGCCATGCTTCAATGTCTTCTCCTCGTTTGTCAAGTTTGCTGTATCCCCAGCTCTGGGACTGGCTATTAAAGTCTCCCGCAATGAGGAAGTGGCAGTCCGGGACCTGGATTGTGTCAAGTGAGAGATTCTTGTCATTAGTTGATGGTTGTTACCTTGATCTTGATATATTCTGCCTCTTCCATAAAGGTTTTGATCTGGCTGGCGTTCATGCTGTTTCGGACCAAGGTGATCACCTCGCCTTTCTTTCGTCCTCTTCGATCACACCAGAAAATCTGGTAACCTCTGATCTTAAATGGTTTTCCTTCTTGCAGGTGTGTCTCTTGAATGCAGCAGATATCAATGTTGTTTTCGTACAGGAACTGTTCGAGCTCTGATTTCTTGTTGGTAACCCCTTCTGCGTTCCAGTGCATGATGTTGATACTGGGGTTCTCTTTGGGTTTGGTTTTCTCTTTCGGTTGGCCAGTAGCTCTCTATCCTCGTCCCCTGGCTCCACAAGACGAGTTGATGGGACCTCCAGTAGCTGAAGGTGGGCTCCTTCGAGGCGTGGATCCCAGCACTGCACCTGCCTGGCGGATCCTCACAGGGCGAGCACAATTTCGGTTGATTCGATCTCCAAGTCTCATTTCATTAGCGTTGTGCATAATGCTCTGGTTAGCCCCTCCAAATGTCTGGATTGACACCCAGTGGGTTATACCCCTGCGCCACGTTGAGGCCGAGCATAGAGTCTTAAACAGGGGGAAGTCTTAGTTATTCAATAACGTTGCATTCTCACATATTCTTTCAAAGTCAACTATCCCATTTCCTCTCTGAAATTAGGCTTGTGCGTTTATTACTTTGAGTGATCACGATCGATTATTTAAGAATAATCGTGATTACACGATTAATCAGCTTGAGTACAGATTACATAGACATAACAACAAAAACCGCTATGGCGTTTAGAAAAGTCAATGTGCAGGCCAAGAGAAGACTATTTTTGAGAATATATCATTGGAATGCCTGCCTCGAATCTTGAGCCACTTACGCCAGTGATGCGTTTTTAAAGATAATTTTCTTTTCTCCTGCTAATTGACATAGATTCACTGAGCAAAATGTCAATTTGCGTAACCGATCGCATTAAAAAGTAATTAAAAGGTAGGATTTGGAATACTTTATGCAGTAGGAAGTATTCACGATTATTCGAGTATATAATTTTTAATCATATAAATCCACGATTTAAAAAATAATCGCGATCTTCGATTTATTCACGTAATCGCTCAAGTCTATCTGAAATCCCTGTATATAATCTTCACACCAGCCACAGTAACGGAATTAGTGAACGTGGAAAGCCATGTCTGATTGGAGTACAGAATAGAGCCACCCTCAGTCAAAATGTTACCACCCACAATCCAATGGCATCGAATTTTCATATTTTCCCAATGCGACAGCACCAGTTAAGACGCAGCGCCTCTCCCATGGGAGAGGGAAAAATGTTCCACATCATCGCCCAGTAATCCAATAGATTAGGGGAAGTTATCCACTATTGAAATTTTTGAGATCGCTACTGACCAGCCCTTCAGATAACCAATGAAATATTTCACAACTAATTTGATAAAACATATTATTGAAGCCCTCTATAGATTATCACCATTTTAGCTGCGACTGCTGATACTATAAGTCGCATCGACTTATAGTATCTGCAGTCGCTGCTAAAATGGTGATAACCTCTAGAGGGCCTAGAATATATGTTTTATCAAATTAGTTGTAAAATATTTGTTACTATTTTGATAAACAAATGTGACGTGCTATAATAGCGACTTAAGCAGCTTTGCCAGATATGTAAAAGAATTTTACCGACAAACATACATACTATAGCTGCGAGCTGCAGACGTTATATTTGTTATTTCTGACAAAGTTGCATACGTCGCAACAATATTGTCTCTGTTTATTAGCTACATTTTCCGTTTTCTAGTCAATAGTTATTTATAGCATTTATAAGCAGACACAGACATATCTACAGATGCCAAACCTGAGTTATGTTTATCAGAAACAAAGTGGGCGGCTGTCAGAGTTGTAGGAGGGGCCACACCCCCTCCCTTAAATCCAACGCGCCTCCCCACACAACTTGACCCCGCACCTAACCCCGAAAATATTCTCAAAATGAAGCCCAACTGGGGCATTTTGAGGCTATGTGATAGATTTAACAGTGCCTCGTATTTATCTTAGTCAAAGAAATCATGCATCATTTATTTAATCTTTTCACAGCGTGTCAAACATTATTATTTGTTTGCTTAGTGACAGGACTAAATCAATTATGAATATTTTCTTTGACTAAGAGAACTAAAGAGTGCCGTTAAAATTGCGTTTAGACTGCAGCAGGTGAGTATTCATTTTGAAAAAAATCTTTTGAACATATAAACCGGCATAATGTATTTATCTGTTCATTCAGTTTGTATAAAATAATTCTGTTAGGTATTTTGACATAAATGTGCTTGAAAATTGCTGTTGTTCATGCACAGCAACAAATTCCAAGCTAATTAATGACAAAATAGCTTTAAGTTTTCTCCGCCATGAATGAAATGGAGGAATCCAGTTTTAGTTCCCGCGCATTCCTATTGTTAAGCTCCACACACGCTTCGCTCGTGTTGGGATCGATCGATCCCTGCACTCCATGAATCTCAATTTCCAAAAAACTATACAGTTAAGCTGTTGAATATTTTGAAACTAATTTGGCAGCAACAGCGCCCAGTCTAATTAGTTTCAAACTATTCAACATCATCATAGTAAATAGTAAAAACATACAATTCGTATAACAACGTTTAGCCCGTCATCAATACTTTCGTAACGTACCTGTCTACGTTATTCATGACGCCATTGATTACGACGTCACCATACGCGTCGCGTCAGTGATTATGACGTCATATGATGAATTGAGAACTGGAAAAGTCCATTGAGTTTATGTATGAATTTAAATGGTGAATATGGATTAATACCATACTAATATTATTTTACACCACTCACCTGTCACTTGACTGTCGGTATCTCCAAACTACTTTGTCATAAAACCAATATCATCTCAGCAAAATGTGTTACATTCATGTCACCCAGAATGTCGTTGATCAGTAAGGTTGACTGTAATATTCAACAAACAACGTATCTGATATGTACTGTGAAATCACCCATGCCGGGGAGCCTTGGAAGAATAGTAAAATCCTGGGCTCACTGATTCCATTTGCAGCCCAAGCGAAGACTATTTTAAAATTTTACTACTGAAATGACTGGCTGGGTTAGCGAGCCAGTAATTTCAGTGATAAATTTTCAAAAATAGCTTTCTATTGAGCTGCAAATGGCCATCCCGCAATACCAGTGCAAATTCCGTTTCCAACCAGGTTGGCTATCATTGGATTAAGCTGACACAAGAAAAGTTAATGCTGTATACCTGTAACAGTTGAACAGCTCCAACGGCAGCTCTAGACAAACGTGATGCCTGCCACCGCAAACACCTACGCACCATCACTAGACACTGATGGCCAGACAGCATAATTTCCAACGATGCATTGTACAAGATGTGTAATACATCGCCGCTATCTGTAAAACTTACTCATAAAAAATGTACGTGTTTGGCCATATGCTAAGGATGGCAGAAGGCACAACAGCACAGAGAGCCTTGGAAGTCGCCCTACTGAGAGCCAGCAAATATAGACAGGAGTCGACACCGTTGCATGAAATATGTTACGCGTACTGTGAGGTGACCTCATTGCATAAATCTGTTACGCGTACCGCGAGGTGACCTCATTGCATAAATCCGTTACGCGTACTGCTAGGTGACCTCATTGCATAAATCTGTTACGCGTACTGTGAGGTGACCTCTAGGAAACATGACTCCGTGAATGGACCTCGGGAAGCGACAGATTTTGGCTGAGGACAATACATGGTGGTCAAAAGCTAAGAGTTAATTGATTGCAGCTGTAGGTTGTTTCTACTACTACAGCCGCAGAATACAGTAACCATACATACTGAGTAATATTCTACTCGATACAATTCGTACAACCTGACAGACTATTAAACGCTTACGACGGAGTAAATCGAGGCATTCATGACGTAATTGATTATGACATCAGCATACATGTCGCGCAGTTGATTATAACGTCATATAAGTGCTGGATAAGATGGATTCCTCCATTGCCGAGGGTTTTACAAATCTTACAAAGAGCTCAGTTGAGAGGCCTTCATAATATGAATACATGGCGCATCACTTTGCAATAGCGGGTTACCATTCGTGAAAGCCGGTAGTGTAGCTTTTAAGAAATGACAGAACAATTTATCATTCATCAGTGTTTCATTCTACTCTTTCATTTCGAGTATCTTTTCCTTTATGAAAATCACAACACGTATTGCTATATAACTATTATCAACAGGGCTCCAGATCTGTTATAACATTATTCTCTACTTTTTCTTATAGAAGTTATTGGTTTGATTGGCGTCTATCGAGTCCCTGGTTCCAGGTCCCATTCATGCCATATCTAGGATGGCTTATATTCCAGTCTATTATTGGTAACTTCCCCACTTTTTACGCTGGTACCAATTTATACACCTGAGTGGAGAGAGGCAACTAAGAGTGAAGGAGATTGCCTATGTTTCCAGCGCTTGCTCGTTCGTCACCTGATCGCCTAACAGTCGAGAAGGATTTGGACCCCGCCCGGCTGATTACCAGTCGATCGCTCTAACATCCGGGCCAACCATCTCCCATATGTTTCTCTTATCGGCTGTGTCTCATTTAATATAAACACACGTTTGCACTCTGCATTTGGCCAATTTGACTTTTTTAAACGCCCAAAAATCAATGCAGGCAAGCAGACAGGGCTGGCTGGATGGTAGGTATACATGCAGGTAGGAGAGTCCGCAGGCAGACGGGGAGGTAGGCGGACAAACGGGCAACAACCGCAAGACTCGGCCCAGCCTTTGTGGTATGCGTAATTCACCTTTCCGGAGTATCCATACATCATCAGACCTCGTATGACGTCAAAATCAGCTCAGCGCGTGTATGATGACATCATAATCATTACGTAACAAAGGGTTCCATATAGACCGTCACCAAATCTCAAATGGTCTGACACGTTGTATGAATTGTATGTCTTTGTAATTCTTTGCTATTTAATAAACATGCTGTTGAATATTTTGAAACTAATTTGACTGGGCGCTGTTGCTAAGAATTAGTTTCAAAATATTCAACAGCTTACCTATGTAGTTTTTTGGAAATTGATCGATCCCAACACGAGTGAGGTGTGGGTGGAGCTTAGGTAGAGATGAGCAGAGCGTAGCTAAAACCGGAAAGGCCCATTATTTGCTCAACCACCCATAACAAACAGTCGACATAAGTAAGCTGAAAAGCCTAGCAGTAACTGCCCGTTACATCATGCAACTGAGGTACATAGTCAGTGCCTTCAGCGGCCTGCACACCCGTGAGAATAGCATCGTGGAATGCTGGGGGGGGGGGGAGCTAAAAAGAGAATGAAGGAACGATAGAAAGTAATTTGGTTTCAGGAGCAGGAACACTGCCATTATGATTATCTATCGTATCCTCATTGACATCATTCGCATTCCCTTAGCAGACGGCAAACCCGGCATTAGATCCAATAAGGATATATTACTGTATGGGAGCACTTCAGATAAAGAACATCTGTGGTAACATGCACCGATGTACTAGATCCTACCTGCGCAATCATATGACCTGAGTCATGATGGATGTATATAACAGAAGAGGATGTTTGTCTGTGTCACAGTATCCCACAATGTGGACCCTAATAACGCAACATACTAGACCAGAACTGGTCCAATACCTGGCAAATACGGTCCAGTAACATGTATTATCAGAGGAGTACTATCTCTATCACTTTTCAATCTCATCACTAATGGCACAGTGACTGAGCTCCCTAAATGCGCCAATGAAGCCCTATTAATAAAGAACCTGTTGTAGCGATGCAGTGAGGAATCTGTTTTAAATCAGGTGAGATGCACGTGCATATGCACTTATGAACGGGTGGATGAACTGCAATACAAGAGGTTTTTTTCAAATCCCCTTAATCAATATATCTGCTTTAGGTAACAACAGATACCAGTAAAGGTAATTTCAAAATATTCAACCTATCAACGAATTCATCTTTCCAGAGTATCCATCGATGATTTGACGTCGGCATAATCACCTAAATGGGGTATAGGATGACGTCATAATCATTACGTCATAAATTATTCTATTAGACCCGTCATTAACGCTTAATAGTCTGACACGTAAGAATTGCATGTCTCTACAATTTAATAAACATGCTGTTGAATATTTTGAAACCAATTTGACTGGGCGCTGTTGCTGCCACGGACAGCACAAGCGCCCAGTCAAATTAGTTTCAAAATATTCAACAGCTTACCTGTACAGTTTTCTGGGAAATTGATAGTCAGGATTCTATCAAGCCCGTCTTTAACTCTTAATAGTCCAACACGTTGTACGAACTAACTAATAAACATGATGTTGAATATTTTGAAACTAATTTGACTGGGCGCTGTTGCTAGAATAGGCAGCAACAGGACCCAGTCAAATTAGTTTCAAAATATTCAACAGCTTACCTGTATAGTTTTCTGGAAATTGATAGTCATGGAGCTCAGAGATCGATCGATCCCAACACGAGCGAGATGTGGGTGGAGCTTAGCTAGAGATGGGCGGGGAATAGCTAAAATGGAAAGCTCCATTGTTCATGATTTTCTGATTTTCACATTAATAAAATCGTGGCTGTTGATCAGACAGCAATATATCGAAATATAACAGAAATTGTGCATCCCTACCCTGATAACGCACCTTTCCGGGCCTGTGCTGGGCCAATGACGGTCAATAATGGCCCAGAAATTGCTCAGCACTGTCCCAGTTACCTTCACCATCACCGTAGTATACCAATTACAAATGCGTTCTTTATACATCAGTAGTCAAGGGGCTCGCTGTCTGCTATTGTTATGCAAATGAGCTCTTGACCTATTTACTTACTGCGTTCTGATTGGCTGATTTGAATGAGTGGGTGGAGTCTATCGTTCTAAATGAGCGGGTGTATGCTATTGTTCTAAATGAGTGGGTGTCTGCTATTGTTCTAAATGAGCGGGTGGCTGCTATTGATCATGCAGGTGTCCGCTCTAAATGTCCGGCTACAGGTTATTGTCTGTTATGACATATGGGTGTTAATACATAGATTAATGTGTTGTTAAATAGATATTGACACGCATGTGTTGATTGTGTTCTTGTTGATCGTGTTTAATGTATTAATTAGATGGGAAGTGGTTCCCCCCCCCATCGCCCTTCATGGTTAAAAAGATATTTTGATACTGCCCCAGTCATTTAATTTTCAAAAACCAGAGGGAAATACAGCATTAATAGGTAATATATAGATAAACTTATCGATGTTGTATGTATAATATTATTTAGATAATAATCATGTATCTATCGTATTTAAGGAGTGGTCTTTAAAGTGGCAGTCATTTAATTGTTAAATTTTCACAAAAAATGTTGTGCAATTTTATACAGGCGGCTACACATTTATACATGTGGCAACATGTATACATGCCCAGACACAGTAATTTTTCCTAGTTTTATTACCCTGTCATCGAACATGACTTGAATAAAGGCAGGAACAACGTTCGCATATGAATTGCAGGTGGCCACTGGATGCTATAGTTTTCCTATCAAAATGATTAACATTTGACCCTATCTTAGCTAACCAAGATTAAGAACAATAGTGTCCAATGGCTACTTGCATGAACAATAGCATCCACCTGCTCATTTCGAACAATAGTCCACAGCGCCTGCTTATGAACAAACAATAGTGCACAGCGACCACCTGCATGAACAAATGGGTTCTAGCTAGTATAAAAGTGATATGATTTAACATAAATGCATGTATCGGCCTTAATTATTAAATTTTCAAAAAAAATGTGTGCAATTTTATACAGGCGGCTACATATTTGGCAACATGTGTATGTACATGCCCGGACACACATGCATGCCAAAATGCATGCATACATGTGGCGCCGCATGGGCTGCATGTTGCGGATTTGTGGTCACATGTTATGGATTTGCGGCCACATGTGACTTTCTATGTCAAATTAGTATAAAAAAATATTCGCTTGCCTGAGATAGGGGCGGGGCGGTATCTCCCATTCATTTAATTTTCAAATAAATCAGAGCGAAGTACAGCGCTACACGGGTAATATATAGGTAAACGATGCAATGTATGTATAATATTATATAGATAATAATCATGTATCTATCGTATTTAAGGAGATATAGGTCTTTAAATTGCCAGTCATTTAATTATTACATTTTCAAAAAAATGTTGCAGCCGCAGTTTTATACAGGCAGCTGCACATTTATACATGCAGAAACATGTGTATGTACATGCCTGGATACAGTAATTTTTTCTTAGTTTTATTACCCTTTTTTTGGAAAACACGCTGCTGATCGCTGTTGAATGTTTTTCATAAAATACATCTTTCATATCACAGACTATAAAATACCTTAATTATACTGCATGAGAGCGTGCAGCTTGCTGCGATGGAGTCGAGTGTTAGCACTTGATTATTTGAGTGCACTCGCATACATAAAACACATTTTGGTGAACAAATGGCATGAGATTGATATTTGGCAAGATATTACAATGTCCTCGCTGGGAGTAAAGTTTATTTAGGAATTGATAATAATGCGTGAACCCGCTCACTGGCCATTGTTGTTTACCACTAAAGATTAACACATTTTTAATTCACGGTGTTCATATGTTAACAGTAGTAAGTGCATTGTGGGGAGTTGGTTGGAGACCGAATTCCTTATCATTCATGACATTACATTTCAACAATTAAGAGCCACATTACATAATCATAGATGCTCAGTTACTACAAGTTAAATATAAATATTTCCATTTAGGCTACACAGCAGTGATATGTTAAAACCATGGCTTTTTTACTATATAATTCAATCAAACCTGCCCTAAGCGACCACCTCATGTTACACCATTACATGGGTACTATAGATTTTCTTAACCCCTTTAACACTTTAACCCTAGAATTTCTTCAAGTGGATTTAAATTTTCCCATAGAAAATAGTCATTTGCAGACCAAGAGAAGACTATTTTTAAATTTATCATTGGAATGACTTTCTCTGCTGGCTATTCATTTGTCTAGACATTGCACCAGCAAACACCCACCACCTCCCACCTACATCAACCACCACCACCACCACCACCACCATCATCATTATCACCACCATCACACACCACCATCACAACCACCAGCATCAACACCACCACCTTCGCCATAACCGCCATTAGCACCACCACCAGAACCACTACCACCACTACCACCAGTACCGACATACACCACCAACCACTAACCACCACCACCACCACCACCACCACCACCACCACCACCACCGCCACCACCATCACTACAACCTACACCCAACACCATGCATTAACCCCACCCCACCACCAACACCCACCCACCAATCCCTCTCGAATTTCTTCATATTCATATTTGAAGACCTATAGAAGACTATTTTTGAAAATTTATGACTGAATCTGATGGCTATCCATTTGTCTAGACATTGTGGTCGGAATTTGTGAGAGCGTGGTGTGTGAAAAATGTCATATAGTTTGGAGAGGGTATGTCAGTGAGGGTTTGATAAAGGTCTTGCTCGTATGCGCACATGCCTATGTCAGCATGAATGCATTATGAGTACCTAGTCAATGAGGCCCTGACAACAAAAATGATATAGCTGGCTATCCATTGTCTAGCCATTGTGGCCACAACCACCCACTACTGACACCCATCACCACAACCACCATCATCACCACCATCGCCACCACCATCACGAGCACCACCACCCCGCTACCACCACAGCACTACTACCACCCACCACCTTCACCACAACTGCCACTAGCATTACCACCACAACAGCCACTGCCAACCACTAACATACAACATCGCCTAGTTTACCTATACATTACCCGTGTAATGCTGTACTCTGATTTGTTATGACTGTGAGCCACCGCCCCGCCCGATCTCAGGCAAGCAAATATTTTTTTATACTAATTTGACATAGAAAGTCACATGCGGCCGCAAATCCACAACATGCAGCCGCAAATCCGCAACATGCAGCCACAAATCCACACCAAGTGGCTTCATGCAGCAAATCTGCATGCGGACACATGCGGATGCAAGCGACCGCACATGTACGCATGCATTTTGGCATTTATGTGTGTCTGGCCATGTACATACACATGTTGCCGCATGTATAAATGTGTAGCCGCCTGTATAAAATTGCAGCCGCAACATTTTTTGGAAAATTTAATAATTAAATGACTGCCACTTTAAAGACCACTCCTTATATATGATAGATACATGATTATTATCTATATAATAGTATACATACAACATCGATTGGTTTACCTATATATTACCCGTGCAACGATGTACTTCGTTCTGATTTTTTTGAAAATTAGATGACTGGTGACATAGTTACAAAATATCTTTTTTAACCATGAGTGGGGGGGGGGGGGCACTGTCACCCACGTAATTAATATGTTAAACACAGCATGAACACGATCAACGCACGTGTGTCAATACCTATTTAAAAACACATTAATCTATGTATTAACACGCATATGTCATAACAGACAATAGCCTGTCACTAGACATTTAGAGCGGACACCTGCATGAACAATAGCAGCCACCCACTCATTTAGAACAATAGCCGACACCCGCTCATTTAGAACAATCGCATACACCCACTCATTTAGAATGATAGACTCCACCCACTCATTCAAATCAACCAATCAGAACGTAATATTTAAATAGGTCAAGAGCTCATTTGCATGACAATAGCAGACAGCGAGTCCCTTCACTACTTACATAATTGTTTTCACGCCATTGTTCATTCACAGTCCTTTGGTAATCATGAATTTGATGGTGGAATATCAACCCTGGTAGAGTTCCTGGATCTGGTTAATTTTCCAGTTGTCGCTAGCAACATAAATCATAATGCCGAGCCTACAATGGAAGGGAGGTACGAGCCATCTGTGGTGTTGCGAGTAGGTGGCGAGCAGATTGGCATTATTGGTTATATCACCTCAGAAACAGTCGATCTCTCAAAACCAGGTAAATGGCTAGAATCATCGATATGATTTCTGATCTCTCCATTACAGACGTTGTTGCTATTGCTATTGTTGTTGTTGTTGTTGTCGCCGTCGTCGTCGTCGGCGGAGGCGGCGGCGGCGGCGGCGGAGGCGGCGGCGGTGGTGGTGGTGGTGGTGGTGGTTGTGTTGTAGTGATGTGTATGTGCATGTGCGTGAGCGTGTGCAGCACACGCATGTGTGAGTGTGCGTGTGCCGTATATTAATATTTTACTTCTCCTTGCTTGATACATCTATGCGTTAGCAGGTAGATGGTTGTGCCTGTTTCAAAAAACACTAATAACATAATTCGCCTTTCCGGTTTATCCATCCATCATATGACGTCATAATCAAATAAGTCACGTATATGCTGACATCATAATAATGACGCCATGAATGATTCGAAATAGTCCGTCTTTAACGCTTAATAGTCCGATAGGTTGTACGAATTGTATGTCTTGGCTATTTAATAAACATGCAGTTGTATATTTTGAAACTAATTTGACTGGGCGCTAGGCAGCAACAGCGGCCAGTCGAATTAGTTTCAAAATATTCAACAGCTTGCCTTCATAGTTATCTGGAAATTGATAGTCAGGGAGCTCAAAGATCGATCTATTCCAACACGAGCGTGGTGTGGGTGGAGCTTAGCTAGAGATTGGCGAGTCATAGCTAAAACTGGAAATGTCCATTATGCTTGCTAGGGTGCATACCACCCCTCCAATATGACATGTAGAATATTTCTATAACTCTTAAGAATGCTTAACATCTTACAACCTCTCTGCAGCTCACACCTCGTCATCGACGACCACGCAGTATTTGAAATTTAACGTTATTATGCGTAGCCCCCCCCCCCCCCTATATATCCATTAACTAATGCATCTAGTCAACTATTGGTGTTAAATAACATGATATTTTGGTACTTGGTCAATATTATAGTATGGTCCTGATGACAGTTTGCTGCCCCTAGTAGCCAGATATCCCCCTATCACACCCGGCAGAACAGTCCTGCACGTGACCATAATATGAGGGTCTGTAGACTTGTGGTTAATGTGGCCCGATCACATTATCAAGACATATCTTCAGCGACAAGGAAGCGTGAGAATCATAAAGTAATATTTTATATTCTGCCTACAACCTACGCAAATTTTTTTAAACATCAGTGTTATACTAACTTCCTTGAAAACCGAAACCTTTAGAAACTCGCGAGATATTTGAAGTTGTTATGGTTACCTTAATTTTTTTATCCATACAATGTGTCTATACGATATCATTTTACCAATCGACATTGTAAGCTGAAGTGTACAATTTAGAGGAACCCCTATTTATAAGTGTCGAGAAACCAGGGCTTGAATTTGGCTTAACGTACCTTGTTTTCACCTTTGATTTGAGGTTGTTTTATAATAGACATATAAATGCAGCACATTTTATGCATTGATGCTGATGAATTTAATCTATATAAAAATCATAATTTTAACTCTGACTCTAATGCCCTAAATATTGATAATCGCAAGTCACATCAACAACAACAACAACAACAACAACAACAACAGCTACTGCTGCTACTACTACTACTACTACTACTACTACTACTACTACTACTACTACTACAACTACTACTACTACCACCACTACTACTACTACTACTACTACTACTACTACAACTACAACAACAACAACTCCCACAACAACGACAGCAACAACAATAACAACAACAACGACGGCAGCACCACTACCAACAACAACAACAACAACAACAACAACAACTACTACTACTACTACTACTACTACTACTGCTGCTGCTGCTACTGTTACAATAATAATAACAACAACAACAACAACAACAACAACAACAACAACAACAACTATTACGACAACACACGCATCGTTGCTATCATATATGTCCTTTTGGCTGTCATAGTATGCACACTTTGAAGTGAAACATAGTATGCAGGTTAGAGCAAACACATGGTTAGAAAAATTAAAAATATACAATGTTGCCCGTTCGTTTGCACTCTGATCAACTTACTAAGGTTATGTAGACAGAAACAGTACCTAAGTAAATTAGTTTCAAAATATTTAACAACTTGTCTGTATAGTTTTCTGGAAATCGAGATTCAGGATGTTCAGTGTTCGATCGATCCCAACACGGGCAAAGCGTGGGTGGAGCCTAGCTAGGAATGGACGGAGCATAGCTAAAACTGAATTCATCCATTGCGTCACTAGTTAGGTGTCACAATCAAAATAACGGTAGCTCTGTCACCGATATAGAAAATTGTGTACATCAGCACCCATTCAAATTAGCTTCAAAATATTCAACAGCTTACCTGTATATTTACCTAGAAATTATATTCTGAGTATTCAGATTTCAAAGTTTCAAAGCGACTCCAACTTTTTTTAAAGGGATTGGAACTTAACTAGAAATGATCTGGAAATCTCTACTAACCGGCGCTTGATTCCAAAGGACTGCGTGGTTCTTAATCCACGTCAGCTGCCACATAAAACATCAATTATGGCTTTAACCTCTCTTGTGTCAACAGCGCCTCAAAGCGCTGAAAATACTACTTGATATATCAATTAAACATTTTGTTGGTCAATAGTTTTCAAGAAATTTTAATTTTTGAAAACAATTTTTGTAAATTTCCCACTGAATTTTTTTCACCGGCTTGACCATCAAAGGGATAATGGTCAAGAAAATGCAGGCCGAAAGAAGAGTATTACTTTTGAAAATTTACCACTGGAATAACTGGCTCGGTTACCGAGCCAGGCATCCCTGTGGAAAATATTCAAAAATACTCGGCTCTTGGCCTTTCAAATAGCCATCTCTTAAGACCGCTGCAGAGCTGTTGTTTCGTCAATTTGACCATTAACGGATTAAGTTGACACAAGGGGGCGTAAGATTCGATGTCAGGTGAGTTTTGACAAAAGCTTAACAGTCAGTGTTTTGTTTTTGATCGAAGGTAAGTTGATCTTCACAGACGAGGTCACGGCTATACGGAGAGAGGTAGCGAGACTACGAGGCTTAGGCGTGAACAAAATCATTGCCCTTGGTCATTCTGGGATATCTATGGACAAGACTATTGCTAGGGAGGTGTCCGGGGTGGATGTCGTCATTGGTGGGCACACAAATACGTTCTTCTACAACGGTACGACAGAAATAAATTGTAACGAAAAGATTCAGTTATCCTTAAACATCTTAAGAGCCATAATATACATGCATTATATATACGCACCCACGCACGTACGAGCACACGCACGCACGCACGCACGCACACACGCACGCAAGCACACGCACGCACGCGTGCATGTACGCACATATATAAAGCACACGCACGCAATCACCCACACACGCACGCGTCCGCGCACACACATGAATACGCTCGCACGCACGCACGCATGCATATTCGAAATGGTTGACTGGTGTTGTTGCTGCATATGACAGCAACAGCTCCAAGTCAAATTAGTTTTAAAATGCTCAACAGAATGAGTATTAAATTGTGTAAATGTATCAAAGACATACGATTCATACACTAGTAATGCACTTGTTGATTTTCATGACGGAGCTATACGTCATTATGATTGTTACATCATGGCGTGAATGGGACCTGGAATCATGGACTCGATAGACGCCAATCAAACCAACAATTTGAATGCCATGAAAGAGGAGGCGGTAGCTCAGCCGGTAACAAGCAGAACTGGGAAACCAGCGACCCCGGGATCGCGTCTCCGTTTAGCCAATTGACAATCACTGGAAACATAGGCAATCTCCTTCACTCCTCGTTGCCTCTCTCCACCCAGGAGTATAAATGGATAAACTGGGGAAGTTATCAATAATAGACCGAAATAAAATCAGCCTATATAGCCTCATATCAGGGACTCGATAGACGCCAACCAATAAATAACTTCAACGCCACAGAGAAACTTCTGCTTCAAGTCGTCGCTGACTGCTCGCCAATGAATCCAGCCAATGGTCCTTCTACTCATACCCGCTCCACTGCGCTACAGCCAGTGACACTGCACCTTGGAACTCTCATGTTGACCACTCACAGTGATCGACATCTACACAGTTTGTGTACGGTCGCTAGAAAAAGCAGCCAAATTAACAACGCAAATTGTTCTGCAATCTTTTCCAAGGACTTTCTGCCCTCTTTGAGCCGCCTGGGCTCATGTGCAAGGAACTTAGCATTCCCGCCGCCACGGACTGAAATATAAACTGTGTAACCTTCTCATATATGAACCTGTGTACGCTTGCTTCCCGCGAACCTTTGTTACCGCTCCCAGACTCTGTGTGTTGCTTGCATGTCGCAGAAGAAACGAACGAACTGTCGGAACTCGGTACTTGTCTCTGACTGAAGAATTCCACTCCTGCCTGCGCTTGTGTTCGTGCCTCTGTGTGAAGAATCTGTGTTGAGACATCCTGCGGAACTGCACTTTTACCACTCAAAGGGTATGCCTACTATCGAAACGTGTTCAGTGCTTCCTCCTGCCTCAGACGCATCGTGAATGTGTCAGTGAACGGTTCTCCTGCTCCAATCCAGCGAAAACTTACAATCTTTTTCTATCTGAAACACTATGATCATCTTCTCGATATTGTGATTTCCGGCCACCGCACGACGTTATACCTTGAGAATATACCTACCAATGCTGGTTCAAAGCCAGTATTGCCCACAATCGCAGTAACTAGACCCTGTATGATGGACTCTTTTTGGCAAAGAGGCATCCCTCTTAGAAGACTAAGCCCACCGCACTTCACTTGGAACACCCCTAAAATGAAAGTTGCTGGCAGACCTTCAACCACCTTCCCCTGGTAGCTCCCACCTAGGACAGCGACAGGCTCGTTCTCACAGGCATGAGTGCTGCTTTTGATTAGTCTGTAGCTGAAGGCTAAGAAAAGCTAAGCCTCCAGTTAGCTGTGTTCCACGGCCCACATTTTCTGCTCTTTTCTTGAGTGCCACCTCCCTGTACCCACTGTGAATGATCTCAACGCCGCACTCAATTCATGCTACTGAGACAGCTCCAAATGGACCTATTCTAGTCAGGCATCACACATTTTCCAGGTACCTAGCTTTTAGCGGGTCCTGTGACCCCTTGCCTCCTTTTATTTCCACCGCTTTAGAGAAGATGTTGCCACTGTCATTCTTGAGGCCGGTCAAGGCGGTCTTCATCTCCAAAGGGAAGATTCGCCTGACTTTGTGAGGGTAGATGTTCTTGCATAACTTAATCGTTATCATCCTTCTGCAGCCACTAGAGGTCATAGCCACAAAACATTTCGCTTTCTAAAACTACCACCTCACACGAGATCCCCAAAGTTAAGTTAAGCACACATAGAAGTCAAACCTCCAGACGACTGCAGAGAACATCGGATAAACCAGACAGCGCCAACTAAACATCTAAGTGATGATTTATCCTTTTTCCCCGCACTAAAGTAGAAGCGGAAGTCCCGTTTTCGCCTTAAGCGTAAAATATCCGACTTAGGAAAGAAACTAGTACTAACGACTTTCTCGACTAATTAACACTTTATATATAGGAGGAAGGACGATAATGACCACAAGCGATGAGCTGACTGCAGGGAGAATTTCTGCGCTCTCTCCCCCGAGCCGAGGCAGCGCTTCCTGTTTCCCACCCCACTAAGTCAACACCCGAGAGACGGTTATGTGCCGCTCGATTACTAAAGTGAAATGACGCCTTAACCAGCGACGAAGACTTGAATTGTTCCTCTCTCTGCCTCGACTGCGCACTTTCCGGCCAACTGAAAATACTGCACACGAGACTGCTCTACTTCTTATACTAGACCAAATCCCCCCCCCCCTCCACTCCACTCATGCCCACCCCACACACCCCACCCCACACACCATACACCACCGCACCCCCACCCCAACACCAACCACACACCCCTCCCCCTGCCTCCAGCGAACTCTTTCTCTCACTCGGTCCTGTTCCCACCTCTCCGACCCCTGCAAGAGAATTGCCTAGCTTACGCCAGTTCCTTGACGATGACGACTTCCACCCCTCTGACCAGCACGACGACTGCCAATGATGGTGAGGAAGAGCCGACGTACCCCTTTACGAGGACAGCCTGATCACTCCAGGTCGTGTCAAGAATGTTCGAACAAACCTGCGCGTCTCCAAGGAGATGACTATCCAGTCCGCAATTATTTGTGCGGGGGCCCTGTAGAGACGCACATGGGACAGTGTCGCAAGCCCCGAGATTCACTACCACCAACCTTCAGGAATTGGCTATGATGGACACCCTCGGCTGGCTGACCAGGCCACGCCGGATCACCGACCGGTCAACCCGGAGCTCGAGAATGTGTACGTCGACATGTGATGACGACCGGAACCCCCTACCCCCCCCCCCCCCCGACCACCAGTGTGCGGAGGACAGGCGCCAATGCACGGCGGCTATCCGGCCACACAATGGTTGTTTCTTTATTTCTTTTCACAGTCACGTTTTGGTAAACGTTTCTTCTCCTACAACCTCTATATAATTTCCAAACATGAGACGCTTCTTTCAACATAATCTTAGTCCGCTGTGTGGGTTCTGAGAAATCCGCTTTTCCGTGCCCAAAAGGAAATGTATGGTGGCGATAATCGGACTACGACTGCTTCTAGGAGTTGTACCTGATCGTTTTGAAGCAGCTTCCTACTTTGTCTTGACCCACATACTGACCCATACTATTTTTTTCCCGATCTATTGCCAGGCTGTTAAAAATGCTACATAAGTTCAGTTTTGGGGAATCACTATCATTCACATTTATAGGGCTTATCAGATGGTTGAAATTTAGCACATACGTAGACACTCTATGCTACTATTCATTACTAAATTAAAAGGTTATCTCTCTGTTATTGCAAATCCATGCCCAAAATGTCCCATAAGCAATGTATGGGGTTTTCGGCATTCATGTTTGTACTGCACCTGTGCCTGGAGTCTTTAGCGTATCACAACCATGCTTGGTTAGAATGTTACCATTTGAGACCCGAACATGTCTCTTGATTTTGGGGTAAAAGTTCACAAGTCAAGGTTATTCGCTAGCGGTCGGGTACCAGTTTCGCTTTTGGCAGAAATAAACACAGCTTGGGCAGAGAAAGTCAATGTAAGTTCAAAATCTGGAACATAATTAGCCACTCTATCACTAAGTAGATTCGTGCAAGAAAATCATTATTGCATTAAATCTCATAGAAACCTTTCTACCATGAACAAAAAGCTAATTTTCATTTTAAAGCTTCAACTGCTGATAGCCGGCTTATTTGCTGAAAAACATAATAGCGCTTGCAGCAGATGGGGTTCACCTGGTACATCTGTTTAATACTGTATAGATTCAAAATCGGCCGATCCTTCCTCGAGATATTCCAATCTTTGTAAAACAACATTATTATTATTATTATTATTATTATTATTATTATTATTATTATTATTATTATTATTATTATTATTATTATTATTTTTATTATTATTCAGGCGAACCACATTCCATTGAGAAGCCAGATGATGACTACCCGTTTGTAATCACACGGGATGATGGTTCCACGGTTCTTGTAGCTCAGGCCTACACATTTGGAAAATATCTTGGCTTTCTCAATGTCACGTTTGACAGCGATGGCAATGTAGTTGCCTGGTCTGGCAATCCTATCTTACTGGACAACACCGTCATCCCAGGTTTATCAAATTGTCTTCAATGGAGGAATCCTATTTTAGCTATGCCTCGCCCATCTCTAGCTAAGCTCCACCCACGATTCGTCCGTGTTAGGATCGATGGATCCCTGCACTCCCTGAATCTCAATTTACAGTAAACTATAGCCGTGGCAAGCTGTTGAATATTTTGAAACCAATTAGACTGGGGCTGTTGCTGCCTATGGAAGAATATTTAGTAACCCTTTCCCGACGAAGCCGGTCGCAACCGGCTTATGTAGTGGCCTTGAGGAATGCCAATTTGCAGGGCAGGAGAATACTATCTTTGAAAATTTACCACTGGAATGACTGGCTCGATAACCGAGCCAGTCATTCCAGTGGTAAATTTTCCAAAACAGTATTCTCTTGGCTTGCAAATGGGCATTCAGTAAGTAAACAATTTAATTTTTTGAACAAATTGAGGCATTAAAGGGTTAAATTATCAATTCGTCAAAGACATGCAATTCGTACATTTTTTGGACGTGTTCCAATTTTCGTGACGGGGCTATGTCATGTTGATTACGAGGTTAGCTAAAATGTGACGTATTTAATTATGCCCCCCATCTATTGGATTCCTGTATTACTCAGATTGTTTAACTGATGAGTAGAAGCTGAGTTCCGACTCTATCAAAATAATTACAAGCGTGTCTAAGCTATACATTGATGCATTATATGCTGTTTCCAGTTTCTCGATTTTATGTTGGTAATGACGGAATGCATTGGGAATAGAGGTTACACTGTATCCCCATTGACTCAATGGATGACTCCAATCGGTCACTCACGTATATGACAAATGAATTATGGCACATGTAAGCTGACGTCATAATCAAAAATGCGTAATGAATGACGGAGCTAAGTCCGTCATGAACTTTTAAAAGACACTCACTTCCACGAATTCTATGTCTTTACTATTTAAATAAACATTCTGTTGAATATTTTGAAACTAATTTGACTGGGCCCTGTTGCTGCCATAAGGGTCCATTCAAATTAGTTTCAAAATATTCAAACGGTAGCTAGATAGTTACCATGAAATTGGGATTCTGGGTTTTCAATGGAGGAATCGAATTTGAGCTATGCTCCGCTTTGCCCGCGTTGGGATCAATCGATCTCTGCATTCTCAGAATTTCAATTTCCAGAAAAATATACAGGCAAGCTGTTGATTATTTTGAAACTAATTTGACTGTGTGTTATTGCGGCCTATGTCAGAAACAACGCGCAGTCAAATTAGTTTCAAAATATTAACAATAAAATAAAAACTGACAAAGATATTATAAGGGCCCGCGAAACATACACGTACCACGATATGTATATATCATATGTAACGCTATTTCAGGAATGTAGCTTGTAACTCAATAGTTTTTGTAGTCCGCTTTATCTTGACCAAGAATCTGAACACACCTGTCTCCATCTTTACAGAGAATATATCTGAATGACAGCTTTCCCCCACGGCAGAACGAGCGTCAATAAAAATTATTAAACAACAATCACTAACATAGAATGCTATGCAACGCGGTCTCTGTTTAACCCGGTTATGACGAAGCGTCCGCAGTCGTCTTGATTAATGTCGAATTACAGGCCACGAGAAGAGTATTTATGAAAATTTACCACTGGAATAACTGGCTCGGTAACCGAGCCAGTCATTCTAGTGGTAAATTTTCAAAAATAGCCTTTTCCCAATAAGCAAATATTTTGATTTTCCTGTCAAAATTTCGCCATTAAAAGGTTAACCCTTGAACCCGAAAGGCTGAATTTGAAAACTCGTTTGGAATTTGTTAAATATTCTGGTGAATATTTTGAAACTAATTTGTCTGGAAGCTGTTGCTTTCTATGACAGTAACATGTCCCTGTCGAGTTTGTTTCCAAATATCCGACAGCAGGTACCGTGAAAATGGCATTCTGTGGAATCAGGGTTCAAATGATTTAAAACGAATGTAGGCTACTACAGTATGTTAAAGCTGAACACTTGTCGTTTAAATCGATTTCTACGTGATACTCCTTATAATAGCCTAATAAAAATTAGTTATCTCTCCGGGCTGTTGACTGTGCTTAAGTGTACCTTTGGTGACCAACTCGGTCACTTCTTCAGTATAAACCGGCTGTTTCTGGATACCTCAGTTGATAATTTGCACATCATGTAAAAAAACAATATATAGCATAAACCAAAACTCTCGTTTAGAACACAAATTCTCCAACATAAGTTGAGATATCGGATTATACAACGATGCTCATGTTACAGAACATTTTACTCTCCTCGATCACTCAGTGATTCGTGATCTAGAAATGTCACATAATGAAGAAGCACCCATCATGTACACTGAGTAGACAACAGATAATCCGGGAGTACACGTCTTTGGACTAAGGCATTGATTAGTAGGAATATAGTACAGCTCATAAACAAGTTTCAAAAACAAAACAAAAAGCTTACATAGTAAGAAATCTTCTCTTGAATATTTTAAAAATAATTGGACAGTAATGTCGTCCAATCCAATTTTTATCCAAATATTCAACAACACGTTTTATTTTGTTTTGGAACCAAGTTAATCTCTTTTAGATCTGTACTTTAACTATGTTTGTTGTCTTAGATTTAAGCCATACCTTTCTGCCACAAGGGAGATAATTCCATTTACACTCATGAACATCCGAAAAAGTAGAAACCTGCACAATTTTCAAAGCAAAATATTTATAGAGATACAAAAAATTATCAACACCTTTTGAGGATAGGCCTGTTATTGAATTCGAGACAAATCGTAGCTTGCGTAACCTCCTCCTCCTACTACTACTACTCCTCCTTGACCGCCGCCTCCTCCTCTTCCTCCTCTCCTCTTCCTCTTCCTTTTCCTCTTCCCCCTCACCTTGGCCTCCCCTCACTTTCTTCCTCGTTCTCCTCCTCCTTCTCATCCTCCTTCTCTTCCCCCTCATCCTATTCTTCCTCCTCGTCCTCGTCCTCATCCTCTTCCTCTCCCCCCTCTCCCTCCCCTCCCTATCCTCCTCCTCCTCCCCCATCCTCCTCCTCCTCACCCCTCCCCCTCGTCCTCGTCCTCCTCCTATTCTTCCCCTTACTCGTTCTCTTCATCATCATCCTCCTCCTCCGCCTTCTCTTCCTTTTCCTCTTCCTCCTCCTCCTCCTCCTCCTCCTCCTCCTCCTCCTCCTCCTCCTCCTCCTACTACTACTACTACTACTACTACTACTACGTGGTAGTTTCTGTAAAAACAAGAAACATCATTATTTTTAGATCCGGGTATGCTGGCAGAGGTCGAGGCGTGGAAAGAACCTATTGTTAAACTAGGTGCCAAGAAGATCGGTGAGACGATGGTGTTTTTGGAGGGCTCAGACGACGCGTGTAGAAGAAGAGAATGCAACTTGGGTGAGAAATAAAATCTGATAAGAATTATCGCCTCTATTGTCCATTGTATAGCGATGGTTCCACGATGGCCGACATTTAAAAGTTCTCCTCTGTAGATTATTCTTCCTTCAGGTGCATCTGCTTGAGCAACGCTTACATCGCGGGTGCATTTGAAGAGATCGACAACTGCATTGGTGTTGCCTGTACATGTATTGCCGACGGATTAGGTAGTGTGTCACCATTCTTGGTCTGTATAAGGACCATGTATAATCATGAGCGCACATGCTGGCTTGCACCTGTGCCAAGTAGATATCCTGAAGGCAAGCACCAGCTGTAGACGGCAACATGGTGACATTTTGATTCAGTGCAAGCTTCTAGAATTCACCTATCCAGTTTGTCCAACGATCATCTGACGTCACATGACATCATAATTAACTACATGTAGGATGCCGTCACTATCATGACGTCATAAATGACTCGATATAATCCGTCTTTAACGCTTAATAGTCCGACACGTTGTACGAATTGTATGTCTTTACTATTTAATAAACATTCTGTCGAATATTTTGAAACTAATTTGACTGGGCGCTGTTGCCGCCATAGGCCGCAAGAGCGCCCAGTCAAATTAATTTCAAAATATTAAACAGCTGGAAATTGATAGTCATGGAGTTCAGAGATCGATCGATCCCAACATGGACGTGGCTGGAGCTTACATTAAGATGGGAGGGGCACAGCTAAAAGTGTAACGGTCCGTTCTATCCACCTAAACATATCAGGACCATGAGCTGAGAGTATTGAGCTTAGACTGTCACCGGCAAATATACATAAAAATTCTATCAAAATGCACTCACATTTGCTGATGATGACTCATCTTGGTAGCTGTAGAAAGTTGTAATGGATTTCGGTAGATACATCAAGAGACATTTGAATGAACTCTTCTTGCACAGGCCGTGAATTGTCTTGCTTGTATATGAGCCAGTTATTGTATTTGATCCTGGTAAAGCAAACGCAATCTCCGAGCCTCTGATTGGCACTTGGTAAATTATCCAATACACGCAATATATGAGAGACTTACCCAACCTGTGCTATCCATGCGTTAACGGGCTGTGATACAACCTAGTCATGTGGTGGCAATGGGAAAAACGCCTGCTGGAAAACATCCCAGAAGCAACCACTCCTTGGCAATGGGATTGTCGGACTTCAATCGTAACCTCCTGTCTAAATATGGTAGTGATTCAATCAGAACACTAGCTGTAGTCACAGTTCAAAGACCAATACTGGAAATCACCCAATATATTCTATTTGACTTTTATCCACGAAAAAAGGTGGATAGCTCGAAACCTTTGGGCAGATCCTAAATCAAAGTAATAGCGTATTAGATTTAAAACTGTTCTACACGTTGTCCTAGTTTGGAGTTGATTGACTGGAATCTGTAGGCGGGTGTGTAAATCGTGAATAATTCAAAGAAAGATCTTCAGTACTTATCATAATCTGTGTTTATGCGCTGATTAATTAAAATACTATGTTTCGGAAAAGGTACTTTCTGTTCCATTATGCCAAACATGTAACAGGCCATAATTTTAAGTTCTAGCATAGGATTTTATGTTTGCAAACACTAGATTTAAATTTAAGTTTTTCCCGTTTCTTGTTTATTTAATCACATGCAGTTATCTTAATTTATTTACTTTTATTTGATACAATTATCTTTCGGCTTCATCTCTTAATATTTAGTTTTTCTAAAACTTTTGCCTGATTTCAGTTTTTAGATTTAATTTCAGACTTCCCTCCACCCTCATCCCACTTCCGAGAGAAATAAGGAAATTCCCCCTCCCAACCCTCTCTTACACGGCAGACAACACTGACATCCGCCAACAACAGCTCATTAGGCAGCAACAGGCAATACATACAGCCTTAACAATATTTGAAGGTTTTTTATTTCAGTTTTACCTTTATTTCGTAATCCTTCGGAGAAGCACCTCTATAATAGTACCATGGCTCAAATACATCTAAGTGTGAGAGACCAGTAAAACCAACTGAACGAACAACCGAACGAACGGACGAACGAACGAACGAACGAACGAACGAACGAACGAACGAACGACGAACGAACGAACGAACGAACACGGTACAACCTAATACTTGCTACTTTCTGCATCTAGACTCTGACATAATATTTTCAAACAAGAACAGTGATGGGGAAGGACATATGGAAGAACACGTCTCTACTCTGCACATTGAGGGTTGTGAATGACCAGCATAATACGGTCTAGATAAATAATAATTTAACATGTTCTAAAACAAAAACAGAAACATGTTAGTTAGTTCAATTTTGAAGACAATGATTCTGAAACGTTATGGTGAATATTTTGAGCATAATTGGATTGGAAGCCATTGCTGCCGAAGTATTTCAAGTATATTTTAATGGCACATTTTGTTTTGTCTCTTGGAAACACTCTACGTTATTTCTAAAATGTACTGTTTTCAAATCCATACAACCAGAAGAGATTGACTGGCTGCAAAGGGAATTTATCAACTTATTTGTAGCATAAGTTGCCTACGATGCTTTTCACTGTTTACTAATGGGCCCTTTTAGTTTTGTCTATGCCCCACCCATCTCTAGCTATGCTGGGATCGATCTGTCTCTGAACTCCCGGACTATCAATTTCCAGAAATCTTCGCAGGTAAGCTGTTGAATATTTTAAAACTAATTCGCCTGAGTGCTGTTGCTGCCTATATGGTTTTAAAATAGTCAACAGCATGTTTATTAAAGAGCAAAGATATAAAATTCGGACAACGTGTCGTACTATTAAGTGTTATAGACGGACTATTTCGAATAATTAATGACGTCATGATTATGACGTCAGCATACACATCACATAGTTGATTATGACGTCATATGATGGATGGATAAACTGGAAAGGTGAATTATCATAGAAAATTATTGGTCGCTATGAGGTTTGCATATACTGTATCCAAACTTGATATGTTTGCATTGTGGGTAAAAGGTGTGCCCACGCATCAAAAGGAGCTCAGCGTGGCATATTGCCAATGGTTCGTTGAACGTCATTCGTGAAAATTCGTGGCTGTGTTTGTCGATACAATGTTTTCTCCTACATGAGTATCATCATATAAACTGGGATCTGGACTTTTTTTTTCATAACGTCTATCACTGAAACCATAGTTTATTTTTAAAATACTTTTCCAATCTTACACCAAATACATCGCTGCATTATTAACCGAGGTCATATTGTTTATATAGAATAGGCTAAGATGTGTGTTGCTAAAGATAAATTGAATTATGGTACGGGTTCTAAAATGATACTATCAAGAATGTGGGTAACAAGTAACGAAACTTGGAGTATGGTAATATCCTAGACTATGTTTATGTGAAGCAAAAGTAGGCCAGTGTGACCTACTCTTCCCGTTTCACTGAACATCGAAGAAATTGGTGTCCATTCTGTATTCTCAGTGCTGCCCCACTTATGGTTACCAAACCTCAGGCATGGGTACATTGTCAGCTGAATATGTGAGGGGTTTCAACCCTAATAGTGAACAGTTACTGGGTCGGTACTGGCCAATGTCGGGCGGTATTGACCGGGTATTCTTCCAGTACTGGCCCAGTAACCTGCGTTATCGCGTAAAAGTTACATATCACATTTCATGGAAATTAGGTTAGGGTTGGCACGGACATCGATCCCTCTATGATAATTTTTCACATCACCAAATATCAAGCTTTGCCATATTCTAGGAAGCATAGTGGCAGATGCTATGGTTTGGACGAACTTACAAAAGCCATACAATGGGTCAGACGAGTGGAATCATCTCGCATTGGCAATTTTGAATAGCGGTTCGATACGCACACCGGTAGATATAGGTATGTTCGTTATGTTAAATAATGGTACTGTCGTGATTAGACTATTGACCACTTCTATCCGAAGTAGTAGCTATATAATTATATAGCTCTATTACAACAAAAACTTTAATTAAAACCTTGATTCTATGTTTCTTGAGAGAGAGAGAGAGAGAGAGAGAGAGAGAGAGAGAGAGAGAGAGAGAGAGAGAGAGAGAGAGAGAGAGAGAGCGAGAGAGAGAGTGAAAGAGGGAAGGGGGAGGAAGGAGGGGAGGGAGAGGAGGCGTGAGAAGAGAAGATGAGGCGAGGAAAGGGAGAGGGTGATAGGGAGAGTGAAAGGGAGGGGGTGGGGGGTTAAAGACATGGAGGGAAAGCGAGAAGCGAAGGGGAAGGGTGGGCGAGAGGAAGGAAGTTTCGTGCACATTGTGTGCGTTTTAAAATCGATTTTAACACTGTGAACCCTGCATTCCCAGGATCTCAATTTCAAGGTAACTATGAGGGTAAGCTGTTGAATCCTTTGAAACTAATTTGACGTGGAGTTATATCTGCATGTGTCTTCAACAATTCCTAGTAAATTTCGTATCAAATTATTCAACAGACCGTTTATTAAATCATACATTCGCCAAAAACACAAAATTCCTACACTTTGGTGACATTATTTGTCGACTATTGTGACCGACATTTTCATCATGAGATCAACTAACAAGTTATGTATTTTATTTTGACGTCATATACTTGAGTGACATATTAGATCCTTCGATTATGATATATGATACGATATTATATGACGTCAAAGAGAATATTTCAATTAGTCTATATTAAGATATTAAATGTAACATTATGTTCACTCGAAATTGGGGAATTTGAATTTAATGAATGAACGAGGTGGTTGCCGCATGACACATGATCTATGGATGAATCCAGTTTTAGCTATGTCCGCCCATCTCTAGCTAAGCTCCACCCAACGCTTTATCTGATCGAGCCCTGTACTCCATGAATCTCAATTTCCAGAAAATTATATAGACAACTTGTTAAATAGTTTGAAAATAATTTGACTGGCTATTGTGACTGCCTATGTGCCCAGTCAAATTCGTTTCAAAATATTCAACATAATGTTTATTACATAGAAAAGACACGCACTTCTTAAAACTTGACGGACTATTAAGCGATCATGACGGACTTAATTACGTCATTCAGGACATAAATAATTATGACGTCCGCCTACATGTGATTTAGTTGTGTATGACGTTATTATTATGATTGATTGATAAACTGGATTGGTCCATTCCTCATGCAGGAGATATTCTGATATCAGACATCCTCTCCGTGGCGCCGTTTCGAAACACCATCGACGCCGTTCAACTGCGAGGCAGCACAATCAGATCTATCTTCGAACGTTCCGTCGAGAAGTTCTTTGAGCGTAAGCATGGGAAGTTTCTACAAGTATCGGGTAAGCACACACATATATATATACAGCTCAGGAATAACTTAACATGTTTCCGAAACACAAACAGAAACACCGTCACACGTTAGTACACCTGAGAAATAATCTAACACATGTAAGTAAGAAATGTTCTGTTGAATATTTTAAACACAATTGGATTGGAAGACATTCCTGCCTTAGGCAGGAATGTCTTCCAATCCAATTATGTTCAAAATATTTAACAGCACGTTTTATTTTGCTTTGGAAACGTGTTACATTATCTTTGAGCTGTACTGTATCTCTCTAATATTAGATCGCGCCATCGCTAATGCATTACATTCTTTATTATGCAAATCATCTTGGTGAATATTTTGGGGATAATTTGATTGGAAGTTGTCATTGCCTATGGCAGTAACGGCTTCCGGTCAAATTGGTCTCCGAATAGTCATCAGCTTACTTGTATGATTGTTTTCATATCATATTGCCAAATTATATGTGACACCGCTATGACTGAGCGTATTGACCAAGGCAGATACGCTAGTTTTTCCTTCTGATTGGTTGAAAAGTAAAGCATGACAGCCACCATAGGCTTTGGAAATGTACCAACGTTTAAACTACTCAAGCCTGAATAGCTTTCTTTAGCGGCATGATAATAAGCTTAATATTATAGTATAGTTTACGAATGACGTGTTAGATCAGCTGAACAACTATTATATGAAGTTAGTTCTCCTTTAATACTGCCTGAAACACTGCAGGGGCAAGTGGCCCAAAATAGTTAATAAATTGATTATTGTTGTTATCATTATTATGTAAGCGATCCCACTGTCGTAGCCCTCGTCGGCAGCGCGGCGGAGATGGTATGATAATAATAATAATAATAATAATAATAATAATAATAATAATAATAATAATAATAATATTGTATTTCTACCGCCATTGTCAATGTACAAATAATCCTCATATGCCGTTGTCACGGCCCAGGTGTAATAAAGAAAATACGAAAAATACACTCGCCAGGAGCGGATTTAAAGGTGGGTGGGAATGGGAACGGATAGGGGTCCCACGTCTCAGGCCACCTCGTTTGCTCTAAGTCATTTTCTATACCAGTTGATAATTTATGCCGTTTACAATCAGACAGACCAGGTACAATAACTACCTCTTAGACGCACAAGAAACATTATGATATGTGCTTTCGGTTAAATTATTTTCAAAATATCCAACAGCGTGTATGCGTGATCTCAGTGAAATTGCGGTATTTGACTTGTATGCCTACATCAACGGTCACCATGACATTGCGAGCGTGAAAAGAATATGATACATATATCATATATACTTTCCATAGTACCAAAGGTTTAGTGAGTTGAACTATGGCAGGTTATAAATGCGAGGTCAAATAGCCCTTTTTAATTCGTCATAAAATTCAAATCGGTAAAGTAAATTAGGTCAACGATAATAAAGGGATCCATTTCTACCTATGCCACGCCCATTTCTAGCTATGCCACACCCATTTCTAGCTATGCCACGCTCATTTCTAGCAACGCTCTGCACATGCTTTGCGGGTGTTGGGATCAATTTATATACTTTGAATCCTGAATTTCCAGAATTTCAATTTCACTGTAACTATGCAGCTAACCTGTTGGCCACCTCTTGTTGGAAACATTGACAATCGCCTTCAGTCCCATTCTCTCTCCACCCTTTGGATAAATGGGTACCAGTGTAAAGACTGGGTATGTTGACAGTGGTGTAATAGCCTGAAAGGAAAGCCAGCCTAGATATTACCTTAATGGACCTTTCCCGTTTCAGCTATGCCCCACCCATCTCAAGCTACACTTCACCCACACCTCGCTTGCGTTGGGATCGATCAATCCCTAAGCTCCCTGACTATCAATTTTCAGAAAACTATACAGGTAAGCTGTTGAATATTTTGAAACTAATTTGACTGCGTGATGATGCTGCCATACGTCCAGTCAAATTAGTTTCAAAATATTCGACAGAACGTTTATTAAATAGTAAAGACATACAATTTGTACAACGTGTCGGACAATTAAGCGTTTAAGACGGCTAGATCGAGCCATTCATGCTGTAATTGATTATGACGTTATCGTACATGTCACGTAGTTATGACGTCATATGGTGGATGGATAAAGTGGAAAGGTCCATTTGACCTAGAAAGTAAAGTAAGGACTCGATACAGGCCAATAAAATCAATAACATTTCAACTCATCCACGACAACAATCCCATGCTTATGAACTTACTGATGGGCATGGGACCATGATCAATACGTAGGAACCATGCGTGTCTCGCGAGATCGCGTTCGATATGAGATCGAGAAAGGAATCACGTGTGTATTGAGTGGTCATTTTTTGTGTTGAGTGGTCATTAGCGTGGTAATTTTCGGCAGAATTTGGCAATAAAGTGAATTGAATCTTGATAGAACACAATGCATAGCCGACACTACGCTATACACATCAGACAATATTATTTCATCCTTCAATAGAAAAAAATACTTAAAGGTGCATATTCACACCAAAATGCTTTAAAATAAAATTACTGAAATTATATACATTTAGAGGCTTAAATTATTTACCTCAATGTAATGAAACTAAATAAATCTTAACATATCATGATTTCATTCCATATAAATAAATTTTGTATCCTTAGTTGTGAATTTGAATTAGAGGTTCGTGCCTCTAAGTAAATTTGGCAACTTAAAAAACGATATTAATTTATACGTAATGAAATCATCATATGTTAAGATTTATTTCGTTTCATTACATCTAGGCACAATTTAAGCCTCTAAAAGTAAATAATTTGAAGAACCATTCTGCTGTGAATATGCACCTTTATAAATATGGGGTTTTGAAAAATATCAGTCATTAGAGCAAGTCCACCTAGAATTTATGAGATATGTGCTCAAAGTGAAACGTACAACACCATCTGCAATGGTCTATGCTGAACTGGGAAGGTATCCTTTACAAATAAACGTACAATGCAGAATGTTAAATTTCTGGGCAGGACTTCTAACCGGTAAACATGATAAATTATCATACCAAATATACAAATATATGCATAAACCGTACAATGAGGAGGGGGTTCAATACAAATGGGTTAAATATGTCGAGTCAATCTTAAATAAAGCAGGATACAGTTACTTGTGGACCTCACAACAAATCATGGAAGTACAATACATAATATAAAGCAAAGACTCATCGATCAGTTCAAACTAACATGGCAAGAATCATTAAGTAATTTATCTAGGGGCGAAACATATAGAATATTTAATCGGAAATCTGTTTAGAGCCATACTGAAATAGGCCGCTGGACAGGAATAGCAAAAATCAACAGAACAAGTCCATTATGCAATAATAATGATATTGGTGACGAATACCATTACTTGTATCTATGTCCATTCTTTGAAGAATCCCGTAAATTATTCATACCTGCTTATTACTCTACACGACCAAACTACTATAAATTTGAAAAGCTATTGTCGACTCCCAACTTGACATTGCAAAGAAAACTATGCCAATTTGCTGCAAAGGTTATAGCTCACTTTGGGCAGAAATAGAAAAAATTTCTAATTTTGTATGCCGAGGTGTGCTATACAGCGAGATCAGAGACACTAGTCGCAATAGTTATGATACTCTAAAATGTGTACTTATCCCAGACCTAGTACTGAAAAACAACAACAATGATGACGATGACGACGACGACGACGGCGACGACGACGACGACGACGACGACGACGACGGCGGCGGCGGCGGCGGCGGCGACGACGACGACGACTACTACTACTACTACTACTACATCATTCTTTTTTTTTTTTTTTATGACACGATCAACGGATCGTGCGGGAAACCTTTAATATCCAAAAATATATAAACGGCTGACAAAACTATACAATACACTAACACTAAACAGACGTCAAAGAAAAAAACTACTTTAAAAAATTCGTCAGTCTTTCCATCATAAATATTATCATTCAAAATATATGCTCGATAAAAATATATACTACCGTAATACAATAAACGCCATACATACATCATTCGGTTTCTGAATAGGCCCGGTTAATTGATTTTGTAGCTGACAAAACGCGAGTATTTAAACATAAACGTTTTGTCAGCAGTACAGCGAACAATAGCAAATATCGCCGCTGCAAATTAATCTTTCTCTTTACTTCGCGAGAACGTTTCTGAAAATGTCCGTGATCGCTTGCGGCCTGAGTAAACAATAACAAACACCGCTGCTATTTTGGGGGAAAATTATCTGTGTTTACATAGAGATACTGATTCCAAAAATGATACAGATGGGGTTTAAAACATTACAACATTACATTATTTCTATACTCGGCAAACTAAGCAAATTTTAAATCATCATGGTGACGTTTTAAAACCATTCTATGGCGAAGTAGACCAAAACGCTGTCCCTTCAGTGGTATTGAGGAATGTTAATTTCAATTTGGAGGCCAAGAGCAGATCATTTTTGAAAACTTACCAGTTGAATGACTGCATCTACAACCGAGCCAGCCACTCCAGTGCTAAATTTCCAAAATATTCCTCTCTCGGCCCGCAAATGGGCACTCAACCAGCAAATATTTTGACATTCTTTAATCAATCCTGCCATTGAAGGGTTAATAGTCAGATTTTCATTTTCAGCTAATATCAATTTTAACTCCTCTGGTACTTCAATACAGGATCCGTAGTGTGTATGAAATAAAAATTATCGAGTTCATGGGTGATAATTCTACTAAGTTGGTTACACACCCTGTATATTTAAACCTTTCAATCTTCCCTTTCTTCATCAACCAAAAAAGTTCTCCTTGAAGGAAAATTAGCATACTGGCGCGAAAAATCGCTTTCAATGACACTAAGTTGTTCATGTTGTCATGGCCCGGTACCTTAGCACATCTATATATTTCCAAATTGTCAAAACCGCCATTGTAACAAGATAAATTAGGACCTCTTGCAGGCTGTTTGTAAGATACATTTGTACATTTTTTAAATCTCTAAATAAAATAATATTAGGTGTCAATTTCACGTGACTGATTCCGAAATCCTTTAAAACTGTTTCTACGTAATTCCAAACTCAAGAATGACTGAGCATTTAAGGAATAAGTGCTCAATTGTTTCCTCTTGCAATTCACAAAGAGGCCATCGATTACTGGTTGTGACGTGACATTTTTGTAATAGATGACCAAGCCAAAGTCTGCGATGGGGAAGTCCCCAAGCTACATCCTTTGCTTTATATGGTATGGTGGGCAGATGTAAATTTTTCCAGACAGTTTTCCATTCAAAGGATTTATAACATGTGTCATTCCAAACAGCAACACCTTTTGGTGATTTGGAGTGGTTTTGTATCAGAACTGTATACCAGTCATGGGAACTCATATGGCATTTGAATACATTTTCATCGTAAAGCAAGATGGGTGGAGTTATTTCCTGTTTGCTAGTGGAATTTTGTAATTTAAACCAATCCAGAGGAACTGCCTTTCTAATTTGAATTAATAATCTCTGAGCGTCGATGGTTTTCAGCTTACATTTCTCTGATAGGGTCTTCCTGGAAACCCACGCTCGGGAATCAGGTGTGATCACATCTGCTAAGTGCTGGATCCCTTTACTTGCTAATGATGGGAAATAAAGAGCTCTATTGGGCACGGTAATGTTATCATTTCCCCACAATTGTTTAAAGCATCTCACCATGCCAATGGTGATGGAGTGGTTTTAGAAAACACACTTAATGCCTTGCGTAAGTCTTGATATACCCCAGGAATCCCCGGAATGTTTGGGGGTGGCGTATTTGAAAAGAAGATACTTGCAACTGTAACTTTGGAGTAACTTGTGTGAAACGGTTGTCCAAGGCGAATCTTCATAAAGTAATTCATAAAGAAATTTCAGTTTTAAAAACGCACATTTTGTTGGTATGTGAACTAAATCTAACCCGTCTGTTTGTTCTTTGTTCACACACACGGCATTTGATACGAGGTTAGTTTTATCGTTCCATAAATATGCAAGAATTAAATGACTAATTTCAGTTTCTACATATTTTGGCATATGTACAACTGAGGCTGTATACCACAGCTCGGACAGTGCCAAATTATTAATGACAAAGTTCCTTCCAAAAATTGACAAATGACGCCGCCTCCAACCTGCTAGAATATGTTTCACTTTAGTAAGGCGATATGTCCAGTTCATTGAAGGATCCATTTTCCTATTGAAGTATATTTCCAATGTTGTCTGCCCACTTTATTCCCGTGACGTCATCATTTCGGGAATTCCACTAACCAAGAAACAAACCAACGGATTTATCCTTATTTATTTTTAGGCCAGATGCGTTCCTAAATTCAACCAGTGTCCTTTCTAGGCGACTAAAATCATAATTATCTCATATGAATACCGTGGTATCATCAGAATATTGTGAAACCTTCAAGGGTCTTACAATACCTGGTATGACAATTCCTTTGAATGTTTTATCTTCACGTATTGTTGCCCCAAATGACGCCATGGCAAGCACAAATAACAAGGGTGACAATGAACATCCTTGTCGAACGCCACGCTTCAAAATTACAGGGTCAGTTAAATGATTATTGACCAAATATCGACTACTTATATTAGTATGCAATATCTTGACCCATTTAATAAAAATTTTCCCTAAGCCAATACAACGTAAAGACTTAAAAAGAAAATCCCACTCTAGCCAATCAAATGCCTTTTCATTATCAAGACTAATGATTGCTGCTGGTATTTTGTCTTTCTCCACTAAATTAATTAAATCCCGTATAAGAAAGACGTTTGTTAAAATGCTTCGGCCTGGAATATCACAGGTCTGATCAGCGTCACTCACTTCCTCCAAAACTCTGCTTAGTTTTAGTGAGAGAGCTCTTGAAATTATTTTATAATCCACACACAGCAGAGATATTGGTCGGTAATTTCTCAAATCTTCCCTTTCACCTTTCTTATAAAGTATTCGAATGTATGCCTGAGACATGGAAGGTGGAAGGTTGCCAATTTCCAAAATTTCATGTATGACCTGCAGCAATGATGGGCCTAGTATACGCCAGAATGTGCTATAAAATTCTGCTGTAAGGCCATCACAACCAGTAGTTTTGCCTGTTTTCATACCATGTAAGGACTCAGTTAAATCTTTTAATGTTAAACATTGATCGCGCATTACACGGCATGAATCAGGCACTTGATGTTACCTAAAACATTAGCAGCTGCTGTAGCATCACATCCTTCGGACGAATAGAGACATTGATAAAAAATGTTGAACAGCTCTTGTTATATCAGCTGTTGAATCAAGATTTACACCATCATTTGATTTTACACGTCTAATAATTTTTCCTATGCCCCTATCCGTTTCCAAACTGCAGAAAAACTGTGTGGGTTTTTCACCCTCAGCCTGCATCTGAGCTGGTGACCGAATTTTGGCACCTTCAAACATATACTTATCTAACTCATTTATTTTGTTCTTTATTTGAATTAAAAGGTCGCTATAGCCTTCTTCTCCGTTATTTACTTTATTGTAGGTTCGTAATAAAAGTTTATCCAAGGCCTTCCTTTGCCTTCATCTATCTCGTGCTGGTTTATTATCATACTGCCGTTTACCCTCCTCCCACCATTGAATCAATTTTTCATATGAGTCCTTTTTCCCGAGCCAATAATGCCAAAAGTGTTGGATAAGCTGATAATATTTAACATTATGATGGAGTGAATTATTAAATTTCCACTATCCATTCCCTTGCTTAATCCAGTCAGCATCATCTAGGGCAATACACAGCATGTTGTGATCCGAGAATGCTACAGGTACACGTTTGTCTGAGTTAGTTTGCCTTTAAACGACTCCTGCAAATAAATCCTATCTATTCTTGACGCAACATGCTCATCACGTGGATACCACGTGAACTGTTTTCCATCAGGATTCAACAGCCGATAACTGTCAAATAAGCATTCTCGATCACATAGACAACTGTACAGGGAAGCTGTTGAATATTTTGAAAATAATTCAACTGGAACACGTTCTTGTTATATTTTAAACATAATTAATGAATCCATTTCCTCACTCAATCATATGACGTCATAATCAACTACGTGATGTGTGTGAATGACTCGATATAGTCCGTCATTAATACTTAGTCGTTCGACACAGGCGACACTTTGTACGAATTGTATAGCTTTACTATTTAATAAACATTCTGTTGAATATTTTGAAACTAATTTTACAGGGTGCTGTTGCTGCCTTAGGCAGCAACTTCACTCAGTCAAATTAGTTTCAAAATATTCAACACGTTTCCCTGTATAACTTTCTGGAAATTGATAGTCAAGAAGTTCAGGGATCAATCAATCCCAACACGAGCACCGTGGTTAATTAGGGGTAGACAGGGCATAGTCAAAACTGAAAAGGTTTTTTAAATTGCAAGACATTGCTGCCTAATACATAAGGCTTCCAATCAAATTATGTTCAAAATATTCAACAGAACCTTATGTTCTATTAACAAATACGTTTCTTCTTTTATTTTGCAAACATGTAAAGTTATTTCCGAGCTGTACTTTAATGTATGTATCGTCATATTATTTGATTTCAGGTTTTGAGGTGACATATGATCTCAGCAAGCCGGATGGAAGTCGCGTGGTTAAGCTTTTGGCTCGCTGTACCAAATGTGTAGTGCCACAACTAGAACGACTTCAGGAAGATCAAGTTTACAAGGTGGCATTGGGTAGCTTCATTTATAACGGTGGTGATGGCTATCGCATGATTAAATACGAGGCCATTAGTCATTCGTATTATGGTTAGTAAATAACAAATGTTAAAGGATAACTAACCTCATCTCTTGATAGCTATTCAGGTGCTCTAATATGCCAGTCATAAACTATGCTTTTTTATCATGCCTCTAAAGAAAGATATCCAGGCTTTAATAGCTAAATGTTGCTACATTTCTACACCCTATGATGGCTGTCATGATTTACTTATCAACCAATCAGGAAAAAACTAGTTTATCTGCATTGGTATATACTGTAGCTCGCTGGGGTACGCGCTGGTCCCCCATGTCGCTCCACTCCACTGCACCGCATGTACAGGACGCACGGGATGGCTGGTTATCTGCGGTTCTCGGGGATGTGGATCCTGTATCACATCTCTCCAGAAGTTACAAAGACCGGCCTCAAGAGCCGGTGGAACGTTCATGTTCCAGTGGGGCCGTGCGACCATTGCCGCAGAGATTGAACCTCACCATCTCGTCCCAAATGTTGGTTTCACTGGTATGACGGTCCATTACTAACTTATAAGTCTGGACAAGATGATATAATTAAACAGTCACAATTAATAACTATACAAACAATACTACTTGTTTAACAGTAATGAGCAAATAATACAGTACATAGAGCTATCCGGTGTTCTTTCTACATGGTCTCGCCGAAGGTACCACGCAGACTCGTAAATCCGCAGAGGTATCCCCGCAAGGGAGCATCGCAACGAGGCTACTTGGTAGTTTGATATAAACTAATTACACACCTAACACACACACAAAACATTGTTGTTGCAAGAGGAAAGTGCCTTGCACGGGCCTCTGTCACAGGAAAATGCCTTCAACGCCAAAGCAGAGGAAAAGAGCTGGCAAAAAGGGCCACTCTTTTGTTCAAACAAAAAGCTAGGTGCTGGTCAATCCTAGTGAAGCCATAATTAATATGATGCACACTGGTTTACGTGAAGACGGGTCGATTGATTTCCGAAGAATTCACAGGCCCACATCTTATGTAGGTCCAAAGATACTGCATTGGTAGTTTCCGCTTTATTTATGCGGGACTTCTGCTACATTCTAACCTACCATTTGGTTATTAGATACGATTCCAAGCTTTGGCCGCAAGTGGCAAGGATTCTTACCTATCTTTAGACACATATCTCTGACTGGCGAAGATGCCCAGCTTCCCGAAGGTCGCCCCGCATAGCATCTACCTCAGAAAGACAGCAATAGCTCCCGAATCATGTGACGATCTGGTCACCCTTGTCCCGCAACCACATATAATATCACCAAAACAAGTTTAGTTCAAAAAAGCAGTTTAGAAAGTGAAATATCGTTTATGGTGGGGAGTAAGAGACATAAATCCATCGCTAGTGACCTTCCCGTGAGGGGGTGGTGGGTTCTAAGACCTCACCCATACACTACACTGATTTGGATGGAGATCTGCGTCTCGTCCATCACCCGTGTGCTAAGGAATTAACATATTACCTGCCATTAGGGTTAAGTTCCAGAATGCCCGGAGATGCACTGCAGGCCGGTGTCACATAATAAATAATTTAATTTCTTTTCGCAGTGCTTCCTACATTGGCGGGGGAATCTAAACTAACTAGTATCCGAAGATACAGGGGGAGGGTATGTACGTGGGCACTTTAGTCGTCACCGCTCGGAAACCCCAATAGTTTCCCAGAGTCGGATCCTGCTAACGCGTCGATGGGGAATCCAAACAATTATTACGCCTTGCGGCTGGAGGAGCGTGGAAAGAGACAATAACTCAATATTAATAAGAAGCCCTAAGGCAATTGGCCAATTTTACACAACCTAGCCGGTGTGTGGTGTTACATATCCACTACAGCCGGAAAAGAGGCGTACACAATGTGTCTCTTATGGAGAGATTTCCCTAACCACTTTTAAACCTATCCTATCGAGCTAGAATAGCCAGGTTTAGTCAGTAACATGTCAGGCTCGAGCAATTGGAGCATGATCAGCGACCTCGGTGTGAAATTGATGCTGGGGGAATATAGTGATGCGGATATAGTATTGCCGTATAGTATTACCTAGTGTACTGCGTCCTAGAGTTTTTATATAGAAGCAAAACATAATAACTAGGATGGCTACTTGCCATATACACAACTAACTAATACAGTGCTAACGATATGTCACAGGTCATAGGGCCTAACAGTGCCGTTAGTTGAGAGCACATGGAAATAAAGATAATATTTACAGTATGAAACGGAAAGTATAAAAATGCGGTCGGACAGACCAGGCAGGTACCTATTAGTCATCAGTACCACTTGTGGAAATAATTAAATGCACACTAGTATAGTTACTTGAGTACCTATTGGTCATCGGTACAGTAAGAGTTCATAAATCACGGAAATTGATACGCTACAGTTGAGTAGCACGAGATGGCACGATCTTGAATGCAGAGAAGATTTCCGCAGGCAGACAGTTGATGTGGCTCACTCTCATGACGGCGAAGAAGAATGGATAATAAGGATGTCCATTAGATAGTCAGAATAACTGTTACATAATTTAAACAGTTGTTGTAAAGTTTCTGTCTGGTGTAAGTAAATATGCATGTACAATAACTGGGTACATGGTGCGGGATACGTCGCATGGCTCTTGCGGCACACCAAGCAGAGTCCCACCAGACTGTGGTCTAAAAGTTAATTAACACACACGACTTGCAGCTCGGAAGTTTGATACCACTTTTCAGCATGGTTGGAAGATCCGGCGAGTTATCCTCCAAGAATCACCATCAGCTCTATGTCCCATAGAATCACATCGGTCCCGCAAGGCCCTTCCGCAGGAAACTCCTCTGAGAAAGTTCCGGAAAGGGAATTCTTATATTAGTTTATAGCCCCCGGATCGCCATCCGGGAGTTTCCAAAATTGTTTTTGCGACAAGGTCTTAAGACTCCTCACTGGCGCCGGAGAGCTCAATTCCGAACGGCACCGCTGTGATGTTGGTACCACAGTCGGTTAGCAGTTGTCCCGCGTCTTGCACTGAGCAGGTCCAGCAGTCTTCCTGACTGTGTCGGCTTCCCGCCGATGGTGCTCTCGATTCTCATTTTTTCGCCCCTTGTATACTACTCGTGACGTCAGAGGCAGGATGCTCCAGCCAATATGAGGGCGAGCAGTAGCCAATTAGCGTCCAGCAAGAAGTGGTGACGTAGCTATCACCTGAACATCACATTCCCCATTCAGTTAATGCATACACTCTATTACGACGTCAAAGCAATATTTTGTAGATAATTTAAACGGGAGTTTTAATGATAACTCGGCCATTTCTGGTCCGATTTTAACAAAGTAAAAAGTTCTGTAATCCTCGTTTTATTCTAGTCCTGAGTGGTACCAAGACTGACAAGAATAGTGCGATTTCAGAAAATCACAAGTACCAACTCGGTACACTATAAGCACGCACTCTCTCCCAATCCCTACACGTGTTGCCAGGGAAACTCTGACGAACGCGCATGCGCTCTACGTGTTCTTACGGACTTAGCCGTTTTAACGAAACCTCTCTTATAGGGCTTTATACACTCGTACTATCCTACTCAGGGGGGGGGGGGCGTGCTTGGAGCGCACCCAGAACGGTCGTCCCGCACTCAGCTTAGCTGGGATGGTCCGTACCCATCCGATTGATCTGCACTACACCACGCTCAGTCATAGAGGTGTCATCTATCGTTTGAGAATGTGGTGTAAAACAGGTAAGGTGTCGAATATTTTTAAACATATTTGACTGCATTAGGCAGCAACAACTTCCACTAAAATTAGTCCCAAGATATTCAACAAGATGAGTATTACATAATAAAGAATGCAATGCATTGGTACTTACATGACAGCACACAATATCGCTTGCGGAGGCAAAATGTCGGCGATCACTGTTCAACATGTACGCGATATTACAAAGCAGATAATTGTGTTACATATAAGGGAATGTGACAGGATGTGAATTATATGCTATCTATATACCATAATCTATTGGTGCAATATAACATTTGAGATTAGATTAGCATCCATTTAAGATGTTGCGTGTACTAACAGCATATTTCTCCAAGGCAAATAGTATTGGGGTAATATACCATAGTTAGGTTCAAATTAAAGACATTTCTTGCCTATTGAGTGTGTATAAGTTTGACTAAAACATCAACGAGGCATGATATTCTAATGCTTCCATCAATGTGGATTATTGAGCAATAGCAGAGTACCTTTGGCATAATTATCTTACTAAATGCTGGTTTCATTTTGAATTTATCTGAAAATTAAAAAAAAAGCTATTATTAAAAATTAACTGTAATAATACTTAACCATATTATTGTTTGTCGTTTATTTTGCTGAATGAGAAAACAGGCATGATTTTTGTAAAGACGTATGTATTGTCTTAATATGTTATTGGGGAAAAACAGCATTCTGATGGGAAGCACATGTGCATTCGGGAAAATCAATGGAAAGAGATACAGAAACAAAATAATGTTTGTTTTAACTTGAAGAGAGTTTCAAACTATTGAGCAATGCCAAATCTTTGATTGACTTTTTTACGTGTCCGCAATATTATTAGCCAAATTGTCTACCAGCATTCTAAGGGGCATATGCATGTTGTGGCCGGGTGACCACACCTGTCCTTCTAGCTCTCAAGGCCGGGTTTGGTGTCGTTGGGAGGGATGGGGAAGCATTCCTCATCTTAGTATCTTTCGAGCTCCGGGTCGGCGTGGTCAGGTCACTTAATCATAGACCGCTCAAGCCCTGGAGTCCTTCTAGGTGGCTCTCGGTTAGGTTTCTTGGGGCTTGCGACGCCATCCCGTGGGCGTTTTCTTAGGACTCCCCCCACAAACATTTGCTGGCCGGAGCAACCAGCCATCTCCTTGGAGACGCACAGGTATGGTCCGGCCTTCCCGCCATGGCTAGCTGCTGGTACGTACATGACGCAGTCGGGTAACTGTACCTCCTCCAGTGAGCGATGGGTTGCGCTCTTCTTTGTCGTTGCCATCTCAGCTGGTAGTTTTCCTTCTTCAGTCGTAGCGGAGGAAGAGTGTGCTGAGATATTCGGTAGTTAGTTCTGTTGTGGAGGCGGATGTGCTTTCTGTGGTTGTGGTAGTTGTTTTTTCGTGGTTGTGGCAGTTGTTCTTACTGTGGTGGCGGCAGTTGTTCTTTTACACATGGTGAAAGCGTGTCCCAGGCCAGTGGTTCCTTCTCGCGAGGGTACGGTCGGATTATCTGCAGGGGGAGGGAGGCATGTACAAGTAGAGTGTGTGCGTAGAGAGGCGGGAAGGACATGTGGTTCTCTTTACCGCAGGTGGCTTTAGGTTTTCCCGACCAGTATTTGAACAAAAAGGAGTTGGGTGGTGAGGGTCGTTACGTTGCTAACGGTCACTAGTCATCCGGTCAATCTATAAGAGTTTGGTCATGAGGGGTAGTTGGTGCTAGTACCAACTCGAAAAGTTCCACGTAGGCCGAAACAAAGGCGTGCTTTCTACTTTAATGTGTGGTCGAGGAGGAATTCTTTTAGTGGGTGCCGCCTGGTTGATCTAATGTTCTCAGAAGATGTCCAGAAGCGGGCCTTCAGTGTGTGCCTATTTCTAGCAAATTAGGGGATTCAACGCTAGGCAGTAGTTTAGCTAACCTAAGTGTTTTGTGGTCTAAGGCCTCAAGCGGCTGCAGAAGGATGCGATTGGTTAGGCTAAGTGAGAACCTCTACCCTCGCAAAGTCAGACAAATCTTTCGCACAGAGATGAAGATCGGCTTGAGCAACGTCAAAAAAGTTCTGACAAGGTCCAAGGGTGGGCTTTCTGAGTTGCAGACATGAGACGGGCTCATATAACTTAAAGAGGAAAGAGTTTAGGAAATGTCCGCTAGGCCGTATCAAAAGGCGACACCATTAATGACGCTAATATATCTCTTCACGGCGAGCAGAGCTAAGACAGGTGATCTCTTTTATAATTCCCTAGGCAGAAAGAAAAGTAAAAGGCTGTTACAAAAGCGATGAAGTGCTTAAGCCGGTATTAATCTGTAAAGAATAGAAAACTTGATTAGTTAGTACATTTAAGAATTAACGAATGCTTTCAAGTCCTAATAGAGTGGTAGAAGTAGCTCATCACAGGCAGTGTATGTGGAAGGCAGTGGAAGGTGGCTTGTCCGCGGTCCTTCTTCTGTATCAGATTGTATCAGATTGAAGCGTGAATCTCTTGAGTAGCACGAGCAGTGGCAGAAGGTCTTACAAAGCGGCGGAATAATTTAGGCTGTTAGTTGGTCGCTATAATCCCTCTTAGCAGCTGTTAAAAAAGGAGATTCAGTGTTGGCAGCTTTGTTGTTGATCGATCACCGCGAGCGGTCAAAGTAGTAATTCGACGGTAGAAGTCGTACAAGTGGTAGCAATTCGAGCAGGATTTGATGAACCACCAGCGCTGAGTCTGGTGGAAGTCTGGTCAGGTTTAGTGCAGAACTGGCTGATTTTATATTAGCCAGCTCTGCATCCCATTATTTTCTGACAAATAGACACCTTCTTAGATATGGCCTCAGCCAATCAGGGGTCGCTAGCATATCAGTGTGTGAGCTCCGGCCACATCTAACCGAGAGAGTCAGCTTGTCAGTGGCATTGCCGAATCTGTGGTTCTTGAATCATGGTAAGTGCTGCTTGATGCCAGTCCTGAGGCTGCTTCTTTCTAAAATATCCTCGGGGGTGTGGCGGATTGTCTTAAGAAGATGGAATCCTGGCGCTTTCTAATGATACCGGCAAGGATAGTAAATACATCCTAAAAGGTGGGGTTGGGGGTGTGTGGGGGTAATATAACATAAGACTCAGCCTAAGGTTTTTACTATACCTCCGCTTCAGGATAATCCAGACTACCTGAAGACGTAGATATAACACTACATCCTAAAATGTGTCTACCCGGGCAGTGGCATCGTGCGTACGTGACCATATCCTGCCTTATGAGAAAACCTTCTATTACAGGAGTTCTGTCAGTGGCCCGGTGAATGCGCAGGGGAATCAAGTCGTATCTTAGACATCTTTTTGCTTTTTCCTCTGCGATTTGGCATTGCCGCGTTTACTGGATCAGGGTTGGCTGGTCCTTCCCGTTACCCGAACACAATGTTCATGTTGAAGATTTTCGGTACTACTTTTCTATACTACACTCACCACTACAACCGCAAGAAGACTTATGATGTGAATGATTACTGCGACAATCAATCTTCTCGTAGCTGCAGTTGGATAGTTACAGCTCGCCTCTTCACAGATGGACCGAAGATATTCTTATGTAACTGGGCCTGATCTGACGTACTGAAGATTCGTGGTAAGGTACGGTGTTTCTCCGTACTTTCTTAGGAGTTCTTTCAATAACGACCAAACTAGTGCCTTGTATTTACAAGGTTATGATTTTATTCTTAAGTCTAACTTTACAATAACTTATATATCAATGTGACTTATACTGTCACTGAAATAGATTTATACTTTATAATATAACATTGGTACTAACTACGTTCTTGTATTCTAACTCTGACTACTTTACTGCTACTGATTACTCTCAACACGGCGGTTGATATGATATCTAGCTAGCCTAACAATTCTCTCTTACTCTAATTTATTCGGAGAGAATTCGGTACACGACACGCTACGTTTGGGGCACAGCACCTGATTAACTTTTCAATAGACAAAGTGCCTATTATATATCTTTTGCAGTTTCCTACCCTGCATATCTATTATGATATATATATCTATACCTATTATAATACATAGATTTCTGTTCTCATTATACTTCTAGGCACGCTATAGTCAGAGTTTGATTGGCCCGGACCATCTTCCCTCCAATCAACCTCTGCATATCTCTTCCTAGAAGTTTTACCTACTCCTCTTGGTCCTTCCGACCAATCCTGCTTCTTCTACCATTCGATTTTACTTCGAAACCTTATTCCTTTAGTTTCTCTGCCACAGAGTTTGACTAGAGTTTGACTAGATGCTCATTGATTATGACGTCATCTCGGCCAATCAAACTCTGGGCTTCTCTTCTGGGCTGGTTCTGATTTGATGCGATCTGTCAGCTAACTAACAACATTACAGAATGTGTTGTTGTAGCATGCCTTCCTTTGATTGACATATAGTTGATATACAAATTTCGATTGTGTTATTAATTCCTACAGGACGCTACAATGCCTCTGTCCTGTCCCTTGCCTATCTTGGATAAGCCTGTAGGAAACGAACGTTAATAAGCACATGAGCTGTATAATCTCATTGCCAGCTGGTGTTGTTGTACTTGCTTAAGGGAGTCGGAATGCCGACCGTCAACAACTAAATGTCAGTCTGTCACCTATACTTTCCTATAATCTCTCTCGATTCCCATCGATTCTTTTCTCTCGAATATTTACTAAACTACTGGCCGAAACGACTGCTGAATATTATAAAAGTGTGTGCCGATCCCACAGCAACAACTTTTATCTTCAACTATTGACAGATATCATCAACCCAGAACTGTCGGTTCTAATTTCCATCTATTCCAATTCCTAACTTTTTAAATGAATATAATAGTCACAGTTTCGATACGGTTTCGATTCGGTTTCTGCGAAACTGTATATCATCAGCACTGGTCAAAGTCAACCCGTGCAACATCCTACTATGTACCCAATACTACGATGCTGATTCAGTCCTTAGCTCACCTGGTATTTTCAAACATGACTTTCACTGAGGTCTTACTTGCAAATATAAGACATCTAACGGGGTCATGACTTCCCATAAGACAATCCGATATCTACAATGTGTCGTATTGACTCTAAAAAGGACTTCATTTTTATATCAACACCCATATGCAATCTAAGTTAATAAATAAACTTCAGCAGAGTCCAAAATATGTATTATTAACATCTATCTGCTAACCTCCAGGTCGTTAAGAATACATCAATTTGATGGGCCCCTACCTGTAAGTGAAAATATGATCAATAAAAACCTTTCTTCTTGGACTAAGTGCTTTCTGTCTGTAACGTGGTGCGCGCGATCTAAGCGCTCATGCGGATCAGCCGCGAAGCACACCATTATTCACCACGACTAGCATAGCACATTTATTCTGATACATCCGAGAGACTAATGATACCTTGTGTATAAAATTCCAAGCGTTGTTTTCGTTTAATTTATGTAATTTTAGGTATCCTGTATTCAGACGTGCTCATAAACTACGTTAAAAAGTTCTCGCCACTGACGCAAGGTCTTCATGGACGGATACTTTTCGGGAACAGTACACATGCTTGGCCAGAAGAACAGGCTATCGCACTGCGTCCGTGCTATACAAATGCATCACAGAGAATGTGTCCTCTAATACATATTCTTCTATTAGCTGCATTAACTATCCTTTCTCTACAGTCATAACACATTCCTTTTGTACAATATAAACTCAGAGTCTTAACCCTTTAACCCTCGAATTATTTTTTAAATTTCAATATTTTCATAGAAAATGTTCATTTGCAACCCAAGAGAAAACGATTTTTGAAAATGTAACACTGGAATTACTGGCTCGATAACATTTTAAAATTTCAATTTTTTCATAGAAAATGCCCATTTGCAAATAAAGAGAAGACTATTTTTTGAAAATTTACCACGGGAATGACTGGCTCGATAATCGCTAGAACAGTGCAGAAGCCGTTTTTGGCTGATATGAGTGTTAAAGAGCTAGTAGAGGGATCAATTTCTAGCAATGCCCCGCTCATTGCTAGGTAAGATCCGCCCATCTTTACGCATTTGGACATGTGAAACCTGTATTGCAGGAATCTAAACTCCGAGGTAGCTATGCAGGTACGTTGTTTAATATTTTGAAACTAATTTGACCGTGGGCTGTTGCTGGCCATGACAGCAAAAGCGCCGAATCAAATTAGGTTCAACATATTCAACAGAATGTTTATTAAACAACAACTAAACCTAAAATGGGATTAGATATAGAATTAGAGAACGGAGCCATAGAAATTTGTGTTTTCTCCAATTACATACGATTACCTGCTCGCGATGAACGTAAAGATGAAATTATATGATGCTACGCGTGTTTCCTTAATGCTATGTAAGAAATAATCACGAAGATGTTCTGTTAATTTATTTATTAGTGTTGTTTAACATATTATATTAATGGCAAACTGCTATCCGCCAAGTAATTGTTTGAAGGAGCTGGGTTTTTTATTTTCTATTTTCTTATCCAATCTGTTTGCATCATCTTTCCTACCCACACACCCACACACCCACCCCACACACCTCTCTCTCTCTCTCTCTCTCTCTCTCTCTCTCTCTCTGTGCCCGACGATGCCATTGTGGAAATGTTACAATAAACTATGTTTAAATCAACATTCAATGTAATTTCAACAGCTGGGCCGCTCCAAAAGCCCTCTTGAACAAACTTGATTCATGTCACCACAAACAGAACGCACCACCACCACCATAGTCGCCACCATCACCACCATTACCACCAACACCACCGCCGCCGCCATCACAAGCACAAGCACCGCCGCCACCACCGCCGCCGCCGCCTTCACCACCACCACAACCACCGCCACCACCACAACCAGAACGCACCACCATCGTCGCCACCATCACCACCACCACCAACACCATCACCGCCGCCACCACGAGCACAATCACTGCCGCTACCACCGCCGCCACCACAACCACCACCACTACCAGTAGCGCTGCTACTACCACCACCACCACGAACACCACCACCACCACCACCACCACCACCACGAACACCACCGCTGCCGCCGCCGCCGCCGCCAAAAGCACCACAACCATCTTCACCACCACTACCAGTATGACCACTACCAGCACAACCACCACCATCACCACCATCATCATCAGCATCATCATCATCAACATCATCAACAACAACATACGACTAGCACGTGATTTTAGAGATAGGAACTAATATTTCCAGGTAAATAATGTCGGTTTCCTTCTGACTAAAAGGTTATCAGGAATTTAAAAATACTGTAACAAATTTGCATAGACTCCACAGATTCTAAAATATCTCTTTGCAACAACAAGCCAAATCTGTCATCCTCTAAACGATATGAACTTGACTCACTTTTCTGACACCAGCAGATAAAGGACCTGTAACTGTCATTTTATCCAGGCAAAATTATCTTTGTGAGGCTCATAGAACTTATATCATCCTACAGATCGCGGTTCAGAATGCTAAAAAATTCGCAATGCGTTGATTATTTTCTCAAACGCGTTGCCATCAGACGCGAGTTATGTTAAAAATACTGGAGATTTTCTTTCTAAATTATCGAAATTGACATTTCCAAATGATACATTGCTCGTAACATTTTGACATTGATTTTTATGTCCACAAAAATAGACATTGAAACAGAAAAGCTTTCCATCGATATCCTGATAGAAGATGACCAGATGGTGAAATTCTAGATCGTTTAGAACACAAATGAAATGCGACGTGGGGATTTCCAACAAATATGGGCGCTGAATAGAAAGAAGGAATTTTAACTATTTCATGACGAAGCCAACCAAAAGCGGTCTCTGCAGTGGTCTTGAATAATGTCCATTTGCAAGTCAAGAGAATACTATTTTGTGAAAATTTACCCCTGGAATAACTGGCTTGATAACAGAGCTTAGTTATTCCAGTGGTAAATTTTCAAAAATAATCTCCCCGTGGCCTGCAAAATGGGAATTCAGTAAGCGAATATGGTAGGTTTCTTAAATAAATTTTGCCATTAAAGGGTTAAGCAAATCATGTATGAAGCCTCTTTTAATTAAAATAGCCTATTTGATGACATTTTTATGATCTGGCAATATTCATAAAATGAATTTTGGAAATTCTACTATCTATCGCTGTTATCTAATCCATAGCAACAGAAAATTGTAAATGAGACATGTTCGCTGTTGATTGAATCACTCAGTCTACGAGTCTATTCAACCTCATTTCTCAGAAGCATAGATTCAGAGACCATTAGACAACGGATGAATCCACTTTTAGTTATGCCTCGCCCATCTCTAATTAAGCTCCACCCATGCATTGAGCATGTCGGGATCGATTTATATACTTTGAGCCCTGAATTCCAAGACTTCCAATTTCAAAGAAACTATACAGCCACCGAGGTAACTATACAGGTAATCTGTTGAATATTTTGAAACTCATTTGCCTGGGTGATGTTGCTGGCTATGGCAGCAATAGCTCCCAGTCAAATTAGTTTCAAAAGAACCTAATTTACTAATAATGGTAAAGCCACACAATTCGTACAACTGACGAACTTTTAAATGCTCGTGGCAGACTTAGTTACGTCATTTATTAAGCATTTGATTGTGACGTCAGTCTACACGTGGCGTAATTGATTATGACGTCATATACTTCACTAACAGGTTCATCCATTAAAAACTCTCAAAATGTTGTGATTCAAATTTCGAACCCTTGAGCAACGAACCTTTCCGGTTTTAGCTATGCCCTGCCCACCTCTGGCTAAGCTCCACCCACACGTCGCCGTGTTGGGATTGATCGATCTCCGAATGCTCTGGCCATACATTTTCTGAAAACTATGCAGGTAAGCTGCTGAATATGCTGCAACTAATTTGACTGGGTGTTGTTGCTGCCTATGGCAAAATATTCAACAGAATATTTATTAAATAGTAAAGACATACAATTTAGTCCAAGAGCTACTGGGGTGCTTAATCACCAGAAAGAGGCCAAACAAACTGATGCTGTTTTTAGATAGCCCGATATATGTAGTATATGAAATGAGTATTCTTAGTTGCTGAATATATTCCGATTTTTTTTAATTGGATGATTTCAAAGGTTCCTTGATATTTGACGTACCTGGCAAATTAGGGGTAGGGAAAATTCAAAGTCATATCTCTCTCTTATTTATATACCTAACGTTACCCAAGGCTCAGCATATTAAAGGCAATGAAGGCCTCTTTCAGCTGATACTAAACAAAGAACCTACGTTTGTTGTGTTGTGTATATTATTTTAAATAACAGACAGGACGGGGTAATTTTCGAAAATGTTATTCAAAGAAAATGTTTTCTTAAATAAGTTTACTTTCTAAATTAAAAAAAAGGTTTCTAATTCCAGTCACTATATAATCTCAATTCATTGTATGTTACAACTAAAGACTTTCTCTAAAGTAGTTTTCTTTTTCTGATGTAGAAGTCCAGTCATAAATGTCCTAACAGCAAGAAAAGCGACAAGTGCATTCTGCATGTTGGAGGCAAAACTTCTGATCCAGTCGTGCCATGCACTGATGAGCACTGGCAATCTGTAAAAAAACGTTTCAGAAAAGAGACTGTTCAAATGGAAATCATCAAAATATAAAAGTGTATGTGACAATCTTCCTAGTGATTATTCAGATCATGCTGGGTTTCACCCAAAATGTTAGTACAACTTTACCGCTATTTCTAGGGATGAAGACAAGCACGTGGGCACTGAACAATCCTCTGTCAAACCACTGTTACGGTATGAAGTGGAAGCGATGACAAGTGGATATTCGGCGATATTTCAAAGTAAATGCCTGTTTTGTGAAAAAGAGAAAAGAGAAACTAATCGGGAATCTCTCGGACTTTGTGAAAGTATAGATGCTGCTAATAGCATGCAAACTGCTGCAAGAAAACTAAATGACTGGGTACTGTTGACAAAAATAGGTGACATAGATTTGGTTGCCAAGGAAGTTAAGTATCCCACAGTTGTAGATGAGCCTATCTGAAGAAAGTGCATGCAATCTCATCTGTTTCAACCACGTCTACAGCAGCTGATGACTCTTCCCGCACAATTCATAACAAGGTATTTTCTCAGATTGCAGACGGCGTTCAGTCATTCATCATTGATGGACGACAACCAGAAATGTTGATATCCATTCATCAGCGCTACTTTGCTAGTCTTGCAGCCCATTGAATCATTGCTTCTTCTTATGCTGCACAAGAACTGGAAGAAAAACTGTTAAACCACTTTCAGGGCTTCCTAAAAAGTGTAGAACAAAGCAAAAAAGGAGGAAACATCCTTTACTCCAATATCTTCGACAGTGATGATGCAGTTGACGTCGCTTTTCAAAAAGCCATGTCAATGCATGCTAAAGTCAATGATGTTGCTTTACACTTGCGAAAGGTAATTCTCGACGTGCAGAGGGAGTCCAGTGATTTACCTCATCCATTCACTGCTAAAGTTGCAAATCGTGGACAGGCAGAGATTCCAGATATCTTGAATCAGTTTTTCAGTATGCTGTATACTGGAAGACCTGGCACAGCCGATATTCCCAACAGAGTTCAGCGATACATCAGCTCTTCCGTTGATGATGCAGTCTATGCCACAACAAGAGGGCTGGTTAAGCCTGCGAAACACTTATTGGTTGGACTAGGATTGAAAAGCCTCATGGGTAGTAGGCGAATCAAAGAAGTTTTGAACTGTGTTTGTCATTCTATAAGCTACCATACCGCTGAAAGTCTTGAGACAGAAATTGCCATGTCAGTCAAAGAAAAGGACACAGCACTTCCTGATGGCCATCTGAGAAAGGCTGGATTAGGAACAGGTCTAGCCTGGGACAATTACGATGAGAACACCGAAACATTGTCAGGCAGTGGGACATTGCATGACATTGTAGGCATATGCTACCAAAACCTAGTGGATGCTGGTGAGCAATCCAGGGAATCGTTAATGATGGTTATTAACTTATCCACAGCAGATAAAGGTGAAGATATCAGAAAGAGGACTCGTAAACGAAGGTTTGATGTAGCAGATACAGGGAAATCGCATGCATCATACAGGGAGAAGCCAAGAAAAGAAGGATTTGAGTATGCTGTTAGAACCAGTGGTGATCCGCCACCAAGTCTTCTCCCAACTAAGAGAAAAGATCAAGTATGGTCGCACCCCTTAACTCCTGTTCCTTTGTCGCTTGCACAACCTGATGGCACCATGAAGAAGACAGACAAATCAAAGTCGATGCACACTTTAGAGGATAGGGTGAACAGTAACACACCACAACCACCGCCACAATATGTATATATCCAAGATGTGATGTTTCTGATCCAAGGATTGGTGGATGTGCCGGAGACATCTGGAGGGATTGCCAAATTCATTCTAAGAAAGATGTGTAAAGTTGGTGATGAGGTGCATTTTATCTGCGACAGAAACCAAGAGAAATCAATTATGGGAGCAGAAAGAACAAACCTTGCCTTGCAGGGAACTGTGCCAGCATCAGATTTCAGAGTAACTGGCCCAGACCAAAGATGGCTAAAAGACTTCCACTCGCGTCTTAGTTCAATTGTTTTCAAGACGTCTTTCCTTCAGTTTCTAGCTGGCGAATGGCAGAAGGCCAGTTATGCGAAGGTGTTAGAGAGGAAAGGGTTAGTCATGGGAGTAGACGGTGTGTGTTACACGTTCATGGCTTCACAGGATGGAGGCGTTATCCACAGCACTAATGAAGAGTTAGCCTGCAACCACGAAGAAGCAGATACAAGAATAGCATTGTATCTAGCCTGCATCTCTAAGCTGTCGGTGCCCAATGTGGTCATTCGGTGCAATAACACAGATGTGTTCATCATTCTTCTGTATCATCTAGGGACATACAATATTAAAGCAAATGTATGGATGGATGCAGGTGTTGATGATAACAACACCAGAGAATACACTAGTACTCTTCCTAGTCTGCATACCTTTACAGGCTGTGATTACATGTCTGTGTTCCTACGAAAAGGAAAAGTACGCCATTTACAGCTAATGGAACGAGCTGTACAATTTACCAGTGCTTTTGCTGCACTTGGGAACTCACCTTTTCTCATCACCCGCTACCAGGACATGCTAGACGCTTATGTATGCACACTTTATGAGAAACAAAATATGCATTAAGTATGCCCCGACAAGTCAGACCATTAATAAAGATCAAAAGTGCTGATGCCAGTGTTCTACCATCTTGTGGACCTGTGCTTAAACAGAAGATCAAGTGAGCTAAAAGTGTGGCACATATTTGGAAGTATACAGACGAACCGTCAATACTGGAGCTAGATCCTTGCAACCACGGCTGGTGTTGTGTTGATGATATGTTCATAGTGAACGAGTTTGACGGCCATCAGGTTCCATCTGACATTAGTGACGTCATTCATCCAGAGACATTCGCAGAGGAAGGGAGTCAGGACTGTAATTGATGAACTGCTTATTGTCTCTTCTGATGATGAGTCTGATGTAGATTCCGACAGTAACATTTAAACTAACCGAACACCTTCAAAGCCAGCTAAGGATGGGCATGAGCTGGTTGCAAAATGACATGCTAAGAACAAAATTGTTGACTTCTGGAATCAAAACGTGGTATCAATTGAAAGAGGCCTTCATTACCTTTAATATGATAGGTCTTAGGTAAGGTTGGGTGTATAAACAAGAGGGATCTGGCTTTGAATTTCCCCTACCCCGTCGTTTTTCAGGTAAGTCAAATATCACGGTACCTTTGAAATCATCCAATTAAAAAAAATCGGAATATATTCAGCTAGTAAGATTAGTCATTTCATATACTACATATATTGGGCTATTCAAAAGCCTCATCAGTTTGTTTGGCCTGTCCCGGGTGAGCGCTTGGACTAATGTGTACAACAACACATAGTCCGTCTTCAAATATGCATTCGTGACGTACTTATCTATATCATAATGACGTCATTCATTATGATGTCATTCTACACGCCACGTAGTTGATTATGACGTCATATGCTTGGTGGATAAAAAGAAAAGGTTCATTGTATGGAAAGAGCTGGTAAGCAAATGCAACAAGAAAATCTGTAAGCTTGATACCAACATTTGAGCTACTACCAACATTCTCAAGTTTCAAGACCAAAAGTAATGGTTGTGATGTGTTTGATGTGTTTATCTCGGTGGTGGTGGTGGTGGTGAAAGATACTGATGTGTACTTGATATGCTCTGAGTATTTGTGTCTCTGGTCTTAGAGCTGGCATGGGTGTATTTTCTTGCGTAAGTTATGCTGACACTCTCATGAGGCAACTCCATAATCAAAATACTTTCGCTTTTGCACAATAGGTCGACACCGCCGACGTATCGTTGACGTAGTGGGTGGCCTAGGGCATGATAAAGACACTTCTTGGTCAGTCATAAGACCTATTCTATGCGACCACATTATCGGACATTTGACCAAGAAAACCATATCTAATGGACCTTTCTAGTTTTAGCTATGCCCCGCTCATCTCAATCTAAGATCCACCCACACCTGGTCCGTGTTGGGATTGATCGATCACTGAACTCCCTGATTATCAATTTCCAGAAAAGTATACAGGTAAACTGTTAAATATTTTGAAACCAGTTTGACTGTCGAGTCTAATTAATTTCAAAATATTCAACATAATGTTTATTAAATAGCAAAGACATACAATTTGTACAATGTGTCGTACTATTAAGTGTTAAAGACGGACTATTTAGAATCATTCATTATTATTACTTAGTTAATTATGACGTCATATGATGGATGGATAAACTGGAAAGTTGAACTGTAAGTCACTTGAATTAACCATATGAACCCTGAAGTCATGTACTCTAAATTTTAAGACGATATCATACACGTTATCTGTTGAATATTTCGAAACTAATTTGATGGAATCTGACATCAACAGCTCCCAGTTAAATTAGTTTCAATATATTCTCTGAAAGAGCCACCATCTTAGCCCTAAAAATAGCCCTAAAAAGAACCACACGCTGAGTATCAATAGACACGTGATTACTCGAGCAGGCCAGTCTCGACACGCTTGTCAATGAACGTTTAAGACCACTCAAAAATTGCGTAGACCTATATGGCCGGTTGACCATTAGGTTAATAGTTAATATTAATATTAGTTAATGCGGGTTACCATATTAACTAATATTAATATTAACTATTAACCCAATGACCAACTGGCCATATACACGATTTTGGAATGGTCTTATGGAATACCATTGATAGACCTCACAGTAGAAGCATTCTGAGAACTTACCACCGAAACACGTGGTTCATCAAGTGAGAAATTAGTTTCAGAGGTGTAGGAATGTATCTTGAACTGAGGGTTGGAGCTAACCCATGGGTGGAGCCAAAACCTGTGGCACTGTGGAGATACACGATGGGAAAGGAAAAACCAGGGGTGGAGTGGGGTGGGATGGGGTGGATATCATCCTGCTAGCCCCTCCCCACCATGTTTCTACGCCTATATATTTCTGTTGCGTGCTACGTATGCAAACTTATGGCCAAAAAGACCAGCCCACTACAAAGTTTGGCTCATATTCTGGCCATCAGAGTAAACGAAACAGCATCACAGTATCCTTAAAACACCTACATATCCCACAACACCACCCCTTCCCACACCAAGACATCTATGCATTTTGTTTCTCTGACACACTTTTAGGTGCGTCCAATACTTCCCAACCCCCATGACATAGATGCTTTCCCGGAATTTCTTTCGCAACCCCACTCCAAGATGGCGGCTTTACCGGCGCACTAGGTACCACAAATGTGCTTATTTTACCAAATACATTTACACTTGCCAAGCAATCTGAGATCATGGCAATGTCAATGTATGCCACAATATAATTATAACGGTATTCAAAATGTGATACCTTTTAAGATTAACACTTAATTTTCAGCAAATTTGCGCACATAAATGCGCGTTATCATGTTTACCTGATAAAGAGAATTTAAGTGTGAACGCGTGTCGAAAAAGTAATAATATTTAGCTGCATTTACCTGGCATGCAGGGTGTGGATTGCGGAACGTGGAACAGAAAGAGGGTATGCGGAATGTGGTTAAAATATTGCGTGTAACATTTACCTGCACGCAGAATCATTGCATTATTTTATTGCATTTTTATTGGTGATATTGCGATATTTCTATCAAATTTCTTTGAAAAGCGACAACACATTTTTCTACGCTTTGATATCTAGCTTTCCAGTGAGACCATTACCAAATGTTTATGTACGGAGGCGAGAGATGCAGATCCAAAATGGTGGATACTGACGACTAGATTAAAAAATGATACCTTGGCCAAACCTAATAACATGTAATTATAATATTACTGATTTACGATTTTTTTTTACAAATTAGTTCTTATAATTTTAGACGATGCATCAGCTTTAACTACTCGGATTACCCTTTCATTGCTAAGTTACATGTGCTCTATTCCGCAACACAATCTTTTCCATCCGGAAAAATCGCTACACCGAGAGATCGGTTTTTCCGCATCCTGCCGGTCCGCATACCACATACCGCTTACCAAGTGCAGGTAAATGGATGAAGGAAAATAGTAAAGAGTGATCAGAAGTATATTCCGCATTCCGTTTCCGCAACCCGCTTTCTGCATTCCTCGTGCCAGGTAAACACAGCTTCATAAAAGGTATCAGCTTTTGAATCTTATTATCATTATATGATTGGCTAAGACCGTCATCATCATCGTTTGTAGATTCCTCTTGTGCCAGGAGCACAGTTGTAAATAATATAGCTACAAAACGCCCAAATGGAAATGTGTTTGCCACGCCTGGAATTGAAACGTGGATAGCTGGAAACATGGAAAACCAGACTAAGATCAAGAGAGTTAATACAGTGTACCGTTGTAGGTCAGTATGGCACTACTCCTGGTTCAATCACTAGTGCGAACACGACCTAAGGCCAATTTTGCATGTATGGGTGTAAACCACACATCTACCTACCTTGCAAGGCCAGGAATGGCAAACACATTTCCATGTGGGCGTTTTGAAGCTATAGCCTATTATTTACAACTGTGCACCTGAGATTTATCTAAAACAGATCTGATTCCCCTCAAATTTTTAACCCAACGAATGAACTCACCGAGTAAGAAGATTTCCAGTGTTTGTTTGTGATCCGGATAAAAGAGTGTGGATACTGATCGGATTAAATTATTCTGGATCTGTGGATATCTCGGAAACTACTGATAATCAAATGATAGCACAGGAAAGGGTGTGGCCATACACTAGGATTCCACAACTATGGCCAACAAAAATATGAATGTATTTTGCAGAACTGGCGATTCTACCTTCTTGCAGAGCAGAGTCATAGACAAAGATGTGTATTCCGGTATGCGCTAAGCATCCCGTGATCCCGACACGTGATCTTTTGACCTGAAACTAAATATTGGTTGTAGCCAACAATAACATAAATGCATGTTACAGATTTGGTGATTCTACCTTCATGCATAGTGGAAATATCCACAAAAATCTGTATTCTGCCATGCACTATGTGATCTTGTGACCATCGAGGTCACAAGATCACATAGTGCATGCCGGAATTGACATTTTGATCGCAAAATAATATTTTCTCTAGCCACTCATTATATGAATGGATGTGCCAAAGTTGGTGATTCTATTCTCACATGATTCAGGAGATGTGTACGATTACTGTATTCTGCGGCTGTAGTAGTAGAAACATCCTTCTGCTGCAATCAGTCCTTATTCACTTTTGTCCACTGTGTCTTGTCCTCAGCCGAAATCTTTAGCTTCCCCAGGTCCATTCTTGACTTGAGTGTAGCGAGTCCTGCTTTCTTGAGGTCATCTCGTAGCACGCTTATCAGATTTATGCAATGACGTCATCTCCTGACTTTGTATTTGCTGTCTCCCAGTAGGGCGAATTCCAAGGCTCTCTGTGCTGGTGTCTCTTCTGACATCCTTAGCACATGGCCAAACTTGAACCATCTTTGCTGGACGACTTTTACAGACAGCGGCGACATATTACACGTCTTGTATAGTGCATCATTAGAAATTATGCTGTCTGGCCATCTGTGTCCAGTGATGGTGCATAGGTGTTTGCGGTGGCAGGCATCGAGTTTGTCCAGAGCTGCCTTTGGAGATGCCCAGCTGTTATAGTTATACAGCATCAAGGATACACAGGTTGCATTGCATAAACGTAGTCTTTTAATCAAGGGAATCTTTGATCTACGAATCCATGGTGTAGTTCGGATCGACCGGGCGGGTAGCGGCCATACCAGCTAAGCTGGGTACACGCCGCCTATCCTGGATTCCTTCCCTGAACACGCCCCCCTGGGTAGAGCCATAAGCACATATGAGTCTATGAGAGAGATTGCATTAGAAAAACGACTAAGTTCGTTAAAGCGCATAGTGCGCAGGCGCACTCTTAGATGCTATTTTTACAGAGCACATAGTTTATGACCAAGATGAGATGACGTTTTTAGTGTACGGAGATGGTACCATGTAGTCTTTCTTACTCACCTGTTCCCGCCGAATCTGGCATTAATCAAGACCAGGCTTTCTAAATCTGTAAACCATTTCAAAATCGGTTAAGAAATGGCTGAGTTATCAACGGAAAACCCTTTTTGATTATCTTCAGAATATTGCCGTGACGTCATAACCACGTGGACGCAGAACTTCTAGAATGTTCTAGAACATTCGACGCTACGCGCTGATTGGCTGTTGCTCGGCCGATGGTTGGTTGGAGCTTGCGCCTGTGATGTCACGAGTAGTATAAAAGGAGACGCGATCCAGAGATCGAGAGCATCCTCGGCCAGGGGCCGAACAGGTTGGACCTGCGACAGCTACTATCAGCATGACAAGGCACAGTTCACTTCGCTTTCTGTCGGTTTTTCTCCTGTAGCTAGCAGTTACCCATCCCACCGCACTAAAACAATTTTGTAACTCCCCTTACTTGCGGGAACAATTTGGAACTTTCTATTATTGTTCACGAGTATTAAGATCTACTTCGGAACACGAACTTGCGGTGAGGCCTTTACGGCCTGAATATGTGATTCTACAGATGTAGAGGCAGCGATGTTCTTTGGTGGATGACTCGCCGGATCTGCCGGCCACGCCAAAATGTGGTATTTCAACTGTCCCCGCACTGATGTCGTGCAGGTTCTTCTAACTTTCGACCGCAGCAAGTAAACTTTTCCCAGTGCATCTTCAGAGCTGGCTGATGTACCCAGCACCATTAAGCTTTGTTTTGTATCTTCATCTGCATTTAACTACCCCCGCTTGTGATCGGGTTGTTGTCAACTTCCATCCATACCATCGGTGTATGGGAACTTTCTTCACAGCAGTAATGCTATTGTATCTCTTACTGACTGCTCGTTAGACATTCTATATTGTGATCATAGTCCTGAGTTCGATCTGCTCCTGTCATAGGCAGCTTGCGGGAATCCTGTTTGCGGGAGCCAACCTGTGGGAACTTTCCAGCTTCCTGAGAATGCATCAACTCACGTCAACCAAAGAATGACGTATCAATTTCAGTAACACGATAGGCAAACTTAAGAATGGCAACCGAGTATTCAAGTAACTATACTTAACATTTTAATTATTCCATTAAATGTACTCCTCTAATTATATCATATCCGTATAAATGGTCCCGATGACTAAAAGGGTATCGTAACGGTCTTAGGACCGCTAGTTATAATTTCTGTATATGTTTATAGTTATTTTCATTTTCTGTAAGGTGGTTTCACTAACCGCACCATAGTAGGTTCGTTAACTTATACTAAAAATATATAATTCTGATCATTTGATACTGTATTTATTGTTCTGGTTAGTTTATATATATATATGGCCAGTAGCCATCAGTTCATATGTTTTGTTTAGTTAAAGAAAATATATATGACTGCAGTGCATGTAGGAAACACTATACAGCAACACTTATATATGCAACACCTTCTCCCGCCACCAACAATTTTTCACCGAGGTCGCTGTCTGTGCTATAACTCTGTTTAGCCCGGCATGCTACCGACTAAAACCTTTTCTATTCAGCTCGATAGGATAGGTTTAAAATGATTAGAGACAATTTCTTCGTTAGCAAATGTGTAGTATACGCTTCTCTTCTCTTCCGGTAGTTGCGATAATTTATCCCCGCACTCCAGCAAGACTCATAAGTCTAAGATTTTGTCTCTCTTCATGTTCCACTCAGCCTTGTGGCTTCTTAATTGTTTGGATGCCCCTATCCGCACCATGGGCTGATTCGACCCTGGGAAACTATTAGGGTTTCTGAGCGGTGATGGCCAGGGTGTGGTATCACACACATTCCCCCCATATCTTTGGATACTTAGTAGTTAGCACTTTTGCCAATGTAGGAAAGCACTGCGAACACATATCTTAATTATTATTTTATTTGCTGAACAATCCTCCCACACCGCAGTGCAAAACTGGGCAACTTGTACATAAACCTAACGACAGGTTAAACAATTAGTTCCAGAGGACCAGGTGACGGGCGAGATGCGCATCCCCACCGAATTCCGTAAGAATGTCTGGGCACGATATTTAGATCTACCATGCCCTCACGGGAAGGACATTTACAGTGGGTTTTCATCTCTTTTACCCCCACCATAACGATAGATCAGTTGCCTAAAAATGCTTTTGTGAAAAGTGACCAGCGTCTTGTGACGTTTTATGTGGTTACGGAGCGAGATGTCTGGATTCTTGTCCAGGTCGGAGATCTTACTGGGTAACATGTATGAACGTTTCTTCAGCATTGATGACATGGGCATCCGTTCTCAATGACAGCCGTATCTAACAGCTAGGTAGCCACTTGCCATTTGCGGCCAAAAATAGTTCTTGTTTCTAAAAAAACTAAAAGCTAGTTAAGCAGAGTAGAAAGCCCGCATAAATAAAGCGGCAACTACTAATTCATCATTCTAAGAATCACATAAGATGGCGACATGGGAATCGTTCATCCCATCTTTACATATAACAGCACGCAACCCTATAGTCATAATCTCACTAGGTATGGTCTTTTCTTTTAAAACATTTTGTTTGAAATATTGGAGTGGGCCCATTCTTGCCTACTACTCTTCTCCCGCTTTAAGACAACTTCCCGAGACGGAAGCCCGCACGAGGCACTTGCCTCTCGCAAGGATTCAGCGACGACGGTCCACGCGAGGATAATACTCCTTACCCAAACTAGCACTAGGAGTAGTGCCCGCGTGAGGCACATGATTTTTTGTCCGAGATAATCTTCTTTCCTTTCAGCTTAGAGGTATAATAACTTATATTAAGTTAATTAGTTAGGTCTTGTGTACGGGAGCCTCCCTTGCGGGGATACCTCTGCGACCTACGAATATGTGTGGTACCTCCGGGAGCCCCACGTTAAAAGTTCATCTGGCTGTCTCTATGTCTTGTATATTCGTATGCTCCTCATTTTATCCAGCATACTTGACAGTCTGTTTAGGTAAAATCATTGTATAGACTTATTTTAATTAGGTCACCAAATCAAATCTTGTAAGTCCATAGATCACGAAATTGCTATGGACAGGCATACTGGTGACACAAATTTAATGTTCGCGACAATGGTCGCATGGCCCCACCGGAAAGATTGAGTTCCACCGGCCTTAGGAGCCGGTTTTTGTTAGCGGCAGGGCAGTCTTGTACAGGATCCGTCACCCCGAGACCGGATGCTAACCAGCGTCATCATTCGCCATGCACTTGCGGCATGGCGAGTTGACTTAATACACCGGAACAGTCCGACACTACCCCGCAAGCTACAATAGCTTCCAGGAGGACTGGAAAGCTATGCTCCCCATGACGGGGCGTGCAGCAATGTCAGCAGTACTGCAAAGCAGTGAGCCCAGGATTTTATTTTTCCTCAATTTTTCGCCGCCACGAAGTAGATCAGCATTTTCTTTAGTTTCATGCTTTGTATATAGGTATATGTGGGTGAACTCCATTTTGGATTCATTCATAAAGAGATTCTCAATTTGTAGTTTGCTTGCAGCTATTGAGAGAAGTTTGTCAGGGGGTTTCTTTTCCTCGTCTATGAAGTCCACATCATCGGCATATTCAATCTCTGTAATCAGGAGATATGCCTCGGATAAACAGACAGACAAAATGACAAACAAACAAACAAACAAACATACATGCAGACAGATAAACAGACTACACCAATCAGAATACTCACACCGGACTTTGGCGACGCGAATAACAAGGGTATGATCAAATTTTAGTGTTACGGATGTAAAGAGAAATAATGAATAAATACAGAACAAGATTGTAAGAAAGCGACTCGAGACGTCTCCAATAAATGTCTGTCTGTTACGATATTGGCAGCATATATACAGCAAAGCCCACTATGACACCGTGTGTCATGTGACCAAAAAATAACAGTAACCGCAGGTTTAATACTATTTGCAGAAGATGAGCGTAGATATAGCAATTGAAGACTTACCTTACGGAATCATGCTTTATCTTAACATCTTATTGCTTACTAGATTGAAACAAGTAGTAAGGTTGGAATCGAAATGATACCACCATACTCTGGGAGACACGGATCAGAGATCCGCATTGCCACAGATACTCACAGATTGCCTCCAACCTTACTCCTTGAGTGAAGTCAACATAGTAGTATGTCCAGTGTAAAAATGTACGCCTCTTTCGGAGAGCCACAATTCCTAATCCATACCTCATACCTGCCTTGCACGTTGGTGGACAGATGCAAAATAAGGAGGAATTGTACCATGATTCCACAATCGACTGACATCTCCGTGCAATTATCGTCCATTTAACGGAGGAATTACCGATCATCTTAATCAGCATGTCAGTTAGAGGTCAGTGGTCATCCATTTACTATATATATATATATATGGCCATGGCTGTCTCAGATGTTACACAATTCCTATCCAAGTGCGAATAGCTTACTACATTCTGGTGTAATAAGTAAGGGGGTTACCAAATTATTTCTTTTTAAGGGAATGTGCCGCATGTGGGTTCCACCGCAGGTGGTCTTGCCTTTCACCCATGCGCTTACCTACAGAGTGTATGCATGCAGGAAGTAGCAACATATTTTATTTGTTTTACGGGAAAATACTGCAAGTGGCTGCCACCGCAGGTGGTCTTGCCTTTCCTCTTTGAACATGCGTCGCTATCATTATTTATGTGCTTCTTTCCAAGTTAGGCATCTCTCGTTTTGACGTGGAACGAGGGCCAGGTACGAGAGAGAGAGAGAGAGAGACAGAGAGAGAGATAGAGAGAGAGAGAGAGAGAGAGAAAGAGAGAGAGAGAGAGAAGGAGAGAGAGAGATGGCAGAGGTGGCGGGGAGAGGGAGATGGGGAGGGAGGGAGGTAGAAAGGATGGGAGAGAGAGAGAGACAGAGAGAGGGGGGAGGGAGAAAGGGAGGGAGAGGGGGGAGGGAGGGACGTAGGGAGCGAGGGAGAGAGCGAGAAGGCGAGAGAGAGAGAGAGAGAGAGAGAGAGAGAGAGAGAGAGAGAGCGAGAGAGAGAGAGCGAGAGAGAGAGAGAGAGAGAGCGATAGTTTTACGGGGTGAAAAGATATATATAAAAGAGTATGTGTCAGTACCTATGGCACAATATTGCGGAGAATGATGCGCATAGCTGACACAGCCGATGGCATATCCACAGTGTTGGTGCGATGTGGTTAGACCATCAGTGTTAGAGCGGTGTCATGAGAAAAGAGCCTACGGCGGATAGTAGAATGAGTAGTGGGAAGAGGCTTCCCAAATACTTTCCCCACCTGCTTACATATGATTGGGCAGATACAAATGTAAGACTTTGTTCCTCTGCAAGAGCTGTGAGAAGAGCTAGTCGGCGGCTGCATGTAAGTTGCATTGCATATTTCCTTCTGAAGAGTGGCAGCACTTAGTCAAGTGCATTACAACCTAGTGAGTCTGTTTCAAGTAGCTGGTGAGATATGCGATAAGCAGCCTAAGCGTAAAGAAGAGGTGCATTTCAAACAATTTGGTATGAATATATTCAGCACTTAGTATACGATGTGGCTATAGCACTGCCAAAGAAGATATACTTTATGATAATAACAGCCTGTAAGAATATAGCAGGTATTTAGTGCTGGTATGGTCAGTATGAATGATATCCTAATGCCAACAATACAATCCCATGCAGAGCAGGTTTGTATGTAAAAAGCACGGGTCCAGGCGGGCACACGCTTTTTTGAAAAACAAGTGCGAGTGCTACAATTCAAAATCCCTAACTGAAAAATATCACTGTGTGTTCAAAATCAGCAGATAGCAACAGGCAGAAAGCATTATACCTATGTAAAAGAGCAAATGGTTACAAGCAAACACCAAAGACACGATTCAGTTATTAATGTCCTCCGAAAGGTAGAGGTAGTTAGCTGCAGCACGCACCAGTAAGACGATCTCAGTCGCTGAAGTTCACAACCAGTACCATAATCGAACTGACCAAGCAACGCCTCAACAAAGATGCTTACGTGATTGGTATGACATAAAGAGACATACAGATGGACATATATTTTGAATTATGAATAAGCGATTAATGAAATCTGCCAATTAAGTGCATAACGTCATAATAAAAGACGCTATATGTAGGCTGGCGTCACAATCAAATACCGGTACGTAATGAATGGTGTGGCTAAGTCCGCCATGGACAATTAAAAGTCCGTCAGTTGTATGAATTGTATGTCTTTACTTTTTAATAGACATTATGGTGAATATTTTGAAGCTAATACAACTGTGTGGCAGGAACAATACAAAATACTCATGAATGGTTTTGGAGAGAATGCAAAGAGAAGCGCAGAGCGTATCACAAAGCCAAAAAACAATGTCATATAATCAGGACAGAACATAACATACAAAATCTAAAATGAGCTAGTAGGAGCTACAAACAAGCAATAGCCAAACATTTCCAACAACATCAAAAGTAACTGCACTCAAAACTGAGACACCTAAAACGACCTGACTCAAAAACATTCTGGAAAATAATTAATAGAAAGTGTAATAAAACGCCATTACTCTATTTCATTTTAGGACACTAAACCATAAACTGGCCATTGAAAGCAGGCGATGGGCGAAAATTGATGGACAAAACAGACTATGTACAACTTGTCACGAACTCGATGACGAAAATCATTTTCTTTATAATTGCAACAAATACAACGATTTAAGAGCAAAATTTATCCCACTTTACTATATTGCAATAGCAAATCCGAACAAAACAAAAGAGCTTTTAACAATGTGCAACGAACCTGTGCTTAAAAAGATATGTAAGTTTTTGATGTTTTCAAGAAGACCCAGGCAAAATAATGATGGCGAGGGAGGAGGACATGTAATCGATATTTCCCAATAGGTCATTGAGAGTAACAACCTTGTATCTGTATATGTAATAATTTGCAATTTAACCGCTCTTGTGTCTCTCATAATACTACTTACTTCAATGAACCGTTTGTTTGCCAATACTTTTCAAGGAAATTTTGATTTTTGGTAAGTATCTTTTGTAAATTTATAACGAAAATTTACCGGGAAATAGATTTCTCTTGCCCTTCAAGTGGACATTTATCAGAAGTGTGGTGGTCGAGAAAATTCAGATCTCGGCTTGGGCAATGTCCAGTTGCGGAACAGGAGGGTTAGTCTTGAGGAGTTACCACTGGAGTGATGAGTTTTCGGGAATGTTCCTCTCTTGGCCTGCGAATGGGCATTTCTCAAGATCACTGCAGCGGTTGTTTTTAACCAGGTTGATCATTAGTGTCTTAAGTTGACACAAGTTGGTTAAAGAATGATAACGTATCCTTTAAGAATTCACCACACGATATATGGATACGGCAGTGCCCCTTGTCGCCCTCTCACCATTAATTGGAGAAAATGCTCAATGCTCCTTATGCCACCTTCCTGTGCATGAATTGTATATTATTGATAGATCAATTTAATGACTATTTGGTATTCTGAAACCAATTTGACTTGTGAATATGTTCAATCGAGTTTCTCTTTGTGTCTTTTATGAATTGTACCTCGTTTATAAATTAGCAATTTAATGACTTCCAAATATTATGAAACTAATTTGGCTGAAAAATTTCTCAAGTTACCTCCCCTTTGTGCCATTTTCAAGTGTACGATTTGAGACACAATCTAATAGCTGTCGATCATTTCGACCTTTCTCCTTGTGCTACTTTCGAGTGTACGAATCGCATTTTGTCGATAAATCTATATTGAATATAATTATGTATATAAAACCAAAAGTCATAAAATATAGTAGTATCAACTGTAATATCTCATATGCCCATACAAGGCCTGAGTGTAAAAAAGTGAAATTGAACTTGAACCTAGTCAAATTAGTTTCAAAATATTCAACAGCTTATCTGTATACTTTTAAGGAAATTGAGATTCAGGGAGTTCCGGGTTTAATCGATCGCAACACAGGCTAAGTGTCGGTGCAGCTTAGCTAGAGCTGATTGGAGCATAGCTAAAGGTTGATTCATCCATTAGCTTCTGGGTGGATTCATCTTCCATCTAACCATGACGGTTCATTAATATACTCTAGTTAGATGCTGAGTTATCAAACGAAAAACAGACATTATATATCAGCTGGAGATGTATACATATAGATTCACACACACACATATACACACACACACACACACACACACACACACACACACACACACACACACACACACACACACTCACTCACGCGCACGCACGCACGCACGCACGCACGCACGCACGCACGCACGCACGCACGCACACACACTGATTTATAGATTATAGTATGTCTTTCAGTACGTGGATAATGGTAAATCACATCCAGGAATCGTGGTATCATTGATGTAAATATCTCATCTTATATTTTACTATCTTCTGGACATATCTGATTACTAAACAGGTTTATATCAAATACTGATTCATGGTCTGTAACCTACATAAACTTCCCCACTGACGTTAGCCCATCTTGTGTTAAAAGGTACATATTCACAGCAAAATGACTGAAAACAAATTGTATAAATTGCATTGACTACTTTTAGAGCCTTAAGTTGTAGCTCTAGATGTAATGAAATTAAATAAATCTTAGCATACAATGATTTCATTGTGTATAAATTATTACAATTGTTTACGCTTTGAATTTAAATTAGAGACTCGTGCATCTATCTTAATTTCACAACTTAAAAAATATCAATTAATTTATATAGAATAAAATCAGCGTATGTTAAGATTTATTTCGTTTCCTTAAATCTAGTAACACAATTTAAAGCCTCTAAAAGCACACAATTTTAACAATTTTATTTTCAAGCATTCTGGTGTGAATGTTCACCTTTAATAAGAAAAGAATGCTGGACCAATGTCGATGACAAAGTATCCCATATCCAGGCGCGTTAATCAAGAAAGGTCATGATAGATTACCGTAATACAGAATGATCTAAATAGCCACAGAGCAGCTGAGAAATAAAATTAATATTTATATATAATATAATAATACATATTTCCTAAACAAAATAAAATGTGCTGTTGAATATTTTGAACATAATTGGATTGGAAGACATTGGTGCATAAGGCAGCAATGGCTTCCAATCAAATGAAGTTCAAAATATTCATCAGAATATTTCTTGCATCGTGTTCAAAATTATACTAACTAACACGTTCTGTTTTTGTTTTGGAAAGTGTTATCTTATTTATGAGCCATACTGTACAGTGTTAAGAAGGTCGCTTGAAGTGTGATGATGTGATCTAGCCTATATTAAAAGTAAACTAACAATGTCGTCACGCTGAGTCCTAACAAACTAGACAACATTTTTATCCCAGTTTTGTTCCAAAATGCGGAACCAATTCTGAAATATATGCTGAGAAGTTTTTAATAGGCCTACATTGAGTTTTGTATCAAGGTCGCGGTGAACTTGAGCGTTGATCTATAGGGACCAATGCCATCAAACTAATTAGTAGCTGGTATAGGCAACCATGTATCCATAGCACTACTATGGTGTTCTAAAATTGCCGTCGCGCGTCGTGGGTGATAAAAACCATGCGACGTTATTTAAATAGGGCGACGTCGCCCCCGACGTCGCCCTCGAACTGATACTCGGTCTGTAAAGGTATAAATTATCGCCAGTCTCGGAGGGATTATCGCCAGTTAGCGATTCATATTTTAAAGGTAACCCTAATTATTATATCATCTTTATAATCTGTATCGTATCATTAACACTTGTGTTGCCGTCTGTATTGTGTTTTCAACCTCGTATAGCTCTCGTTGGTCCAATTAATATAACTAAAAGGGGACACGATTAAGCCTAATGAAAACATGTACTGTATGTCTGCATGATATATAGGCATGCTACTCAAATCTGGCGCGAGTCTGACATTAGAAGATGTTTCTAGATTCACGCCCGTAGCGTGGACCAGGTACTATAATTGGCAACGCACCCGCAGAGATGAGGGTGTGGAGGGGTGTTCGTTATTTTTGGATGTCTCAGAGAGCCGATCACATGCGTTTCGTGTTGCGCAAATGCACCCCCTGCTACTGCCCCGCTATTTATTCTATTACAAACTTGGAGCAGACCGATGGCCAGATATTTGTAGATGGTCTAGCCTATGGCAGCCTATGGCAGCCTATGGCAGTAGCGGCACCACGGGGACACGGGGATGCCCTAAGCTAAGAATGCTTTTCATCCCCACCCCACCCACATCCCACCCACACCCAACACCTCACCCACCGCATGCTCGTACACACGCGCGTGTGTGCGCGCGCGCGTGTGTGTGTGTGTCCCCTGTTATGTAGTAATTTGCAGAATGTTTAAATATACCTGGATCTAAATTTTCAATGTGTGTCGATGTTCTTATTACCATACTGTTATGCATTCTGTTAATCTTATTATTAAATACATTGAAATAAAGGAGTCTTTCACATGAGTGTATGCATGCGTGTGTGCGTGCGTGTGAGGGTGCAAATAGTTGCTAATTCCGTCCCCAACCCCACCCCCATTCGCCGGTAAGTGTGAACGCCTAAACAATATATTATTCAAGGCCGTCTGGCCAGTTCACGGAATGCTTAAAATAATTCTAATATGGTTAATGCGAGCATGGAGGAGTCGTCGTCGTCGGCGGTGGGGGTGGGGTGGGGTGTGGGGGGGGGGGGGGGGCGTAGGGTAAAAACAACCTTCAGCACAAAATTTCAACTCCGCGTGTATATGACAAATGTGTCTGTGTTATCTTCCACCTGGATCGGATATTCTATCAATATTAGGCCGTGTTCTGACTGGAGAGGTAATCGGGAATAACGCCATATCTCTGTATTGTGTTACACCATAAGTCTCTCGTGAGAACACGGCCTTAGATTACATTTTGACACTTTCAATATATATTTGTTTCGGGATACTCACATCCCAAATCGGAGCGAAAAAGCGCGGGTGTATCTCTCATATCGTGGGCTGTGGGTTGTCGGGGTCGATGTTTTTGTAGATATCCATAAAATAGCCATATGAAGTATCTACATGCACATTGTTGAGTGGCATGTGTGTGTGTGTGTATCTGCGTGCGTGCATGCGTGAGTGTGGTGGGGTGAGTTGTTGGGGTGGGGTGTGGATGGGGTGGGGTAAAAAGCAAGCCATGTGATTCCCTGGATCAATTTGCTGCAAACACCTACAAATTAAAGGCGATATACAATAAAACCTGTCTATAGCGGTCATTTGGTTTCGGCCCCATAATGTTGTGTTTCTTTACGAAAGGGTGTGCTCACACTACCTTTCTTATTTATATATCTACCTTTTGTGACATAAAAATCAATTTTAATAGCAGACTGACTTGTAATAAGCGCCATTTTGTTGCTCGATAATGTGTGTTATAGGCGGGTTTAATTAATCATTACAGAAATACATACACACTGTATATCGCTATTAATTTGTTATGTATAAATAATTAATACCCTACATACATTGTAAGAGGAATCAATGTTCTTTCAAATCACCCAGTGATCATGATTGTGGTAATGGAACATACAAACAACAAATTAAGAGTGATGTACAGCAAAAACTGTCTGTAGCGACCATATGTTATTGGGGCTACAATAAATGATGATTCTCTTAGACATGTGGTTGTAAGTCCACCTGTCTTGAATAACCACCATCCTAAAAGCAATTTTCAAAGCAGACTAACTGGTAATAATTGCCAACTATTTAATTCCACTGCATAATGCTATATGTTTTACAGCAATGTGGGAGTTTTTGGCCTTACTATTGTGGTTCCTTAAGACATGTTATGGTAGGACCCACTAGTCTTAAATAACTACTGTTTTGTGATCCCAAAATCTATTTTCATAGTACATTAAGTTATAATAAGCAACCATTTATTTTTAGTAACCATTTTTGTTGCTCCATACTGTGCCTGTTAAATAGGCTGGTTTGACAAAACTATTACGGCAGAAATACATACATACTGTAGATATATCGCTCTTAGTTTGTTGCTGAATATAAATCTACTTATAAAAATAATTAATACATATATAAGAGGAATATATCTTCTTTCAAATGACACCAAATGCTATATCCTATGATAACAAATCATATATTCGTGCCACTTTTTGTATGTGATGTCGAAATACAACTGGTCGAAAGCCGGTTAATACGTAGTTAGCTGTACATCTGAAAAAGGACATGGCAATATATGAAAGACACATTTTATTTTGACACAACAATCATTTTCTCATTAATAATACATAACTCTTCAAGAAAAAATATGTGGTCTTTTGCTCTAAGATAGGTAGGGGTTGTTCCCATTTTAGGCCCCTTTTGAGATTTGGCCGCTGCACTACTAATGTCAGTCTCGCACCAGATTTGAGTAGCATGCCTATATCATGCAGACATAGAGTACATGTTTTCATTAGGCTTAATCTTGTCCCCTTTTAGTTATATTAAATGGATCAACGAGAGCTATACGGGGATGAAAACAAATACAGATGATAACTAAAGTGTGTTAATGATACAATACAAATTATAAAGATGATATAATAATTAGGCTTACCTCTAAAATGTGAATCGGTAACTGGCGATAATCTACGTCACTCCAAAACAGACTCGATATCGAATGTAAACCATTACAGACCGAGTATCAGTTCGAGGGCGACGTCGGTGGCGACGTCGGGTGCGACGTCGTGGGCGACGACGTCGCTCTTTTTAAGTAACGTCGCATGTTTTTATCGCCCGCGACGCACGACGGCAATTTTAGAACACCATAAGAGAGAGTGTGAGAGAGAGAGGACATCCGCCATCGTCGTTGTCGCTAATGTAATATACAAGGGAGGCAAATTAAATCAATATTCCATTAGTTTGAACGCAATGATCTCCCCTGTACAGGCACACACCGGTATGTGTGACGTGGGCATAGTCCGAGTCTGCTCCGGCCCCGAACACAGTGTTTAGATAGACTGGCGAAAAATTGAAAACAAGGGTGTACCATTGGCGTGTAAATTGAAACACTTTAATGAACTTCCTGAGAATAAAGTAGAACTTATTTCCCATATAACATATTCACATTTTATTTGTATCCTCCATTCAGGATGCAAGACACCAAGTCCACACCAACTTTAAGCTAAGCGGTTGACGAAATATTGTCGTTTTAGTAAATACAGGTTTTCCCAGTAGTGGCTGCTATCTTGATGAAGTCATTCCTTGTTAATAGAGATGAAATTTAAGTGTCATCCGGGGTTAATGTGAGCTCTATGGATCATAGTGAATAGCTGATATGGCGGGCACACCCTACACCTCCATCCTCTCTGAATTCATATTAGGCCTTCTTTCCGATTTCGCATCTAGGCTAAAATGATTTAGGCTGATTACAGGAATGATATCTGATTGACTAGCCGGAAGAAGAAAGTATAACTAGATATGACTAGTTACAGATCCATGTTCTGTTACCATGTTTATATACGTGTCTCACTCCTCGTCTGTTAGTCGTTCGTGTATGTTTATCTCTCAACGCTATATAGCTTCCTACAGAACATGCACTTTGTCCAGAATAATTGTATCAACCATCAATAGTGTGGAATACGGCATAGGAGCCAATAACTAAAAAAGTAGGTTTATTCATACATTTGCAGCCGAAGGATAGATCTTAAATAACCTATGTTTTCAGAGTGCCGAAATATTGGTGTCAAACAAATAGACGAATCCAAATGATGATGATGATGATGATGATGATGATTACCGTATTATGTGGCTATAGTAGTAGAAAGATTATACAGCTGCAATCAGTCCTTCTTAGCTTTTGCCCACCGCGTCTTGTCCTCAGCCGACATCCTTAGCTTCCTCAGATCCATTCTTGACTTGAGTGTACCTAGTCCTGCTTTCTTGAGAAGTATATGGCGTCACATTTAAAATACGTTATGAATGGGGTTCTGAAGTCTGTCAGGTCCGTCTTTATTACTTAATAACCATTCTGTCGAATGAAACTAAATCTATGGCAGCAACAGCGCCAAATCAAATTAGTTTCAAAATATTCGGCAGAATGTTTATTAAATAGTAAAGACATACAATTCGTACACCGTGTCGGACTATTAAGTATTTAGGTAAATCGAGTCATGCATGACGTCATGAATATGACGTCATCCTACACGTCACGTATCTGATTAAGACGTTATGTGACGTCATATGATGGATGGATAACCTGGAAAGGCCCATTGGGTAGTTGGCTAGAACATGAATTTCACACGTGTTTGAATAGATCGCATCTGCAATGAGAATGCGTTCGCGAGCATGCTACGGCATAGACAGTGGTTTAATATGCCGCCGTAATACACCGTCCTCAACCCCGGCTCGATGCTGGATGGGTATTGATAGCGCCACATCGGTGGAGAGAAACACCATCACGTCTTCTCCACATTGAGCAGATTCATTGCCCAAAACAACCCATTCTTAAGACACGTCTTAAGGGCCTCTCTCTCTCTCTCTCTCTCTCTCTCCACCCCCACCCCCCCCCCCTCCATACCTCCCTCCCCTCACCTCTCTCTCACTCTCTCTTCTTTTTTCTTTTTTCTCTTTTCTCTTTTCTCTTCTCGTCTATCTCGTCTCTCCTCTTTTCTTTTCTCTTCTCTCTGCACGTCCAGCAGGCAATAAACAGATAGTAGGACAAAACACCGAAATCGTTCATCACTCTTCAGCAGTCGGCTCAGCCACATAGTCAGTTCTATGGACCATTCTTTTTCTCATCTGTTCGCCGTAGGGATGCAATTCGCTTCAATTCAATTAATTATGGGGTAAATGTACGCGCGACAAGAGTAATCAATAAGTAATGCCACCCGCCCCATTGGTTCTCCTGAGTGGAGATTCAGTATCACTCAGGGAAGCAACGACCGTGGGGACTGGCGAAGTATAGACAGCGAGCCCGTCGGTCCCAAAACAGAGTGTGGTTGTAGGGTATAGACTGCGACCGCATCCGAGATGCTCCGTTAGCCTAGGCAACCCCAGACAGACGGACGCGCGCTCTACATATAACTTTGAACCTTACAATCCTAGAATCACAATTCCAAGGTAACTATACATGTACGCTGTTGAATATGTTAAAACTAATTTGACGGGGAGCTGCTGCTGCCTATGTCACTTTCGTGAATATTTGATTATAACGTCAGCTCAGATCCGTCCATTGTGTGCTGCTTTTCTATATCATTATTTCAGAATCGGACACACGAGATCTAGTTATTACCATAGGCAGGCATACATGTATAACCACCTAGATGTGAAATTGTTCAATGCAAGTCCGTATTGTTATAATAATGGAAATACCAGGTTTACCAGATCGATAACGACATGTGTTGCCGGTAGATGCATATATACAGATCTGTATCTGTCGTACGCCGATTCCGTGGCGCTTGAGGCTTAGGCGTGGTCAATAATATACAGTAGGGGACATACAGCTCATAAATAAGTTAACACGTTTTCAAAATAAAAACGGAAATATATTAGTACTGTTAGTAAGGTGTGATTTGCTGAATATTCAACAACTGTACGTTTTATTTTGCTTTGGAAATATATTTATATACTTGTATAGTTAATTCTGAGGAATATTGGTGGAAGCGAAAGCTTGGCGTTAACTGAAAACCGTCAGCTTGTAAATCACCGGAGGGTTGCGACATGGAACGTTGTGCAAGCGTAGATATAATGCATAATTAGGTAACCGTCGTTATAATCTACGATAGCAACAGTTTTCAGCTACCGCTATTTTTTTTTTAATTTCAAATCCGACACCATTCCGTTATCTAACTGTACATGGTGTATATATGTAAATCAATCAAATTGCAAATTTTCTGTAAACCAGTTGATTATGCTAATTATGCCCCGGTTACCTATTTCCGTGGTGCGAGCTCTCTATGTAGGTCCATATAGATAAACGTGCATACTACTGTTAGCGCGCATTTATCTAGAAATATTATATATACAATACTTGATTGATTATTAGAAATAAGTAGCGTTATCGTTCACAGCATGCATCGCGTGTTCCCATCACTGTCATCTGTGCTGTGCAGGCGCGCGCGTATACGATTTCCGTAAGACCTCGTAATGAGCGTGTGCGGAACACCTGACGGTTCCATTTGCAGCCCCCGATACGTATAAAAATAATAAAATGTCGCTATAATGTTGTACATGCAATATGCTTTAGTAGATGGTCTAGCCTACAGGGGGATACGAAACCAAATCTAGGCAGTGTATGGTTGAACTGGTATCGATAATACGGCATGGATAATGTTCTGTGGAAAAACTACACCGTATTGTAGGTAAACTTACATAAAGTAGCCTATGTTTCGGTCTTGTATTCTTACACCTTCGCACGGTATGTTTCGCACGAGAATGTGGTAAACTTAACAGGCTACGTTTTGTGGAATTCGCGTCTAACGAGTGATTTGGGTTTCGGAAGGAGTACTCATCCTTACAGTAGTTCACGCAACAAGGAGCCATAAGGAACGTTTCATCTAGTATGCGTACATGCCTTGCAGTAGGCCTATAAGGAATAAGTCAAGTCATCTTACTGTGAACTTTTCGGATCATGTGATAAGATGATTAACTATAGGTCTACATGTATGACACATATTGCCAGATAGAGGTAAGATCCAGAGCGAGTTAGAATCGTGTTGTTTTTTTCCCTAGCCCTGAAAGGGGGCAAGGGTTTTGCATTTGAGTTTGTGTGCGTGCGTGGTAAGTACCTTAAATTGAGCAATCCCTTGACTTCTCCCTGGTAACGCAGGTTATTGGGCCGGTAATGGGTCAATAGTCCAGGCAATCTAGCTCATTTTTGGACTGGACCCAGAACAAATTGCAACAGAATTTATTTTTATGCTACGCATTAGGGAGAGGTTCTCAGTACAGCAGACTAAAGGTCTCCCGTGATCTGTTGAACAACAATACTTCTAAAACTAGTTTTCAAGAGCATGGGGGTCCCTCGTCAAGTACCCATACATCGATATATGCTTTTTATACTGGCTAATAATCGGACCGATGATATGCCAGAGGCCCAGTTTATCATTGCTAGCTGAATGCACGTTATTGCTATGCCTTACACTGGCTCTACAAGCATGGGTGTAGGAACCAGGGCCGGCTCAAGGCATAGGCGAAATAGGCACTGCCTAGGGCGCAAGATTTTAGAGGGGCGCCAACAAAGGAGTGGGGGCGCCTCTCACCACCCAATGAGAAAATTTACAAAATCCACGCTTAGGACAAGAGCCATATTCCGCTCTAGAAATGCAGCAAATGCCCTCTCAGAGCCTATTTTCAGGGGAGGACACCTGGACACCCCCCCACACACACACACACCCCACCCCCACCACCACCCACACAACCCATAGAGCCGGCCATGGTTCGATCATACTTTGACTTGGGGCTGCTAAACTATGGATGCGGCCAAAACCATGGTGATGCTATGGGGATGCACTATGGAAGAGGGAAAACATGGGGGGGGGGGCGGCTATCAACAACACCCCCCCCCCCCTGCATCAGCCCTCCCCCTCCCCGTTCCTACACTTATGCTATAAAATGGGTATACAAGGCACTGGTAATCCTGTCCAGCAAGTCATACATCTGTTATCTTTGTCTATATGACGCTGTTCATGTTTAACTTTACGTTCCTATTGACTGTGTCAACGTTCTGTTAAATATTTTGCATAAAGTTAGCGTACAAATTTACCTTAACAAATATTTGACTAATAGTAAACTGACAAACGCAAACTGTTAAAAGTAATTTATGAATTCGCGGTTTGGCATATATGGATTAACACTGTCTACAACGGCCACCTGAGAAAGCTACAAAAAGGGTTCTTACGCCCTCTTGTGTCAAATTAACCCTCTAACTGTCCAGTTGGTAAAAACGACCGCTGCAATGATCTTGAGAAATATCCATTTGCCCGTTAAGATAAGATTATTTTAGAAAATTTACCACTGGAACGACTGGCTCGTTAACCGAGCCAGTCATTCCAGTGGTAAATTTTCAAAACTACTCTTCTGGGTTTGCAATTGGACACTGGCTATGCAGAAATTTGAATTTGCTTGATGATTGTCCATTTGAGAAATAACAGAAATCTATTTTTTATAAATTTTCGTTATAAATCTACAAAAATACCCTTTTTGGCTGCAAAAATCTAAATTTCCTCGAAAAGTATTGGCAATTAAATGGTTAAAGGTGCATATTCACACCAAAATGCTTGAAAATAAAATTCTTGAAACTATATACTTTTAGAGTATTAAATTGTGTACCGAAATGTAATGAAACGAAATAAATCTTAACATATGATGATTTCATTCCATATAAATAAATTTCGTAAGTTTAGTTGTGAATTTGAATTAGGAACTCGTGCCTCTAATTCATTTTGACATCTTAAAAAATTATATTAATTTATACGGAATGAAATCATCATATGCTAAAATTTATTTCGTTTCATTACATCTAGGCATCATATTTAAGCCGCTAAAAGTATTTAATTTTAACAATTTTATTTTAAACCTGTCTGCTGTGAATATGCCCCTTTAATTGAAATAAATAGTCTTTTGAAAACTTTAACGTGCTGTTGACACAAGAGGGGTTTAACCATTATCGGACCATTAGCCGATCATACCTGCCTTTCACTTCCCAATCCTGATGAAGTTGGCCAAGTGTTATGTGTAAAAGCGGATTGTGGTGTATCAGCAACTTTCAGACTCCTGGTCACATAAACATGTTGAGACAATCACTGTGCCTGTGGTGTCATCTGTCAATGTGTCTATTTGTAGGGTGACAAGTTCTGTCAGTATTTCACTCATCTAGCAGTGTGGCAGCGAGGCCCTCATGCCGCACCTCCAAGTCGACGTTGTTGGTCAGGATATCCTTATTGCACTGCCCAACCCCATGAAGCCAGCTGGAGTCTTGACCAACCAACCAACAACCTTGCGACCTATTGTTCTCCTCAACATCAGCCGGGCGATCCTGCCCAGTGTGACTTATTGCCGCATCCGAGAAAAGAGTTGCTGTGTCACTGGAGCCTGCCAAAATGGCTTTATAGGAGGACGCAGCTGCGGAGATATTGTGTAGGCACAGCAAATGCTCGTGTCAGTTGGCATGGCCAAATATTGCATCAAAGACCTTGGTGTAATACATCCGTCTTGATGTAATGCCAAGTAATGGGCAGGCAGGTGGGCGGGCGGGCGGGTGAGCAGGTGCGCAGTGTGTGGCCAGACGGACGGACGAACGAATGAACAAACTAAGGAAGGAACGAATGGCTGAACGAAGGAATGAACTAACATAACAAGCAGTCAACCATCCAACGAAGGTCGCAGACGCATGGGCCAATGTACAAACAGATGCCCGGATGGGTAGATGGATGGCTGATGGATGGATGGCCGGGCGGGCGAGCGGATGGATGGATGGTAGATGCTGGATGGATGGACGGACGGACGGACGGACGGATGGGTGGGTGGGTGGGTGGGTGGGTGGGTGGGTGGGTTGGTGGGTGGATGGATGGATGGATAGGTGAATGGCTGGGTGGTGGGCGGGTGGATAGACGGACGGATGGACGGGCGGACGGACGATGGAGGGAAGGATGGATGGATGAGTAGTGCATAAAATGCATAAGTTTAAATGAAACATTGTCTAGTGTTAGGAAAGGTTACTGAGGTATACATATTGAATGACGCATCTGGCACATCATTCGCCGTGGGGTAGTCCCAGAAATCACGCCACCTAATTGTGCCCGATCAATTAGTCATCAAGCCAGGCATATATATTTTCACAGTATATATTCATGTGTGACAGTATTTATTGATGGGAAAATAAATCACGTCACAGATGTCTAGCCACAATACTTGCTGAATGTTAATGTCAAAATGTATGTATATTAACGTGACATCTATCTTCCCACCCACCGGCCTATTCGGGTGGCCATCCCCACCCCTGATCACAATGAAATTGTGTTGTCAAGAGTGCATATAGTCAAACCCGTCTTTAATGCAATACATGTTTTGTGGGGCGAATGATCGTGATTCTTTAAGGCGGATGATCCTCAGATCAACCGTCTTAAAGAACCACAGTCATTTGACGCCACCCCAAAACATATGTACTTTAACAAATAAGTTGTACTGAGCGACCGCCTGTCTTTAGTAACTAGTTTCATGGACCATACAGTGTCCGTTATTGAGAAGTCATCACAGCACATTCCAAAATACCAAATACCTGAAACAGGCAGATGGTAGCTTGTCATCTACTTTATGACAAGTTTTTAATATATGCAAACTCCACACTCAAATGAAAACAAAACTAATAAACAAATATTAAATGGATTGTGCGAAGACTTCAGGGGTCCAGATCCACTTGTCGTTGATTGCTTGCAAACATTTGCTATTTTCATAAACTTTTAGTGCAGAACAATTTATAATCAGGCTCAAGATGGTCCGTAGTCCTAGTATAAAATGGTCTGATTTTGACTCGTCGCTATACGTACCTAATGTTCTCAGCCAATCTCAGATCGACGAAGCAAACTCGCCCAAACCGTATGCCGACTAGATGGAACGCCATTCTGATTCCAATATATTATTCGCTGCAGTAGCCTATGTAGAATTCTGACACGTGTGTTACTGGTGGCCACCTGTCTACTGTGACACATCATTTATGTTTAGTAATTTGCTAGTAGCTGTATATTAGTTCGGAGCGAGGAGGAGTGGGGAAAGAGAAGTTTCTTGGGTTCATTTTTTTGCAGTTCAACGGATATTACAAATCGTTGTGTAACAGGAAGCATTGCTTTCCCATCCTTCTGGAAGCTGTGGAATCGCGGCTCTAGGATTTTCATGAAAGTACAACACCGTGTTGCTACATGTGTCTCAGCAATGCTAAGTAACTGTAACAGGTGAGCAGCTCCAAAGACACTCTGAAACAAACCCGCTGGTTTTCATCGCCGGCACACGCAAGCGAACCATTCCCAATCACAGCTAGTTACCAGAGCCAGATTGAGGCAAGAGCTAACTGGGACACAGCCGCGGGCCCCGAAAAATAAGGAGGCCCCGAATCAAAAACAATTATAGCATTTTATCCATGTATTCCCAGTATCTCACTTTTACAGTCATGATATAAGTCAGCTCCTCAATATTTTGAAACCAATTTGACGGGAAATTGGCACTGCCATATGCAGCACAATGTTTCAGTCAAATTAGTATCAAAATATTTAGCAGCATTCTGATACATACGTAACGAATTTATTATATTTGGGTGTAGTAGTAGTAGTAGTAGTAGTAGTAGTAGTAGTAGTAGTAGTAGTAGTAGTAGGAGTAGCAGCAGCAGCAGTAGCAGCAGCAGCAGTAGTAGTAGTAGTAGTAGTAGTAGTAGCAGTAGCAGTAGCAGTAGCAGTAGTAGTAGTAGTAGTAGTAGTAGTAGTAGTAGTAGTAGTAGTAGTAGTAGTAGTAGTAGTAGTAGTAGTAGTAGTAGTAGTAGTAGTAGTAGTAGTAGTAGTAGTAGTAGTAGTAGTAGTAGTAGTAGTAGTAGTAGTAGTAGTAGTAGTAGTAGTAGTAGTAGTAGTAGTAGTAGTAGTAGTAGTAACAGTAGCAGCAGCACCACCACCACCACCGCCACCACCACCACCACCACCACCACCACCACCATCACCAAGTGTAGCGGTAGCGGAAGCGGTGGAAGTGGTAATGATAGCGTAGTGGTGATCCACCCGATAAGGGGCCCCGACAACTAAGTATTCTTCATCCGGCTCTGCTGGTCACGCAGCAGATTCGACGATCTGTGAAGCTAGTTCAATAGCGATGGTTAATGCTTTAATACAGGGAATTACCCGCTCAGAAAGCAATATAGTAATACAGTAAACTAAAGATGAAAAAGAACGTAAAGGAGGCTAGAGTGGACGGAAAGGACAAGACAGTGGAAACGGTTGATGAAAACTGGTTGCATCTGAAAGAAGGTGTTCACTCCTTCTAACCGCAGAGAACATGTCACTCCTCCTCCTCCTCCTCCTCCTCCTCCTCCTCCTCATCCTCCTCTTCGCCCTCCTCCTCCTCCTCATCCTCTTCCTCATCCTCCTCATCCTCCTCCTCCTCCTCCTCATCCCTTCCCGCATCGTCCTCGCCCTCCTCCTCCTCCTCCTCCTCCAACCTCCTCCTCCGCCTCATCCTCATCCCCATCCTATTCCATCTCCTCATCCTCCTCCTCCGCATCCGCCTCCTCCGCCTCCCCCTACTCCTCATCCTCCTCCTCCCTCTCCGCCTCCTCCCGCCTCCTCCTCCTCCTCCTCCGCATCATCCTCATACCGCTCCTACTCAATCTTCTCCACCACCTCCTCCTCCTCCCGCCTCTTCCTCCTCCTCCTCGTCCTCCCCCTCCCCGTCCTCCTCCACTCCTCTTCTCTCCTCCTCCTCCCCCCCCCCTCCTCCTCCTCATCATTATGTAGTCGCTAAGACATATTTTACAATAGTCATGCCTTGACGTGCATATCAACATGAGGTGTCCCATGCTTAGAATTATACGCATTGGCGCTACAGCTAGCCATGCACCAGTAAATCATACACGGGTCATTTCCACGGCACATATAATAACATGTACATATTAAAATTTAGTCTTAATTTCGTACATGTTCCTATATAATAGTATGAGGTTTATTCAGAATATGTCCATATATCGAACTGTCATATTTTAAATAATAATCGGGTGGAAGATATATACCTCGAATCTCAATAGATCCATCCTAGCCATGCCCCGCCCCTTCTACCTAAGCCCCGCCCAATTTGTGCGTGCGATGCAATTGATTTTAACAATTTGATCCCTGAATCCAAAAAATCTTACTTTTTAATATAAATTTTTTTTGTTAATAGCCTATTATAATTTTAGAGGCTTAAATTGTGCACCTCGATGTCATGAAACGAAATAAATCTTGATAGGGGGCCTAATTTTATTCCGTATAAATTAATATTTCTTTAGATGTGACGTTCAATTAAGGTTATGTTCTCCAGATTTATTTCCCAACTTTAAAAATTAACTCAATTTATGATTCGTTAAGATTTATTTCGTTTCATTATATTGAGGTACACAATCAAAGCCTTTAAATTATTGTTTTGTTTCATTACATTGAGGTAATACACAATTCAAGCTTCTAAACGTTGACAATTTTAACCATTTTATCCGCACGCATTCTATGTTGAGTGTGTGCCTTTAATTTTCCATACACGGCATGATAATGGTTAAAATGGACCGGTCCAGTTTTAGCTATTCCCCGCCCATCTCTATCTAAACTCCACCCACACACTCTCCGCGTTGAGATCGGTCGATCACTGAACTCCCTGACTATCAATTTCCAGAAAACTATACAGGGAAGTTGTTAAATATTTTGGAACTAATTTGACTGAGTAGCAACAGCGCCCAGTCAAATTAGTTTCAAAATATTCAACAGTATGTTTATTAAATAGCAAATACATACAATTCGTACAACGTATCGGACTATTAAGTGTTAAAGACGGACTATTTCGAATCATTCAGGACCTCATTATTATGACGTCATCATGCACGTCACTTAGTTGATTATGACGTCATATGATGGATGAATAATTTGGAAATGTGAATTATCATTCCTTTATTAACATTAGCATATGATACTAGATGAACGTGAGACTGACTCATAATACGGCTAGGTCTATATATTGCTCTGACTGATTCGAACGTTTATGAAAATCTCTGGCAGTATTGAATACAGTCGGCTATATACTTTCTGGCGTGTGCTTTTCGTACATGACTGGCTACACCATACAGGTAGGTAAACGTTATCTTCTAGCGAGTTTAGCCGATAATCGCTGCGTGTGATCCATTACCACCATCTCGGATAAAGCTTGCATTAAAATTAAAATTAAATATATAATTAAAATAAAGATATCGCCTACATAAGCGTTCGCCATCAAGTCGAATGACACAAACGAGGCAACTACGAGCGCGTATCTTAATCCATTAATGCAAATCTGACTCGTCAACTTTCCAAAGATCGTCCATGATTATGTAAGTAAGTAAGTAAGTAAGTTTATTTCCTCTATAAGCCATCGGCTCTTGAGTGTACATATTTCCATAATTCTGTGACGGATACTAGTATTCAATAATCATTGTATAAAGTTTGTAAAATTGCACATAATTAACATAAGTATTAATACCATCATAATTTCCATCATATTCAGCACCATCATTACTATTAATTATTATCTTTATTTTCATCATCATCGTTTTCATCAGTATTATTTTATCATTTTATTGTTGCAATCAATAATATTATATCGATAATAATAATGATGATGATGACGGGGTCGATACCAGTAATGATTACTAGAATCACCCATCATCATCATCATCATCATCATCATCATCATCATCATCATCATCCCAACCATCATCACCACCACCACCACCACCACCACCACCACCACCATCACCATCAACACCACCATCAGCATCTCCGTCCTCCCACTCCATCGCTCACTGAGTGTTGGAGCTGAATAACGAAAACAATAACGATGATGGTGGCGAAGACGACGACAGCAGTGACGATGATGGCGGTGACTATGGATTTGGGATTTCTCGGATATCCTTCCTCCTCGATTCTAAACACGAAAGTTAGAGCGAAAGAGAATCGAGGAGAGAGCGCTCCGCCTACCCGCAATACCACCATCAAATATATATATTATATAACTTTTTGTTCATTCATATTCATAAAATCAAGTCCTGCCTCTTCGTTTCTAGGCGCGAAAACATGGGACGAAAAAGGAAACGAGAGACATTTCTTTGCAGCCCAGCCCGTCGTCTACGCCTCTCACATCCATCCATCCATCCATCCATCCATCCACCTACCCAAACCCACCACCCACCCACCCACCCACCCACCCATCCATCCATCCATCCATCCATCCATCCATCCATCCATCCATCCATCCATCCATCCATCCATCCATCCATCCATCCATCCATCCATCCATCCATCCATCCATCCATCCATCCATCCATCCATCCATCCATCCATCCATCCATCCATCCATCCATCCACCCACCAATCCACCCTTCCCTCCTTCCTTCCTTCCTTCCTTCCATCCACCCACCCACCTATCCATTCATTCATTCATTCATTGCACACTATCCCCACCTCACCCTCTCTGAAGAAGATGCTCATGACAATGTTTCGCTTCGTAATTTAAACACCTGATATGAAAACGATGCTAATTTCCGTAAAACAGTTTCGTTACTACTCTGAAGCAGCTCAAAAAATTTCAAAACGCTTCGTCTTATATAGTAGTATGGTTTGATCAAACTTTTTCTTAAGTTCCTGTATATAGGGCATAATATGATCTTGATATACAGCTAGAGCTTTTGACACCATGATTATCTCTGTTGCTGCTGCCACCAATTAAACCACTGGTACTGCCTAACTGATAATAAGCAATTCACATTTGTGGACCGGGAAGGATAAGTCTCTTGCAGGTTTGTCGCTGGCATGACTGGCTTGCTACCCACGCAAGTCAGTCCCGTGGCAAGTTTGCAGTGATGGCCCACGCTGGCTCGACATATTGTCATTGGATATGGGAAATTGTATTCACCAGTAAATCACCCAGATGAGAGGTGGTATGGGGCATAATAAGTGAACGTCTCCTCGTCTCCCTCTCGTCCCATCTTTCGTGTTGGAAACTTGGAGATGGGAACAAATTAATGTAATGCAATGCTCTTGAGGACGATTATAATAATGATTTGAGGCATCGGCGACCAGTTTAGTTTTTAAAGGCTGATGCTGGTGTAACTAACTTAATTAACCAAGATTAATATTAATGGCTTTAATAATAATAATAATAATAATAATAATAATAATAATTATTATTATTATTATTATTATTATTATTATTATTATTATTATTATTATTATTATTATTATTATTATTAGTATTATGTAACTGTTAATCACGGCACTATATATGGCTTATATGTATTTTTCCTCATATGGCACAATGTGACCTGAGTGTAATAATGAACTTGAACTTGGTCGTTCCTATTCTTCTTTATGGGTGTGAAATTTGGTGCTTTGAAAATATTAACCTTGTCGAAAAACCTCATAAGCGCTTTTATAAAAATTCATTCGAGTGTAAAAAATACTACCCGTACAGCGATGGTCAATGGTGAACTCGGCCAGTGTCCTCTATGTATAAGGATAGAAAAAAGAATTGTACTATTTTAGGCAAAATTAATAACAGGCAGGGAATCCAAAATTTCATATAAACTGTATAGATTACTCTTTTATCAAATAACGCATATCAGTGGCCATGGATGCTGCGTATTAAAAAGGTCTTAGATAATAGCGCCTGTCGATGGTATGGACAAATCAAGACCCTGGCCATACAGACTGCAGATTATGCATCACATATCAGATATTCGGAAAAGATTTAAAACTCGAAAAATTTCTAATGTCTCTGCCAAAAAAATATTAAAAATACTGGAACCAGCAACCACCGATTACCGATTGAAATGGGGAGGTATGTAAACATCGTACCCAGACATGCACGTTTATGCAATTCATCTAAACGCGACGAATTCCACTATATATTTGAATGTTCTGAAACAAATACAGAGAGGAGAATGTATCTTTCTAAATATTATAAAATTCGCCCAAATACACCTAAAATGTATCAACATTTCAATACAAAAAAACCGCAAGAATATAATAGCTATGTGTAAATTTATTGACATCATTATGAATAAATTTCAAAAGAAGAACTGAAGGCTTTGTTCCGGCGCATAAGGCTTGCAGAACTAACAAAACCTATATTGCTCCCACAAATTTGGGTACGTATCGGCGGGTGGCGGTGGCGGCGGAAGTAATCGTAACTATACAATGCATCATACTACTCGCTATCATCATCATCATCATCATCATCATCATCATCTCCATCATCAGTTTACGACCACTACTATCATCACCTTTTATTTATATAAGCGTTATATGTCTAGAAGCCTCACACAGCAACAACTTTCAGCCAAACTGCTCTAGAAATCTTAAGCACTAAATGGATTATTAAATTGTAGGAGCAGAAATTTACTAACATTCAGGGGGAAATGTGACATTATACAATATCATTGCAATATTCGGTACTAATCACCAGTATACCATTTAGTTAACTCTCAAATTTGTTCAAGAATATTTCAATTTTCTCATAGAAACTGTCAATTTTGGGGATTTGCCACCGGAATGACTGGCTCGGCTATCGAGTCAGTCATTCCGGTGATAAATTTTCAAAAATACTTTTCTCTTGGTCTGCAAATGGACATTGCTCAAGACAACTGCAGAAACTGTTTTGGTCCGTTTGAAGGGTAAAGAGTTAACAAGTACAGACCAGAAATGACAAATCCTTTATGTCGGATCCAAAGAATATTCCTTTCAATATTTTGAAACTAATTTGACTGGGAGACATTGCGGTCTATAGCAGCAACAAATTTCAGTCACATTATTTTCAAAATATTCAACAGTTTTCCTGTATAATTGTCTTGAAATTGAGACACTTGAATTTCAAGGGTTATTTATCACTGAGATCGGTATTATTATTATTATTATTATTATTATTATTATTATTATTATTATTATTAGCCGAGTAGCCATTGTACACACACTGCAACACCAACATTGCACGTTGTCAGCTGGGCTGATGAAGAGACGGATCATTGAAATGCAGAAAAACTTACAAGATTTAATCATGTATATAACATATGTAACGGCCATTATATGTATGTTTCATGTATATGTTTCGTGTACTTCTGAAGAAGTTATCTAATAAACTTGAAATTGAAATTGAAAATTGGCGGCGGCGTCGGCTGCGTTCGTACATTTGGTTACGGTTCTTAAAATTGCTATTTCTCAAAAATGGTTCATCGGATCTCAATAAAAAATCACCCTCATTAGAACTACACTGCATTAAATTGGTTTTCAAAACTGTTTGCTTACTTTTACAGCGTTTGGACTTTGATTATTTTAGGGCTTATTTGCATCCAGGTTATGCTTATTATATGGTGGCTAAGGTGTTATCAAATGACAATTTAATCAACAAAGACCTACCCAATTTCGATCACACATTTCTGAATTGTGCATCATAATGTACTGAATTTTGAAAACGCAATTGATAAAATGTCGCATCTTCATAAAATTTTGAAAAGCAATGTAAACGTTTTGCGTGAGAACGTAAAACGATAAACATAGGTCCTCTCAAGAAGAGGCTCAAATGTGATTCTGTCATAGGTTACTGAACATGGTATTCGTGGCCCGGAAGCCGCATGAAAAACGGTAGTCGGGTATCCCTATCAAAACACTGGACAACGTCCAACAAAGCGCGTTTTCCAAAATTGACGACAACCATATCTGCATGTTTTAGCGCCGTTGTCTAGGTAATTATCAAATAAACAATTCCATATTTCCGATCAAATTGAAGCGTATTAAAATACAAAGCAGGAAAGTTGCATAGGATTACGTTTTATCTCTATTTGATGATGTCACGAAAAAGATTAATTTGTGTTAAAACGCCTAAATCATTAAACTATTAACAAGGATATTATTTTGATGCAAAGTTCCACCACCACCACCACCACCACCACCACCACCACCACCACCACCACCAACAACAACAACAACAACAACAACAACAACTACTACTACTACTACTACTACTACAACAGCAACAACAACAACAACAACAACAGCAACAACAATAATCAGTTAAATTTTTTGGTTTGTTGTAAATTGTTATTACTTTGTTAAATCTTCCAGAAAATGTGCACCATTTGTTCGAAATCCGACATCTTCAACACACCTTCTCTAAAAACTGATTGCGGAGGCTCTGGCAGGGTCTTTTACTATTTACTATTATTACAGAAAACATCAAAGTAAAGCTAACAACTCACAAGTTGAAGATGATCTGAGGTTTAGCATTATATAGAAAACAACGACCGCGGATATAAAGACAGTAGTTTCTCCAATGCCACGCCTATTTCTAGCACACCTCCACCTACATTTTACGTGTTGCAATTAAGCTATGTTCCTTGAATCTTGAATTTTCAGTATCCCAATTTCAAGGTAACTATACAGGTAAGCTGATCTATATTTTGAAACTGAATTGCGGTAACTAATAAATCCATTAAAAACATACACTATGTACACTTGACGGACTTTTCAATGTTCAGACGGAGCTAGACACGTCACTGTGTATTGTGATTTCAGCCTGCCTAGACCTAATTGAGCATGACGTCATATACTTGATTGCCAGATCGGATCGATCCATAGTTTATCCATGTCTGCCCCCACCACCACTCACCCACACCCGGCCCCACCTCCACCGCACCCACCCCGTAACTTGGATTAATATTTAACAACGTAATTTTGTATTTAATTTTCAGTCTATTTGTTGGGACATGAAAACTTAAAGTGTATAGGCCTATGATTCTCGGATTTTATGCATGTCTCGGGCTACACGGCTGAATAGCACTCGTGCAATAGAATTTCCGCCACATATGTACCGTAGAAAGGGTTATTTTTTAATCAGGACAGGGAACTTCTTTGATGTTGTGGCACATACAAAACAGACATATACATATATGGAACTCATTAATTTAAATTTTACGCTTTGCATCTTGGTTACCACGGTGATGAATAGGCCACACGGTTGCCATATGAGTCGTTTTGAATGTTATCAGCGGCGTTGTTGTTAATCCTGAATGCAATGGATCTTAGAAAAAAGTCCATTAGCGCCCTTACTAACTAGCAACTGAACATATATCTGCGTTTGATGATATTCGCCATCAACTCTCTGCTGAATTTCTGCTGACGAGATTTTCCATGGGGTTTAACTATGGATATGCTGAATATTTTGAAAAAATGTGACTGAAAGTTGTTGGTGGATAAGCCACCAACAACTTTCAGTCAAATCGTTTTCAAAATATTCAAACGGTCCAGAGTTATTGCCTATTGAAATTATTGTCCTAAGGTTTGCATCAGTGAGACAGTTAATGGCGCGCTCGGATAAAGCAATTGTCACGCGATAGCTTTGGAACGAACATTGAATTCATCCGCTCATCCTTTCTCAGATATAATTTGAAAAGTTGTGATGGAAATAGGTTCAACTGGTATTGTTATCACACTTATCCACATATATTTGCGCTTAAATATCTGAGCACTTTTTGATCCATAGATTGGTATATCTAAGTCCAGAGTCCAGAGACATGTCATAAGTTTACTCCCACCCGCCAACACCACCCCACAACACCATGCACGCGTCCTCCGCGCGTGCCTGTAGCTCGCCTAAACACGGAAAATGTAAAATTCGGATGCTGGTTCCAACTGATTCATGTCATTGTAAAATACATCAGTGAAATCTTTGTCTAGGACTGTGCATTTTGATGTATATGTCTCGTACTTCTTTGAACTTATATTAAAATCAACGTTTTAGTCTTGAGGAATGTCCATTTGCAGGCCAAGAGAATGTCTTTTTCATTCATCACTGGAATGACTAACTCGACAACTCTAGTATTTTAAAAATAGTCTTTGCTACTGCTGCAAATGGTTATTCAATATTCAATAAGCAAATACGTTGATTTTCTCAATCAAATTTAGTCAATATGACAATAGTCATTCGCTTGTCTCATCTGATAAAGATCTGTGAGATCTACTCTTTGGAGGAAGTGATGCCTCAAACCAATGGACCTTGCACTGATTGTGGTATTAGGAACACAAGTATTCCCAGATAACGCAGCTTACTGGGCAGATGCTGGCCCGACACAATGCCGATACTTTCAGAATCGGCCCTGTAACGGCCCAGCATCGACCCAGTAAGCTGCGTTACCTTGGTTATAATGCATCTCATGCAGTTATGATAAGGTTGGATAGGCCTACTTCTGCTGCTACTGCTGCTGCTGCTGCTGCTGTTGTTGCTGCTGCTGCTGCTGCTGCTGCTGCTGCTGCTGCTGCAGCTGCTGCTGCTGCTACTACTACTACTACTACTACTACTACTACTACTATTATTATTATTATTATTATTATTATTATTATTACAATACAGAAATCTGCAAAACAATAATAGCTCTATGTAAATATATTGGCATCATTATGAACAGGTCTTTAAAAAAATAAATGAAGATCATGTCCCATCGCGTAAAGCTCGCAGAGCTAGCCAGTCCCAGCGCGTAAAGCTAGCAGAGCTAGCCATACCTATTGCTCACACACATTTACAAATGCCTCAGCGGGTGGTTGTGGCAGTAACAGCAATAGTAGCTATATAATACACCATACTACTCACCACCACCACCACCACCACCACCACCACCACCACCATCACCACCATCATCATAATTTGATCACCAGCATCATCAGCATCATCATCATCATTATCATCATCACCATCATCATCACCCATCATCGTCAGCAGCATCATCAGCATCACCATCATCATCACCATCATCAGCAGCATCATCTTTACTGTCACTATTGTTATCATCACTGTTATAAAATGTAAGAATTGTATGTCTCTGGAAAAACTTACAATATTTAATTATATATGAACATCTGTAGCCGCCATTGTATCTATGTTTCATGTATATATCCTACGTGCACTTCTGAAGAGGTTACTGGATAAACTTGAAATTGAATTGAAATTGGAACGTGGATATACGATGTTCATCTCGTTATAGTTGTCGGCAGAGTTTCGTGCTATCAGACAAAGATACCTACTTGGTAAATCACAAAGTCATCTGTTTCGTGGTCATTGTAAGAGATGCCACGTAGCTTCTAGAGGCATTTGGTCTCGAATGGATAGAGAAACGCCGCCGCTTCTGCAGACATGGTCCAACCTTCACATAGATACATCATGATTGCGGTTACCAGATCTCTGTAGAACATGGACTTAATCGAGAAACTGATTCTTCTTGCACTTCCAGATTGTGTGGAGTCTGGATATTACAGCCATAGTTGCCAAGATTCCCATTTTGATTTCGTAATCACTATTTCTATCATCGAAAAATCGGTTCATGTCTTATGTGACGACAGTGGTGCCGTTAATAGATTCATCCACTACTACAATAAAATGTGTACGAATCGAGCATCAATGAGTAGTCCACCCACCCACCTACCATATGTCCTCACTAAGTAATATTAGAGTTGACTGTGTTTGACATACGGGTTACGGCAGCAAGACACAGTGTCATCGCCAGAGACATGCTCGCCATGCATGGACTAACTGGCCCTGACACAGTTTTATCATCGGATGGAGTAGACAAGGCCACTGTATTAAATGCCGTTAATGCATATAAAAGGGTTGGCGCGCCGTGGCGGAGGCATGTACATCTATGACGGAGTGTGCAATGAGACTATGTAAGTTGAAAACAGTGAAAACAGGAAGGAGTGGGGAATCATCACCACCAGTCTGCTCCCTGCCTCCTACCACAGTGGCATTTCTGGAAAATGTCCACATGTGTCATCTACCGGTGACGATTTTGAAAGGTTGCACTTGTGGATTCACCCATTACCAATACAATGGGCCCGTGGGAGTATGGCTGTGAGGCCTACCACCAGGGGCTCATGATCCCTCGCACTATACTCGCGGGCACAGATCTTACCCATCAATTCAGATTCAAGCTGATTCGCTGCAATTACAACACCTCGGGATACCGAACAGCAACTTGAAGTTGTTCCAATATTGAATTATGCCGAAACCCTCTGATATGCACACATGACCAGTTCGAAGAAGAGGATTCCACTGAAGAGATAGGCAATGAGGATGAGTAGCATGTTCTTAATTTACTGATTGTACCGGTATTAAATTAACTACACTATTGAACCATAATAGAGAAACATAGCGACCTCTCTGGAGAGATTAGTCCGTCCACCTCGCCAGCATAGCTTTCGTGGCCAGCAGGGTCACATCAGCAGGGTCACATCAGTAGAACAGACTGGCGGTTCGGAAGAAGCAATCGTGATGTTCGTAAAAACTAAACTGCAAACTGAACTCATCTCCTGAGATAGGTAATTAAAGTCGTTCTACTATGGATAATCCTGGTGAGGGATTACCACATTTCACTTACTTGATAGCTTAGATAGAAGCAAGGCTGCAGCATCACCAACAGATTCATAAGCTAGTTCTTTGTCACACAACATTGAATGGACGAATTCAGTTTTAGCTATGCCCCGCCCATCTCTAGCTAAGCTCCACCCACACCTCACTGGTGTTGGGATTGGTCGGTCCCTGAACTCCCTGACTATCAATTTTCAGAAAGCTATACCGGTAAGCTGTTGAATATTCATTCTGCATATGACAGCAACACCGTCCAGTCAAATTAGTTTTAAAATATTCAACAGCATGTTTATTAAATAATAAAGACAAACAATTCGTACAACAACCCTTAGTCTGTTCTCAATTAAACGTCCATGACGAAATTATATACGTCATTCATGACGTAATTGATTATGACGTCATATTACACGTCACGTAGTTGATTAAGACTTCATATGACTGATGGATAAATGGAAAGGTCCATTACTTTGCTTGTTCAATCACTGTGTTTAGTAAAGTTTAATACACATTTTAACTCTCAATGATCCAACCACATCTATGTCACTGATTAGGGGGTCGGATTGTATAACAGGCTGAGAAGAAAGAGTGGATTTTGAAGGGCGGTAGACCTGGATAGAAGACACGGCAGTCATTAATCATTTGACATTAGCTCTCAAGAGCTGGTAATTTTATGTTAATTGCAGTTTATTTCTTTATGACTAGCCTAACATAATAAAGATAACAGAGGTATAGTATTTTTGTGCATAGTGATTTTTATCTCCACGTTTTGAAAAAAAGTCGGACATATTGTAATTGCCTCCGTCCGTCCGTCTATCCGTCCATCCATCACGGTATCTCCTCCCAAGCCGCTAGGTGGAATTCAACCAAATTAGGTATGTGAGGTACCCATATGATTGCACTTTGCAAGACAATATTTATATTTGGCTCCGCCCCCTGGACGTCAAGGGGTGAGATCAAAAGCCTAAAAACTGTCCGTCACACTATCTCCTCCCAAACCGTTAGGTGGAATTCAATCAAATTTGGCATGTGGGTTACCTATATGATTGCGCCTTGCAAGATGACATTTAGATTTGGCTTCGGCCACTCGGGGTCAGGTGACGTGGTCAAAAGGTCAAATATCATAAAACTGTCCATCACACTATCTCATCCGAAACCGTTGTGTGGAATTCAAACAAATTTGGTTTGTGGGTTACCCAGATACTTTTCAATTGCGTGACAACATTTATGTTAGGCTCCGCCCCCAGGGTTGGGGTCAAAAGGTCAAGGAATTGATTGCAATGCAACTCTTTTGAAGTCGGTGATCAACCAAATTTGGTAGGTGAGTTACGTATATGATCATGGAGTGCAAGAAGAGATTTTCATTTGTCTCCGCCCCCGTGGGTGCGTTGAGGTGGAGGTGAGGGCAAATTGGTGAACGTGGGGATTTGCGATGACGCGTCATCGACCGAGCAATCTAGTATGAATATGTTATTCCTAAATGCATGTTCAATTGAAAAACTAATACATAATTAGTCAAGAGGTTACTTGAACCCATGGTCAATAAGATGGAAATATAGTATAACCCTTTTGTGTTGATTAGTTCATGAGAAAATCTATGCCTCAGCGGAAATATTAGTCAATTCACCTTTCCAGAGTATCCATCCATCATCTGACCTCGTATGACGTCATAATCAGCTCAGCGCGTGGATGATGACGTCACAACTATTACGTCGCAAATGGTTCCATATAGACCGTCATAAAATTTCAAATAGTCCGACACGTTGTATGAATTGTATGTCTCTGTAATTTTTTGCCATTTAATAAACATGCTATTGAATATTTTGAAACTAATTTGACTGGACACTCAATCAAATTAGTTTCACAATATTCAACAGCTTACCTGTGTAGTTCTTTGGAAATTGATAGTTAGAGTGTTCAGAGATCGATCGATCCAAACACGAGCGAGGTGTGGGTGGAGCTTAGCTAGAGATGGGCGGGGCATAGCTAAAACCGGAAAGGTCCATTGGGAAGGGAGGAGGCTGACAGCCATATTTGATTGTCACTATGCATAGATGATCCAATTAAGCGAATAAGCCATCCACTGAAATTCTAATGATCGAAGTGTGGGTGTATAGCTCGGATTTAGGTATCTACCACGAATACATATAAGGTTTGAGAAATTCTAGTATTGTCACAACATTCAGGGGTGTTTTGATATTAGATTTCTGCACAATGAAAATGATCAAATTGTAAAAAAAATATCTCTTCCATTACATTTCTCGTAGTTGAAAACATGTGTACATAGCCCTCATGTATGGCGCTAGCACCAAAACTTTGAAAGCTATGCTGATATTAGTGATTTAGAGGCGTCGGGACGGCCATCTTCGATTTAAAAAAGATAAATTGTACGTACAGACCCTCTGAAACTTATCATCTTACACCGTTATGAACATATACTAATCAACAGAAAAAGTTTTTACTATTTTTCCCAAATGTGAGCGGATTTCCCCTGATTATTAATTTTATTGGAAGCAATGGCATAAATTCAATTTTAGCTGTGCCCCGCCCATCTTTAGCTAAACTCCACCCACACTTCGCTAGTGTTTGAATATATCGATCCCTGAACTCCATGACTATCAATTTCCAAAAAACTTATACAGGTTAGGCCGTTGAATCTTTTGAACCTAATTTAACTGGGTGATGTTGCTGCATAGTTTCAAAAGATTAAACAGCAGGTTTATTAAATAGCAAAGACATACAATTCGTACAACAACGATTAGTCCGATATCAATTATGTGTTCGTGACGGACTGGTTATGGCGTCATCCTACACGTCACGTTGTTGATTATGGCATCATGATGAATAAACTGGAATCATTCATTGCTGCAGCAATAGCTTCCAATCAAATTCAGTCCAACATATTCGACAGTACATTTTATTTTGTTTTTGGAATCATGACAAGTTATTTCTGCGCTGTACTGTATATGAAAATATGAAACGTGAATAGTTATCTATGAGTTGAAGACATATAAATGCGTAATGGATCGTACTCGTGTAATATCGAATTATCTATTTCTAATGTCCCTTCTTTGTAGTTTTACAATCCACCGCATGGCATAATAATACTGGTGTGACGATGGGCGAGGCTGTTGGAATGCGGCGTGTCCTCTCTCTCGTACTTAGACAACCGCAGATCAATACGGACACACGAAAATCAATGCTTCGTGCTTTATTATCTATATCTAACAACAATACTCGTGATCTGTAGATGTGTACATGTATAAGCCTATACAAAAAGGAAATTTATGATTTGAATCCGATTACAAATACTTTGTGAAATGTGTATGCGTGCCGAGAGATCTGGCCAATTAGAGAATAATTGTAGTGGTGGTGATGGTGGTGGTGGTGGTGGTGGTGGTGTTGATGGTGGTGGCGGTGCTAGTGAAGGAGGAGGGCGGTGGTGGTAGTCGGGACGGTGATGGAGGAGGAGGAGGATGCGGCGAAGGTGGTGGTGGTGGTGGTGGGGGTGGTGGTGGTGGTGGTGGGGGTGGTGGTGGTGATGGTGGTGGTGGTGGTGGTGGTGGTGGTGGTGGTGGTGGTGGTGGTGGTGGTGGTGGTGCTGGTGCTGGTGATGCTGGTGCTGCTGATGGTGGTGGTGCTGGTACTGGTGGTGGTTGGGGGATGGTATCTGTGGCACGCAGAATGCATATGGTCGCTGGTCATATATACGCACCATGCTCACGTGTGCAAATAAAAGCGACACCTATGATTTAACAAAGAAAATGAGAAGGAAAAGATGCATTTCTAAAAACATGGGACTGCTCCATAGAGCAAGTAATAGATCATTGATCAAAACCACAGACCGGGCGTCTGTAGATGGATATATTCTATAAGCAAGAGTTACCTCCCTTTGTGCGCCTGCCAAAAATATTAACTACAACCATTATTGGACAAAAATGACAAATTCTTTTTGATGACAGGAATATTGTTGAATATTTTGTAACTAATTTGACTTGGAGCTGTTGCTGCATGTGATCGAATTAGCTTCATAATGTTCAACAGCTATCTTCTATATGTATGTGATGAAATTATGGCACTGGAGTTTCAAGGGTTAAATAGTTAAATAAGTTGAATAATCGACCTTTCCAGTTTTAGCTATGCCCCGCCCACCTCTAGCTAAGCTCCGCCCACACTTCGCCGTGTTGGGATCGATCGATCCCTGAACTCCCTGACTGTCAATTCCCAGACAGCTATACAGGTAAGCCGTTGAATATTTTGAAACTAATGTGACTGGGCGCTGTTGCTACAACAGCGCCCAGTCAAATTAGATTCAAAATATTCAACAGCATGTTTATTAAATAGTAAAGACATACAATTCGTACAACAACACTTAGTCCGTCACCAATTATACGTTCGTGACGAACTTATCTACGTCATTCATGACATCATTGATTATGACGTTATCGTACACGTCACGTAGTTGATTACGGCGTCATACTTCTTCTTTTCGTTCGCTGATCATACCGCCAGTATGACTATCGACATGATCATTACGGCGTCATATAATTGATGGATAATCTGGAAAGCTCAATTGTCATGTGTGTTTGAGACTTAACTTGCAACACACAAGTTGGCAAGCATACAGTACACTAGCGGATCCTGAGTGACGTTTGCTATATAAAAAAAAGCAGCAGATGCTTTGAAATATGACTTCCGGTTGATAGTGGAATATTTCTAATCCCCTTGAATATGATGCCAGTCTCTCACGTGCCACTTCAAAATTATTTATCAGCAATATCTAAATATTTCACACCTTCAGAAGGGTTAGTAACTCGATAACATATAATAGTTGTTCCCGACTGGTTCCCGACTCATAGAATCAAATATTTGGGCTATGAATTTTTACCAAAACTATGTAACTTTTAGTAATACAATAAATCAGATATTTTCGGTTAAAACCGGTTTATGATCAACACCGTCGTCGGTTTTTGTCTTTTTCCAAAGCCACTAATTATTTTAAATCTTTTTCCAGAACTCTTTTGTTTTTTAATGTTCTCAAGTTCTATTGTTGGCTCTTTCTAATTAAAAACGAGGTAATCTGAATTAAAACTATTTCCATATAGATGTAAGGAATATGTATGTTAGTGATGGCCCACACACCACCCCTGCTCCCTACATTTTGTAAATATTCTCAAATTATTTTGATTGGATGCGGTGCTGTTTAGTTCTACAAGACCCTTCTGAAGGCCACATACACATTAGTCATGGCATTGTAAAACGAGTCATGGCAGCTAGTTCTCAATATTAACTAGTCACACCGCATATTTGATTGCAGCAATAAAATGCAGTCCTACAGCGCGGTATTTGTCTTAGATAAGGGACCTCATAACTCATAGATGGTTAAATATAGGTTGCCGTGTCATAAGCAGGTGAACGGAGGCGCGTGTCCATACATTAAGCGACAATTAAAGGTGCATAAACACACCAGAATGCTTGGAAATAAAATTGTTAAAATTGTAATACTTTTACAGGTTTAAATCTCGATGTATGAAATGAAATAAATCTTAACATATAATGATTTCACTCCATATAAAGTAATCTAATTTCTCAAGTTGTAAAATTGAATTTGGGACTCGTGTCTCTAATTCAATTTCACATTTAAAATAAATTATATTAATTTATACATAACGAAATTATCATATGTTAGGATTTATTTAGTTTCATTACATCTATAGGCACACAATTTAAGTCTCTAAAAGTATTAAATTTTAACAATTTAATTTCAGGAATTCTGGTGTGAATATGCTCCTTTAAAATTAAATTATGAATGCAAAAATGCGAAAATATCTTCATGAGCATGTGAGAACCTGAATATAATTAAACCTGGCTTTAACGGACATATCCATTCGGGGCCAAAAGATGGCGATTCTTTAAGACGGGCGGTCGTTAGACCACTCATTTTAAAGAACCACTATGATTTGGTCTCAAACGATATTCACCATAGCAAATGAATTGTATTATGTAACCACCTGTCTTTTGTGACCACCTTTTGATGCGCCATTCTATGTTCGATAGGCCTATAGACAGGTTTTTTATATATCAGACTCATATGCATGACAACCCTTAAATGCTGTGTGGTCCAATTGATTCCCGACAGTAGAGAAGTATTCTATTTACGTTCACCGCATAATGTTCGTGACACCATCTTCCCCGTATTGAACAAAGGCATATATTTCTCTCTGTTGCCAGGGATCATGTTTATCGTGACTCGAAGACTCTCTATTGGAAACAGATCGAATGTAGTGTGACCTATTGAACACTCGCGTTATCTGTGCTTATGAATCAGGGTAGTTGTGGATTAGAAAAAGGATGCAAATTATTTAGATTTTAGCCACGTGCTGTGGTGAAATACAGCCTAGTAATTTGGTGTTATAGCTGTAGACCCTGCTAGGGTGGATTTCACAGCACGTGGTCAGATTAAGAAATTGTCTTACTTAATCAAATTCCCAAGGTAATTATAACTGGAAATCGATTGGTTAAACCGGCCAGGCTTGCGTAGAAAGATTTAAGATGGATGCCGTGTGTGGAATCCACGTGGAGCATGCTTTTCAACTATAATAATCTTCTAATTTAAAGAAAATATCTTTGTCCTTTGTGACAGTGTTAACCGAACAGACTCAATCAGTTACCATGGGAATTTGCTCAAGTAAAACAATTTCTTACTATACGAAGGCTTTATGACATGCACTGAAGTCGAGGTTTTCTTCGACGTGAACGGAACAAATTTATTTTAACGAGTATATCTTTAGCCTAAAATCATAGGATTTTTTGTGCATGTGTGGTGTATTTCTTAGGCATAGGTAAAATAGAACAAGTAAGAACTATTATCAGGATTCTTCGACACGGTAAGCTTAAAGTATACGTACAACTTTTCTATAACTAACGCCACATGGTCTATCAAATAGTGGCGGTTATAGAAAGCAGGCCGATCAACGCATTTCAAATGGCGATAGAAGGATCTGATTTGTCGCTCAAATATATGACGTCATAATCAATTGCATCACATATCTAGCCAGACGTCACAATCATAATGACGTATTATAACTCCGTCATGGAGCTTGAAAGGTCCGTCAAGCGTAAGAATTGTTTGTCTTACCTTTACAATTCAAAACATTGTATTTGGAAACTAATTTGACTGTACGCCGTTCCTACCGTAGGCGTCAACAGAACCAAGCCACATTAGTTTCAAAATACTCAGCAGCTTTAACTGTAGGCCTGTAGTTTACCTTGAAACTGGCATTAGTGGACGGAGTATTAGCTAGAAATAGGCGGGGCATAGCTAGAAATGGCTAGGGGCTGGTGTCTCTAATTCTATTTCACAACTTAAAAATTTATATTAATGTATGGGGAATGAAATCATCATATGTTAAGATTTATCTGGGCGCACAATTTAACCCTTTAAACATATACAATTGTAACAACTTTATTTTCAAACGTTCTTGTATGAATATCCATCTTTAATGTCTGGAGCCAAATGAGTATTACAAGCTAGGGTATCAACGGATAAGGTATATGTGATTGGGCTCAGTTTAACCTGGAAATTAAGCATTTGTATACCAATTCATTGCCATATTCTCTTCAAATTTATTTTGCCTAGAAACTTTGTGTATAATTTAGTCTTAATAAATAGCTACGTGCCAACGCATAGTACAAAAGCAGGTCCTTTACACAGGTACCGCTTCAGCAATTGGTACATCTCCACACCTGGTTTCCGACGAAGAATTTACCTTACCAGCTTTAGCTATTCCCTGCCCATCTCTATCTAAGCTCCGCCCACACCCCGTCCGTGTTGGGATCGATCGATCCCTGAACTCCCTCACTATAAATTTCCAGAAAACTATACAGGTAAGCTGGTAAATATTGTGAAACTAATTTGACTGATCGCTGTTGCTGCCAATGGCAGCAACAGCGTCCAGTCAAATTAGTTTCAAAATATTCAACAGAATATTTATTAAATGGTAAAGACATACAATTCGTACCACGTGTCGGACTATTAAGCGTTAAAGACGAACTATATCGAGTCATTCATGACGTCATGATTATGACGTTATCCTACACATCACTTAGTTGCTTATGACGTCACATGACGTCACATGACGGATAGATAAACTTGGAAAGGTCCATTGACATTATGAAAAGTGTGACTCTTACACTTGATCTAATTTACCTCTCTGCCTCAATTTGGTCAAGATTATCAAAATATTTGCTTATTGAATGTCCGTTTGTCACGCCAATATAACACTATTTTTGAAAATTATACCACTCGAATGACTGGCTCCGTTATCGAGCCACCATTCCAGTGGTAAAATTTTCAAAAATAGGCTCCTCTTGGGCCTCAAATGGGCATTTCTCAAGACCACTACAAAGACTGTTTTGGCCGGCATCACCAGGAAATGGTTAATATCTAAATTATCTATCAAGCTTACCAAATAACTATTTTAACTAAACGTGCTTAATAATTTTGATATTAGATGGCAACGAGTTTAAGATCATATTTATCAGATTATAAATGTAATATTGTCCCTAGTGTAATACTGTTATTATTCAACGATCTTAGACCATTCTCTATATATGATCAAATTACTGTGTTGTGTTGAACCGCACGGCAGTGCACCACAGCGAACTGCACCGCAGCGTACCGCAGCGAACTGCGCCGCAGCGTACCGCAGCGAACTGCACTGCTGCGTACCACAGCGCACCGCAATGCACCGCGCCACAATGCAACGCACTGCTGCTCGTGCTGCTGCTGCTGTTGCTGCTGCTGCTGCTGTTGTTGTTGTTGTTGTTGTTGTTGTTGTTGTTATATATATATATATATATTATTATTATTATTATTATTATTATTATTATTATTATTATTATTATTATTATTATTATTATTATTATTATTATTATTATCTCCAGGTAGATTAAACCAGAAGACACATAAAGAATATGAATCAGTATCATCAATAACTCGGTCAGCAGGAACATCAGAATTTATACTGTACTAAGCAACTTTGTTATAATGGGTTCTGACAAGGCAAACTCGTTAAGGGCGTCGTCTTCGGTGACATTAGGTTGGGCGGCGCAGTGTTCTATCCCACTCGCCCTCTCAAACTTTCGCAACATCACCACCGTACGGCCGGTTCGTGGTCTGGTGAAACTGAGCAGGAAGATGAGCGATCCCAACCAATCATTCTCCTTCCTGGACAGCATAGCCATGGTTTCGAATTTACTGCTCACCATATTTATTATATGGGCGAGTTTTAAAATAATCACGAAAGCGTTGAAGTGGATATTGAGCCTGTACCATTTAGAGCTGTACTATTTTCCAAAGTTCTGGAATGTGATTCCATTTGCCTGGTACAAAGATACTGCTATCAACATGCTTCTCCTCAAACCGGTTGTAGACGCATTTCATTTCCAGGTCGATGACAGGGATGTATTCGTTGCTAGTTTCCCACGCTCAGGTAAGAACGAAGCATTATCTGTTCTATATGTCATTGCCTTCCCTTACACAGACAGACAGACAGACAGACAGACAGACAGACAGACAGACAGGCAGGCAGACAGACAGACAGACAGACAGGCAGGCAGGCAGGCAGGCAGGCAGGCAGGCAGGCAGGCAGGCAGGCAGGCAGGCAGGCAGGCAGGCAGGCAGGCAGGCAGGCAGGCAGGCAGACGAGTGGGTGGGCAGGCAAGTTGGCTGGTTTCGCAGACTGGCTGGCAAGCAGGCGGACGTCCGGCCGGCAGTGCGGGAGGACAGGTGGGCAGGTTGCTGAGCAGGTGGGGGCGAGGCAGGGGAGGAGGGGCGGATGGGTGGGCAGATGCACGCACGCACGCATGGATGGATGGACGAATGAGCCAGCAGACAAAAGGATGGACGGACAGACGAATGAACAGACAGACAGATAGACAACAAATTTCCTTAGATAATGTATTTTCTGTTAAAAGTAGTGAATGTATGTGTGTATGTAGGCATATGTGTACTGTGTTCTGCGGCTGCAGTATTGTTTGAAAACACCCTGCAGCTGCAATAAGTCCTTTTTACTGCAGCTGTCGGTTTTTTTACCAACATGACCATTAAAGGGATAAGTTGACGCAAGAGGGTTAATATTGGGGAAGCGTGCTAATACTGCCATTTTTAAGCTGATGTCCCTATCTTGCAGGTACCACATGGACACAGGAAATGGTGTACCTCATTTCAAACGATGCCGATATAGAGAAAGCGTCCAGCAAAACCTTAGATGAACGCTTCCCATATTTTGAAGATCCATTTCGTGGCCCAAAAGCCATCAGCAAATATCCTTCTCCTCGCTTGATAAAAACGCATCTACCTTTTCATTTACTGCCAAAACAAGTCCAGGAAGGGAAGGCAAAGGTTTGTATTACTATTTTATACCTATTGTAAGTAGTTACTTACTTGGTCGTTGTTGTTAGGAGCGAAGTGGTACTGTGCGCTTTGTAGCATAGAAAATGGCGCTTTGTGGTTATCGAATAGAGGTAACCCTGATAACGCAGCTTACTGGGCCGATGATGGACCGACACTGTATCGGTCCAGTAAGCTGTGTTTTCTGGGAAGCCTTTATACGGGGATTGTTCGTTGCACGAACCTCCACAAAGACACAGAGTTGGTTTTTGCTGCTAGAGATGTAGCACAATACGATATCTCTTAGTAGTGCGCGTTCCACTTTCAAACAATGGCCCTTTCCAGCTTATCCATCAATTATATGACGTCGTATTCAACTAAGTGGCATGTAGGATGACGTAATAATCAATTACGTCATGGATGACGTAGCTAAGTTCGTGACTAATGCGTAATAGATGACAGATTAAGCGTTGTTGTACGAATTGTTTCTTTACTATGTAATAAAAATGTTGTTGAATATTTTGACACTAATTTGATTGGGCCCCAAGTCAAATTAGTTTTAAAATATTCAACAACTTACCTGTATGGTTTTCTGGAAATTGAGATTCAGTCATTCAGAGAATGCATTGATCGATCGATCGATCCCAACACGGGTGAAGCGGGTGAAGCGGGTGAAGCGTGGGTGGAACTCAGCTAAAGGTGGGCGGCGCATAGCTAAAACTGGATTCCTCCATTACAGTACGTTTGTAACAATCTGGAGGTGGTTTGCACAACAGTGTAAAGCTCCATCTGTCTTTTCGCACAAAAGGTAGCAGTTGCTTAAGACACATATGGTTGATAGACTACGTGTTTTAAGGAATGACATCTCTGGGGCCGCCGTAACGTTTTCTTAGGCAAACGACGTGTATTTAACCACCACGTGTCCTTAGTCACCACTTTTGCGCTCTCTAAAGTGGTGGGGTTTAAAACATGGTTAATCCCGCAACGTTAAACTCTGACTAGTACACAGTGATTCTGATTATTGCAGAAAGCTTATTGACACTGTCTTTCAGTGTGATGCTCCTACCAGTGAAATATGTGGGATTAACAAGACTGAACAACTAATCAAAGAGATCTAGCCTTGGGACAGAGATACCAAATCGGGGCAATTGCTAAACTGGGTACTAAAATAACCTTGGAAACTCTACCAAAGATCCCTCGTTTGGAATGAAACAAAACATTCTATCCTACGTTTAACAGAAAAGATATCCGAAATAACAGAACTGCCAACCGCGACCAGAAGTAGAGGACGAAGATCAGGGGTTCGGATGCAGACGCTTGCCCTTGAATAGGGAGCGAAGATCTGGACAGAGATGAGAGAAATCCACCGGAATGATGAGTGCGCAGAACAACTCGCCAACCACTATTAGGCCACCGAGGCGTGTACATGATCATCTTGCAGTCCTACTCCCAAATTTTCTACGTAGCCAAAGGAACCAGAACGGTTGCAGGAAAGGTATACGCTCAAAAAGGGGTCTGCCATGACAGGAGCAGTCCAGACGAGAGCTCTCTCGTCGAGTTTCAAAAGGGTATTTTCGTCTTTCAGATTTTTACCCGATGAACCGTTCCATATTTAGCTATGCCCCGCCCATCTCTAGCTAAGCTCCACCCACACCTCGCTCGTGCCGGGCTCGATCGATCTCTGAACTCCCTGAGTATAAATTTCCAGAAACTTATACAGGTAAGCTATTGAATATTTTGGAACTAATTTGACTGGGCGCTGTTGAAATCCCTTAAAATGCTATTGTTTCTTAATCAATGGTCCGATTTCAACGAAAGTTGGGTGGAGTGATCCTATGGCGATCAGCTTCAAGAGGTTTAATGAGTATTTTGAAAATCATTCATCATGTCTATTTAAATGCAAATGGTTCAAATGTTAATGGTGCATGTGAGCGCCACATGCTCTTGGGCCTCCTGTTCAGGGTGGGTATGTAACGCGCCAATATCGAATGTGTGCCGTTGGTCAATGGCACATGGCCCAATATCGAATTTGATATATGCGCGCCCGTTGTCCAAAGGCGCAGGGTAACAATATTAAATTTTATATTGGCGTGCCCGTTGCTCAATGGCGCAGGGGACCAATATCAAATTCGATATCGGCACGCCCGTTGGCCAATGGCACAGGGGACAATATCTAATTCGAAATAGTTCGGCCGATATGAATTTAACAGTATAAGATGTTATAAAGGTAGTAACTCGCGCTTAATTGATGACGAACTATGCGTTATTGTACGAACTGCATGTCTTCGCAATCTAATAAACATGATGTTGAATATTTAGGCAGCAAAATCACCCAGTCAAATTAGTTTCAAAATATTCAGCAGATTACCTGTATAGAAATTGAGATTCATAGAGTGCATGGATCGATTGATCCCAACAGAGGCAAAGCGTAGGTGGCGCTTATCTAGAGATGGGCGGGGCATAGCTAAGACTGCATGATTCCTCAATCCTTTAATATCTTTTAACAATTTTATTATTATTATTATTTTTATTATTATTTTTATTATTATTATTATTATTATTATTATTATTATTATTATTATTATTGTTGTTGTTGTTATTAATTATTATTATTATTATTATTATTATTATTATTATTATTATTATTATTATAGGTCGTGTGCGTTATGAGGAATCCCAAAGATGTCATCGTGTCAAATTATTATGTATTTAAAAAGATCTCATTTGGATTTACTGGCAGCTTTGACGACTTCTGCCAAGTCATGCATGAAAACAAATGTAAGTAGTATGCAATAAAGGATGCTTAACAGTTTAACATTCATATCAGCCAAAAACGGCTTCTGCAGTGGACTTGAGAAATGCCCATTTGCCGACCAAGAGAAGACTATTTTAGCCAATTTACCGCTGGAGTGACTGGTTCGATAACCGAGCCAGTCATTTCAGTGGTAAATTTTCAAAAATAGTCTTCTCTTGTTCTGCAAATTGACATTTTCTATGAGAAAATTGAGATTTTCTTGAAGAAATTTGAGGGTTAAAGGGTTACTAGACTACCAAAAGGCGTGCATTGAGGCATGTGGTCGAAACATCAATTGTCTTAATAACCCTATTGCTGGAACCGATCTGTCACCTCAAGTATATGGCATCATAACCAATTACCATACGTGTAACCTGAGGTCACAATACAAAGTAGGCTGACGTCACAATACATAGTGACGTACTTAGCTCCGTCGTGAACATTGAAAAGTTTGTCAAGTGTATGAATTGTATTTCTTTGGAGAATTTACAATTTAATACACATTCTTTTGAATATTTTAAAACTAATTTGACTGGGAGCTGTTCCTGGCACAATGGTACTATTACTGCTACTACTGCTGCAGCTGCTGCTACTGCTACTGGGACTGCTATTACTACTACTACTACTACTACTACTACTACTACTACTACTACTACTACTACTACTACTACTACTACTACTACTACTACTACTACACACCCACCCCACCCCAAATATAATAAATTCGTTACGTATGTGTCAAAAATGGCGCTGAATACTCTCAAACTAATTTCACTCTCAAGCAACATCTTTAGCTCCCTCAGGTCCATTCTTGACTTAAGTGTACCGAAGTGTATATAAACGGTGTACGGGCCCATATACGTAAATGCCTGATCAATCCATACCTCGGAGAGTATTGGTCCGATTTGACCAAAATGTCAACATATGAAAAGGTGTGACACCACGAATTTTAACCTTGTCGTGATCGTTAGAAAAACTCTGAGATTCCTGTAATCCGGAGATTTTTTAATGTCACGAAAACTAGACGGCGAGAGCTTAACACCAACAAATCCCTAAAAAAATATATTCTTAACGATATAAAACTTATACAGTTGAATATTTTGAAATTAATTTGACTGTAAGACGTTGTTGCTTGAGGCAGCAACGGCTTCCAGTCAAATTAATTTCAAAGCATTCAACAGTTTTCCTATATATTTGCCTTGAAAATGAGATATGGGGAACCCATCTGTGAACGGGTTAACGTCTCCGATTGCTCTAGTCTTTTGATAAAACAATTGGAAAGTTTTGAAGAAAATCTCACAAGTTAGGCCTAACTATAGGCTATCGCTATTTATTCTTATCGCAGGTACATTTAGCCCATGGTGGAAGCATGTAAAAGGATACTGGGAACATCGGCAGAACGACAACATTCTGGTGCTAAAATATGAAGATATCAAACGGGTAAGTGCGGGAGTTACAATTTATTCAAAGGCGCATTCTCACTAGAGAGTTAATCTGGAATAACGCCATCCTTCAAAATGGCGCCATCCTTCAGAATGGCGTTATTCCTGAGTAACTCGGCCTGATATTGCTTTTTGTAGAAGACTTAACAGAATGCTGCAAGCAAACTAAAAATTGAGAATCTCTTTATGAATGAATCCAAAACAGAGTTCACCCACATATACCTATCTACAAAGCATGAAACTAAAGAAAATAACGACCCACTTCGTGGCGGCGAACCATGGAGGAAAAGTAAAATCCTGGGCTCACTGCTTTGCAGTACTGCTGACATTGCTGTACGCTGCGTCATAGCGAACATAGCTTTACAGTCCTTCTTGAAGCTATGGATTCGTAGACCAAAGATACCCTTGGTAAAAAGACTACGTTTATACAATGCAACCTGCGTATCCTTGATGATGTATAACTGTAACACCTGGGCAGCTCCAAAGGCAGCTCTAGACAAACTTGACGCCTACCACCGCAAACACCTACGCACCATCACTGGACACCGATGGCCAGAGAGCATAATTTCCAACGATGCTCTATACAAGATGTGTAATACGCCGCCGCTGTCTGTAAAAGTCTCCCAGCAAAGATGGTCCATGTTTGGCCATCTGCTAAGGATGCCAGAAGACACGCCAGCGCAGAGAGCCTTGAAATTCGCCCTACTCTGAGCCAGCAAATACAGAGCCAGGAGCGGACGTCATTGCATAAATCTGCTAAGCGTGCTACGAGGTGACCTCAAGAAAGCAGGATTAGGTACACTCAAGTCAAGAATGGACCTGAGGAAGCTAAGGATTTTGGCTGAGGACAAGATACAGTGGGCAAAAGCGAAGAAGGACTGATTGCAGCTGTAGGATGTTTCTACTACTACAGTCGCAGAATACAGTAATCATACATAACAGAATTAGTACTACGGCTTCAGCATAGCGGTCAGTCGATCTGTGTTATTTCCATCAAAGCTTTTCTGTTCTATCTTATATGGCTTTAGCCGAGCGATTTTCAGTACGACCTTGCAGTCTGTCATTGTGCCTATGTTGTCGTCTTTGTTGTTGTTGTTGTCTTCTTTGTTGTTGTTGTTGTTGTTGTTGTCGTCTTTGTTGTTGTTGTTGTTGTAGTCGTCGTCGTGCCGTCGTGTCGTCGTCGTCGTCCGTCCGTCGGTCGGTAGGTCTGTCAATCGGTCGGTCGGTCGTCGTCGTCGTCGTTGTCGTTGTTGTTGTTGTTGTTGTTGTTGTTGTTGTTGATGTTGTTGTTGCTGTTGTTGTTATTGTTATTTTTGTTGTTGTGTTGTTGTTGTTGTTGTTGTTGTTGTTGCAGTCTGTCATTATGTCTATGTTGTCTTAATTGTTGTTGTTGTTGTTGTTGTTTTTGTTGTTGCAGTCTGTCATTATGCCTATGTTGTCGTCGTCATTGTTGTTGTTGTTGTAGTCGTCCTCGCGTCGTCGTCGTCGTTGGACACGCGATCTGTCGGTCGTCTTTGTTGTTGTTGTTGTTGTTGTTGCAAAGAATTGACCATATTCCATCATCATTTTTTCAATGTTTAAATTGGAAAATGGTTCTGGCTATTTTCAGGATTCGAGGAGCGCTGTTCTAAGGATTGCAGATTTTCTGGGAAAGAAGCTAACGGAGACGCAGCTCAGCAACGTGCTGTCTCATTGTTCCTTTGATAGTATGAAGGCCAATGACAAAGTGAACAATCCATGGTGGTCTAAAGTATGGCTGTCAAGAAAAGTTGGACATGACTTTATACGAAAAGGTAGATGTCAAAACATGATCAAAGTTGCCTTAAGCAATGGAGGCATCCAGTTTTAATTATACCTCGCCCATTTTTAGCTATTTTCCGCCATCACTTCTCCCGTGTTTCTAGAAAACTATGCAGGTAAGCCGCCGAATATTTTGGAACTAATTTGACTATGACAGCAACAGCGACCGAGTAAAATTAGTTTCAAAATGTTCAACGGCATGTTTATTAAATAGTAAACGCATACAATTCGTTCAACAACGCTTAGTCCGTCATTAATTAAGTGTTCGTGACGAACTGAAGTGCGCCACTCATGACGTAATTGATTATGACGTCATCCTACATTTTACGTAGTTGATTATGAATGATGGATAAAATGGTTAGAGTCTTTCACGAAAATTATAATTTTTGGAGCCCAAGTTGAGACCATTTTTTATCAATTTACCATTGTAACTTAGAAAAATATCTGTCCTTTGTCCAGCTAAATTAGGAAATTTTCAAGATCACCACAAAGCCGGTCTTTCCCAGGATTAAACGTTAATGGCCAAGAAAATGAATGGCTTGGCTTAGCCGGTGTCCAGTTGCATGTTAAAAACAAGTCTATTTAGAAAAAGTTTACTACTGAAATGACTCGCTCAGTTATTGAGGGGTAAACTTAGTTAGTATTTATTTGGCCTGTAACTGGGCATTGCTCAGGACCACTAAAGAGATCGTTTCAAAGAGTTACGTTTACAAATAGAGGTTAATATTGGGTGATGGTGTACAGAACTTCGCGGTGGACAACAGACCAATCAGAATGCCGCATTTGACACTTACGTCATACTTCCCTTATAGACTTTTGTCCGCTTCGGTAACCGAAGCGGACATAAGTATGTAAGGGAAGTATGACGTAAGTGTCAAATGTGGCATTCTGATTGGTCTGTTGGCGGGATGCATCCGGAAAATGCAGATACTTTAACAAGCCTCCTGATTTCCGGACATCTTGTCAAGTATCCGGATTTTTTCATCCACATATCAAAAAATATTTACAATTCAATGAAATGTAACTAGACCTACATTATTTTGATTGTAACGTCAGCTGACATGTGTCTAAATGGAGGTTTCCAGTTTCTCAGTCAATCATATGACGTAATAATCAACTACGTGTCGTGTATGATGACGTCATAATCAACTACTTCATGCATGAATGGCGTAGCTAAGTTCGTCTGTATCCATCCATAATATGACATCGTAATCAACTATGCGACGTATAGTATGGCATCACAACCAATGGCGTCATTATGACGTCATGAATGACGTAGTTAAGTACGTCACGAACACATAGTTGAAGACGGACTATGAATTGTTGTACGAATTGTATGTCCTTACGATTGTTACCATAGGCAACAACAGCAACAACAGCGCCCAGTCAAATTAGTTACAAATTATTCAACAACTTAGCTGCATAGTTTTCAAGAAATTGATAGTCAGGGCATTCGAGGATCGATCAATCCCAACACGGCGAAGTGTGGCTGGAGCTTAGCTAGACATGGGCGGGTCATGGCTAAAACTGGAAAGATACACTGATGACGTTGATGTACGAATTGTATGTCTTTACCATATAATAAACATGCTGTTGAATATTTTGAAATTAATTTAGCCATAGGTAGCAACAACACCCAGTCAAATTAGTTTCAAAATATTCAGCAACATACCTGTATAATTTTCTGGAAATTGGTAGTCAGGGGGTTCAGAGATCGCTCGATCCCAAAACGGGCGAAGTGTGGGGGAGCTTACCTAGAGATAAGCGGAGCGTAGCTAAAACTGGATTCCAACATTGATTATGACGTCAGATACTTGAGTGGCAGATCGGATCCCCCTATTCTTGGAGACTGTTAGCTAAGCTGGTACCCGACTCCAATTGCTCATAATCATATCCTGAGCCAGAGAATCGTCAGTGAGGGTATGAGGAGTCGGGTACCAGCCTAACTGTTCGCATGATATGCATTTTGTTGTAATATCAGACCAACATTGTGATATGATACGCTTCCTATCTTCAGCAAAATTTAATTATTCTGACTTACCCAAAATCATGTTAATTACTAATAACGCATGGAAGGGGTGACTGTACTTGGTTTGAAAAGGGCGTTTCTTAAGCTATTTCACTCTTGAAAATCTGAAATGAAATTAATGAAACGTATATTTTCTTCTTAATTTAGGATTGGTTGGTGACTGGCGGAGTCATTTTAGCCCTAACTGGAACTCCCATATCGACCGGATGGTTGAGGACAAGCTCGGAAAGACTGGGCTTACTTTTGACTATGATATTTCGGTCAAACAATAGTTTCGCTTTCGCTCATCACTATAATTTGGTGCATGTACTTTCGTTGGTCAACTGATTCCTCAGAAAAATTGTGACACATTAAATTGGTTACCGAGCGAGTTATTCCAGTGGTAAATTTTCAAAAAAATATTTTTCGTTTAGTCTGCAAATGGACATGTAAATTTTTCAAGATCACTGCAGATTTCGTTTTTTACCAGCTTGACCATTAAAGGGTTAAGTTGATACAAGAGGGGTTAACGATGAAATGAGGCTCCTGGAAGAGCTTACACTACACAATACAGCTCAGAAATAACTTAACATGTTTCCAAAACGAAATAAAACATGCTGTTGAATATTTTGAACATAATTGATATTGTAAGATGTCTTCTAATCCAATTATGTTCGAAATATTCAACAAAATATTTCTAACATGTTTTCTGATTTTGTTTCGGAAGCATTTAAAGGTATTTCTTAGCTGTACTGTACATGATCGTGGTCGTGCTTCGCTTGTGAAGGCGGATGCCTTCTTTAACCCGTCGCGTGTCAACAGCGTCTCAAAGCGCTCAAAATGCTACCCATATTAATTAAACATTTAATGGTTAAGATCGTTTCCATGACAAATATAATGTTCGCGCTTACTCACAATGTGCAAACGGACATTTCTCACGGTGACTACAGATGCCGTTTTTTCATGGGCCATGCGATTCATGGATTAATTAATAGTCAATACAATCAAAAATTCAGCCTAGCCAGTGTCCATATGTAGGCCAAGAGTGTGTTATTTTTGACAATTTACCACTGGAATGACTGGCTCGGTAACCGAGCCCGTCATTCCAGTGGTAAATTGTCAAAAATTTCATACTCTTGGCCTACAAATGGGCGTTGCTCAACACCACGTCATAGGTCTGTTGGCCAGTTTGACAATTAAAAGGTTAATTTGACACAAGAAGATTTAAAACACGATATGTTGCTTCTAAAGTGTGGACGCTCTCTTCTGCAGGTTTGGCTTACTAGATACATCGTTTTCAATTTTTCTTATGTATCGCGATTCAATGCAGAATCGCGATATTTTATCATGCAAGCCTTAAAAATCGGGAATTGTCAACAAATTACGGGGACGCGACGACATGTTTGAATATTTTGAAATCACTCTGACAGGAAGCTGTAAATATATACAAAATTTTGATACTGGATTTCTTTGCCAGTATTGCCAATGTCTGAATGTATCCGAACCCACACTCTTTGTCCCACCACCAACACTTTCACCATCAGATTAAAATTACTATTTCTGGATTGTTTAGCGACAAGACCATATATAGGCGAACGCTTGTCGAAAATTAATAAAGCGAGTATTAAAATATATCACATTTGAATTCTGATATCATTCCAGTTTCCTGAGTCGATATATCGATATATCTGGATGCTGTGTACTATGCCATATATTGCGATAACGTCTCGGACAATATCGTGTCAAAAATTATCACAAGACATATATATATATATATACTATTCATACACATTGAGCTTATTATTGGCGAAAATTAGAATTTTCGCCAGTATATCGAATGGGTTCTGTTACGCCGTGTGTTTGTCGGTGTAAGCTAATATCTCGGCATTGCTTTACCCTATTTATACTAAACTTAGACACATGCCTCCGTATATCAAAAGTATCGAGCACAATAATGTTGATGCCATGGGGTAAAAGTTCAAGGTCACTGTGAAATTGGTTTAAAACTTTACCTTTTACAGTTAGGTTTTTGTTTAGCCCAACATATGGTCTTTTATCGCAGGATTGGTTCACTAAACTTGTACACATGCTTCCTGTTATCAACGAAATGATGGGGACGTCATGAGGTCAGTATCAAGAGGATGAAGCGCAATGCTATTAAGGTCAAAGGTCACGGTCATTGTACCATTTGACGTGTATAAAATGCAGACTAACAGTAACATTCTTCTGCTTAGCTCATTTTGCTTTTATTTGAGAATTGGGCAAATTATTGGAACTAAGCATAGTTATACAGTTACTCAACCAGTCAGAGCAGAACAAAGACATTCAGACTTCTGAGGTTAAGGTCATTGTGATCTTGATACAAGTCTAGATTTGCATTTGGAAATGCATAATGCCAGGATTCTCGCCAATATCTCGTCAGTGTAACACTGATGTCTTGTATAATTGTATTATTTTGTGCATATTGTACTATATATTGTCGATAGTTGATGGAAATAACGACTATTTATACTGTATATATCAAGTTTATTTTTAACTACTGGTCCATTTTTGACATTGAAATTTACGTTATTAGCACAATTCCTCGTACAACCACAGTATGTAGATAACTGGCGTATTTTAAGTATCTCCAAGTACAGTACAGCTCAGAAATAACTTAACATGTTTCCAAAAACAAAATATTATATACTGTTGAATATTTCGAAAATAATTGGTTTGGAAGACATTGCTGCCTAAGGCAGCAATGTCTTCCAATCCAATTATGTTCAAATTATAGTCATTTATACGAAATGAAGTCATCATATGCTAAGATTTATTTCGTTGCAGTACAATTCACTCTTAAAAGTACGTGTTCAAAATTGTACTACCTAACATGTTTCCTTTTTTGCTTTGGGAGAAATATTAACATATTTATGAGCTGTACTGTAATACGTGGATGGATTTTTTTTGTTGAAGCTTAGACTGCCTTTGGTGAAGATTATGCCACCTTTGTTGAAGCTTAGGCAACCTCTATTGAAGCTTAGGCTACCTTTGTTGAAGCTTAGGCGACCTTTGTTGAAGCTTAGGCAACCTTTGTTGATGCTTAGGCTGCTTTGTTGAAGCTTAGGCTACATTTGTTGAAGCTTAGGTTACCGTTGTTGAAGTTTAGGCTGCCTTTGTTGAAGCTTAGGCTATCTTTGTTGAAGCTTAGGCTATCTTTGTTGAAGCTTAGGTGGCCTTTGTTGAAGCTTAGGCTACCTTTGTTGAAGCTTTGGCTGCCTTTGTTGAAGCTTTGGCTGCCTTTGTTGAAGCTTAGAGTACCTTTGTTGAAGCTTTGGCTACCTTTATTGAAGCTTTGGTTACCTTTGTTGAAGCTTTGGCTACCTTTCTTGAACTTTGGCTGCCTTTGTTGAAACCTTGGCTGCCTTTGTCGAAGCTTTGGCTGCCTGTGTTGAAGCTTTGGCTGCCTTTGTTGAAGTTTTAGCTACCTTTGTTGAAGCTTTGGCTACCTTTGTTGAAGCTTTGGCTTCCTGTGTTGAAGCGTTGGCTGCCTTTGTTGAAGTTTTAGCTACCTTTGTTGAAGCTTTGGCTACCTTTGTTGAAGCTTTGGCTGCCTTTGTTGAAGCTTTGGCTGCCTTTGTTGAAGCTTTAGCTGCCTTTGGCGAAGCTTTGGCTACTTTTGTTGAAGCTTTGGCTGCCTCTATTGAAGCTGTTAAAATATCTTTATTATATCAATTATTTGTATTTATCTCTACCGCATGTACAAAAACATTTGCCAACAGTGTCTTGCCTTATTAGCCACCACCCCCACCCACCCACCCACCAACCCCCCCCCCCCCAACTCGACTGGGACTATACAAACGGGCCCCGTGCATCCGTGCGAGCATATCCGTGCACGTGTGCTTTCCGCTCGATAACTTCAGTTAGTATGCATGTATTCTGTTCAAAGTTTGGAAATACACGCCTCTGCATCATACATCGACTGGGTATGACAAGAGAGACGTTAGTCTACATGTCACGTAGTTGATTCTGACGTCATATCACTGATCGATAACCTGGATTGATCTATTGGTGTATGCCACCCTGTATAATTTCTTTAGTTTGTTGTATGATATTACGCTTGTAATTAATCAATGATTCTAATAAGTAGACTTAATCCTCGTGCCATGTTTGTTGTTTTATCATTAGTATTTTTTATTTATAATTTGTGCACTACTATATACTATTTATAGCCTCTATGCAGTTCTCTTGTTTTGAAACAACATTCCTGTAAGTTTATTTCCACGTCCTTTTTCGCCAGATGCTGGCCACGTTGACGTCCTTTTTCATGAATCTACAACTCGTCTCCTGGTGACGTCAACTAAAATAGGCCCACTAACTATTCCACATCGTAGTGTCGGTTGTTTTTCAACCGTTCAACAGATCGTTCATCATTACCTCGAGAGGGTTCCATTACCTAGGAGTGTGAACACACTATTTTCTAGCAAACTCATCCGTGATATCCTCCTCCACCCACCCCACAACCACCCCAACCCCATCATCGACCTCCATAGTTATCCACCTGTCATCCTAGAAATTTCTGATCTAGTACGCTTCTTGACTCCGAATGTAACAATGTAACGGTCCACAAGACATTCCTTTGCATAGAAATCTTTGACTGGAACTGCCATTAGGCCTATCTGGAATGTCGCTGATGATACGACGAATATTGTCCAAGACGTTACATCAGATATTACAACAGCTTCGATTAAAACTCAACCCTTTGACCCTAGAATTTGTCAAAAAATTCGATTTTCTCAGAAAATGTCCATTGCAGAAATAGTTTTTGACTGCATAGTAGGGCAGATATGTGAAAAAGATGTTCCATTCTGGCAGAAAGCATGAAATTTGGCATATAGGTGGTTTACGGTATCCTGATCATAATTAGATGCGGTGCTACGTGATTCTACCAAGGGAACCCATTCAAAATGGCGGATTCAAAATGGCCGCCTTCCCAGCGGAAAATTCCCATTACTCAAGCTCTAGACGGAGTAGAGAGATGGGATTAATGTCAAATTAGGGGTTTCATGGGTCAATCGTTATAATTCTACTCACTACAATGCTCTAAATATGTAAATATCAATCCTTCCATAGCGACCACCTGTGTTTGATGTCAAAAGACGGTGGCTCTTTAAGATGTGTTATCTAAAAGATCCATCTCTTGAGAACAAAAGCAATATAGCATCTAGAAATAGTTTAAATTACTTGATTTCTTAATATCGAACCAAGTAATGGTCGTTATAGATACGGTCAATTATCCTATTAGGGTATGCAAGGCTATACATGATGCTGTTGATTGTTGAATCATGATTCACAGACGTCAAACGCACTGTGCACCGCATGAGCACAACTGTGTACAAGGTAAGTTGGATTTATAGCATTTGCATCTGCCAGTGCAATTACTTTTGCAAGCACATTTCACGAGTTCCCGGCTTGCTTTAGATGCGTCTGCAAGCAAACTCCATTGCGGTGACCAAGTGTCTCCATCTCTAACCCAACCCCAGTCAGCTGGCGATGGCGTTTTTTCATTTGCATGGAGTGATTGGCCTCAAAAATGACCTGCCTGGAACGCACCACGTTTGGTGTGTTGCAGCAGAGCTGCACTGGTCGGAGGACTGTTTTCTAGCTGCCTGTTGCCAAAAGCGAAAAGCCGTTTTCGTGCCTCATTAACCTTTGACAATGGTGATGTGCGTTTGTACAGTAGTACGCCAAACCTCTCCAGCGTTTCCATGTCATTGTCACACAGAGACGCCGGGGAATCAGACAGTCTCCTTAAATAGTGACTTGAATAGATCTGAAGTCCTCCAAACTTCCTATGCTGTCTTCTTGCCAATCCAACAAAATGCAGACACAGTGTCACACCCATAGAAATAATGCATAAATAGCAGTCCTTGTGACGCTTCTGCACCCAAAACTGTAGCAATGCCATGAGCTGATACATAGCGGAAGGTCTTCCCATGGCCAAATGCGACCCAGAGATCACACCCATGAAGAAAGTTTGCTGTCCGTATGGCTAGGACTACGACGTCTGTATCTGTAGCATGAATCATTATTGTTCGATAACCTTGGTGATAAGCATGGAAGGCGTGGAGCAATATTCTACCATCTGCTTCATCTTGCATGCATGGCGCGAGTTGTGAGATGCTTTTACGCGCTCTTTTAATGGCATTAAAGATGAGTAGCTGGGTCAATGACGACACTTCCCTCTTGATAGTTTGGGAATTCTCATTTTGATTATGAATGTTGGTACCGCCAAGTATCATCTGAACTAAAGTAACAAGTGATTGAGGTAAGTTGTCATACTGGTCAGCATCAAGTGAACCCTTGCAATCATACTTAATCTGAAAAATCTCTTTGCGGACTATTTGAGCTGCCCTCATCAACGCAATTGCGTCACTATCAGAATCATTTTGGTGGCTAGTAATAGAGCATCGCCTATGTCTTTCTTGAATGTGAGAATCACTTCATAGTTACTCTTGTTTGACTCCACATTTGGCATTTTCGACAAGATCTTTTCCTTCAACCTGGTAGAGTTAATCCTACTTGGCATAGCACCACCAAGTTGTTCAAGGCGGCGAGTGTATAATCGTGTTAAATCAGAAAGCTTAAATATGCTGCCAATAGGATGCTCAGAGGCTTGACGATCTTCCATGTATGATATTAGCTCTGCAAGAACAACAGAGTCAGGTTTCATATCATCAGCAATATCAGATTCACTTCTCGAAAGAGATCTATGTCGTGTGTATAATTTTGTCAAACAAGTCTTGTGGTAAATAGCATCCAATGCTGTCATGTCTCCAGATGACATGTTAGCAAGAAGTTTAGTATCTCTCAGTTCTGTCACCATTTTGCGTATGTTTTGGTCAAATTTTGCTGTTGCGGCTCTATGAATGTCATGCTCTTTCGGTTGGTCACAGAAAAAGCACAGTGGTTGAGTGGGGTCATTTATACTTGGCATTGTGAAATTAGACCTCAATCTAGATTTGACTGGTGACCTGAGATCCTCGCTGGATTCTAATTTCGCATTTCTTTTCACGGCGCGAGCAACCCGAGTCCGGCTACAGAGATGCCAACAAGATTTGCGCCACATAGCACAGTTTTCTATGAGCGTCTCCGCAATTCCAGATCCATCATTCAACCTACATAGATCCAGGTATGGTGGAAGGGCATGGAGTTGCTGTAGCCTATCAAGGCTATCAGCTAATGACCTATAACTCGTAATCACATTGTCACGATGTGTGTTACTACATGGATCTATGAGATGCTCCGTTGTGGACTGCTGGCAAATAACACACAGGGACCAGTTCGTGTGCAGTTCAATCCACTGCGGGATCAGATGTCAATTTCACTTTCTTTGACATATTGACTTGAATGCGAGAATATAATAGGCTATTGTCTCTGTCTATAAGCAGAGCACAATACGCGTGTGCGTGATTGCTATGCAGCTATGTATTCTCCTGATATATTTAAATAGTCAGTGTGAGTTTAGGAAACTACAATAATTATATGTAAATCCGCAACGAAATAATGTTTGGGGAAGCGAGGGGCTGGCATACAATTACCGATCGATCCTTGAGCTCCCTGACTATCAATTTCCAGATAACTATACAGGTAAGCTGTCGAATATTCTGAAACTAATTTAACTGGGTGCTGCAGCAACAGCGCCCAGTCAAATTAGTTTCAAAATATTCGACAGAATGTTTATTAAATCGTAAATCCAGGTTTAGCTATGCCCCACTCAAGTGCTAGCTAAGCTACACCCGCGCTGTGGGCGTGTTTGGATCGATCGATCCCTGTGCTCTCTGAATCTATTTTCAGAAAATTATAGGCTTACAGTTTATACATATTTTGAAAAGCAACAGCGCCCAGTCAAATTAGTTTCAAAATATTCAACAGAATGATGATTATTATTATTATTATTATTATTATTATTATTATTATTATTATTATTATTATTATTATTAAATAGTAAAGACACAATTCGTACAATAACGCTTAGTCCGTCATGAATTGAGAGTTCCCGACGAACTTAGTTACGTCATTCTTGGCATATTTGATTATGACGTCATCCTACACGGAGGGGGTGATTATGGTTATGATGTCATATGGCTGATGGCTAAATTGGACTCCTCTATTCACAATGAATAGCAAGTGTTTGCCAAAATATTCAACAGCTTACCTGCACAGTTTTCTGGAAATTGATAGAAATTGAGTTCCGAGATCGATCGATCACAACGCGGGCGAAGCGTGGGTGGAGCACAGCTAGAGATAGGCGGGGCATAACTAAAACTAGATTTCTCCATTATCTCAAAGTCAGTACTTTGCAAACCTTTTCAACATGGTTCCACAATATGTGCGAGTAGCGCAACAACAACGGTCAGTGTTTGGAAATGTTTTGGAATGCCAGAGAATGAACCCGCTCAGCAAACATTAAGAGCTTTCAGGTGTCAACGAGTATCTGGCACGCACAGGACGACATTGCACCAACTTGATAAATGTTTTGTGAGCATCCCTCAAAAACGTACTCGAAGACCACAAATGACGGAAAAGTACCTAAAGGAGTTTAGGGTGCTTGCAAAGGACTTGGCGCAGTGAAGAAGGGGGCAGAAAACACTGATTACAAGCGCAAATGAAAGTACTTCCCACTCCTTCCAGCCGCATAGCATGGCCACATCATCATCATCATCATCATCATCATCATCATCATCACATCATCATCATCATCATCATCATCATCATCATCATCATCATCATCATGATCGTCGTCGCCATCATCATCATCATCGTCGTCGTCGTCGTCGTCGTCGTCGTCGTCGTCGTCGTCGTCGTCATCATCATCATCATCATCATCGTGATCATCATCGTGATCAGAATCATCGTCGTCGTCGCCATTATCATCACCACCACCACCATCATCATCCTCATCATCATCATCATCATCATCATCATTATCACTCTCCTGTGGCAAAGTTATGCCTAGTTTTATACAGTGAATATACGGTCTTATAAAGTGATATAGTGGACTGTATTTGATTGACCAATAGCGGGGATATCCACTCCAGATTCATCTCATAAGACGTTCATAAAGAATAACGGAACAACTCTCTCCACCACCGCTGTCCACCAGAAGCGGAAGCTCCACAGATAAGAAGATGTATGTACTCTGTAACATTTAAGCATTCGATCATATACATGCATGCGCGAGGAAAATGGCGCAAGTAGGAATCGGCAATCAGTCTACATAGGCGAACGCTAGATGTGGGACCCCGTACCAGGATACTGAAGGATGCAATACCCAGGAGGCTCCAATAATTGCATCTAAGGCATTCGCAGTACGGGACAAACATACGCCAATTTCAATGGTTGCGCATTAATTGAACGCTTTCACCAGTATAAGAATGAAAATATTTTACAACAATTTATTTCCACATTCTTTGTCTTTTTTTTCATAAAGTTTGTAAATCTCATTATCCATTGGATTTGCGAAGAATGGCATTGCCAGATTAACAATGGGAGTAGCATAGGGGGGTTTTGTACGTTATTGTTCTTTTCGTTGGAATGTGTTTTTAACCAATCAAAACGCTCCATTTATATTCGCTATTGTTTGGAGAACAATGGCGTACAGCGGTACACGTTTTCTAGATAACAATGGCGTACAGCCGCACAGGTATTTGAGAATCTGCAACACTGTGGAATGTTCTATTATTTTGAATTAGTTAACCCTTAAAAGTTTAAAAGTTGTGTATTTTACGTTTGAACGTAGCGGCGGCGCTCCCCCATCCGTGGTTATCTACCGTAGTAGATAATGTAAAAATAATAAGAGAGTAATGTAAAAGAATAGAGTTTAAGAGGTGGTCCGATAATGGAGGTCGTATGAGGTTGAGATGTATGAGGAATTACGGTATTGATGTTTGAAAATAATTTGACTGTTTCATCGATAACGTTATTAGTAAACTGTAGAATATTTAGAGACTGCCTGTAAGCTGTTACTGTCTTAGCAACAGCTACCAGACAGCTTAGTAACAAAATAGATTTTAAGAGGTGGTCTGATAGTAAACTGTAGAATATTTAGAGACTGCCTGTAAGCTGTTACTGTCTTAGCAACAGCTACCAGATAGATTAGTAACAAAATAGATTTTAAGAGGTGGCCTGATAATGGAGGTCGTAGGAGGAGGAGGTTGAGGATGTATGAGGAATTACGGTATTGCTGTTTGAAAATAATTTGACTGTTTCGTCGCTAACGTTATTAGTAAACTGTAGAATATTTAGAGACTGTCTGTAAGCTGTTACTGTCTTAGCAACAGCTACCAGACAGATTAGCAACAAAATATTTTTTTAATCTTGTTTTAATGGTATGTTCGGTTGGAATGGTAACCAAGACTTGGTGGTGATGGATTGGATTGTATCATGGGTTAAAAAGAAGTTAACCCTTTCACCGATGAATTCCCCATATCTCATTTTCATCAATACCATACAGGAAAACTGTTCAATATTTTGAAAGTAATTTGACGTCGCTAACGTTATTAGTAAAACTATTTTTTGTTGAATATTTTGATTGACTTTTAACCGTCATTACGCACAAATTGTTTTTTAAATACTATGCAATAACGTCAATCGTTTTAGATACGATGGTTAAAATGTGGTCATTATATCTCTGAGTGTTCCGTTTATAAAATTGTATGTAGAGCGTACTTATGCTAAAAAGATTATTTGTTGCGTATGATTTAACCATACGTTTTGAATAGCCGTGAGATCAAGCTTGAATCGAGATACAAACATACCATGTGTTAATAACGAAAGAATGTTAAAGCACCAAGATCAATCTTTAATCGAGATACAAACATGGCACGTGTTAAGGAATACTATAAGAATGTACCACCCGTCTAGTTCTAAGCACGGGATATTACAATGTCCTCGCCGCGAGTTTGTAAAAAATCGATAATAACGCCTTCACCCGCTCACCGGCTATTGCTGTTGTTTACCGACGCTTACAGATACGACAATTAAGAGCAACATTTTGAGCGTAGTAGCATAATCATAGATGACCGTTTAGTACAAATATAAATATATCCTTTTGGCTACAGAGCAATGATACTTTATAACCATGTTTTTTACTATATAATTCAGTCCTGCCCTAAGCGACCACCTCGTGGTACGTCATTACATGGCCTCTATTAACCCTTTTAACCCTCGAATTTCTTCATATTCATATTTGTGGTACAAGAGAAGACTATTTTGAAAATTTATCATCGGAATGACTGGCACTGCAGGCTATCCATTTGTCTAGTCATTGCGCCGGCAAACACCCCCCACCAACCACCATTATCATCGCCAACACCCACCATCACCACCACCACTACGACCTATACCCAGCACCATGCATTAACACCACCACCACCACCCATGCACCCATGCACCCGCCAACAAATAGCGAATTTCTTCATATTCATACTTGCATCCTTAGAGAAGGCTATTTTTGAAATTTTATCATCGGAATGACTGGCACTGTAGGCTATCCATTTGTCTAGTCATTGCACCAGTAAACACCCCCCACCAACCACCATCCTCATCGGCAACACCCACCACCACCACCACCACCACCACCACCACCACCACCACCACTACGACCTACACCCAACACCATGCATTAACCCCACCACCACCACCCACGCACCCGCCAACACGTAGCAAATTTCTATTTTCTTCATATTCATACTTGTATCCTTAGAGAAGGCTATTTTTGAAAAGTAATCATCGGAATGACTGACACTGTAGGCTATCCATTTGTCTAGTCATTGCGCCAGTAAACACCCACACCAACCACCATCATCATCACCAACACCCACCACCAACAACACCACCACCTCCACCACTACGACCTACACCCAACACCATGCATTAACCCCACCACCCACACACCCGCCAACCCATAGCAAATTTCTTCATATTCATACTTGCATCTTTAGAGAAGGCTATTTTTGAAAATTTATCACCGGAATGCCTGACTCTGACAGCTATCCATTTGTCTAGACATTGTGGTCGCAATGTGTGAGAGCTCTGTGCTTGAAAAAATGGCATATAGGGTGGAGAGGGTATGTCAATGAGGATTTAATAACGGTCTCGCTCGTATGCATATGTGCTAATACGCGATACTGCTAGTTATACATTGTACCCTTGTGCGTGCGTGCATGCCCCGGTGTGCGCCCTTGTGGGCATGCATGCACCAGAAGACTATTTTTGAAAAGTTATCATCGGAATGACTGGCTCTACTGGCTATCCATTTGACTAGACATTGCGACAGCAAACACCACCCACCACCCACCTATATCCTCCACCCCCATCATCATCACCAACATCCACCACCATCACGATGAGCATCAACACCACCACCTTCAACACCACTGCCACTAGCACCACCAATGCCAGTACCGACATCCACCACCAACCACTAGGCACCACGACCACCACCGCATGTTGTGGATTGCGACCTCTTGTTGTGGATTGCGGATAGTGGTTGCATGTTGAGGATTTGCGGGCGTATGTTGCGGATTGCAGGTGCATGATGCGGATTTGCAGGCATATGTTGCAGATTGCGGGCGCATGATGCAGATTTGCGGGTGTATGTTGCGGATTTGCGGGCGCATGATGCGGATTTGCGGGTGCGTGTTGGGGATGACACCAAGTGTATGTACATGCCTGAACATGCATACACGCCAAAATGCATGCATACATGTGCGGCCGCATGCGGGCCGCATTTGCGGATTTGTGGGCATATGTTGCGGATTGCGGGCGCATGATGCGGATTGCGGGCGCATGTTGCGGATTTGCGGGCATATGTTGCGGATTGTGGGCGCATGATGCGGATTGTGGGCGCATGTTGCGGATTTGCGGGCGCATATTGCGGATTTGCGGCCGCAGTACATATAATCCTATAAATGGTACAAATTCAATCCCTTTTCTCATTCCAGTTTAAACATCGCAAAGTGGTTGGACGTGTAACTGCAGAGTAGTTAGGCAGTCAGATTTCTTTGAAGAACCTTGTAACTTGAATACTTGCTAGATTTATCCTATAATCAATATGCCGAGACATAAATGTTTTGAATGTGCTTCAACTTTTAATAGGTCAAATGACCTGAAGCGGCATAAGATCCGATTCCATAATGATGAAGATAGCAAAAATCTAGACAGTGAAGATGAAGAAATGACAGAGATGAATAGTGACGATGATGAGCCAGCAGAGTCGGAGAGTGAAGCCGGTAATGACTCAGCGGAGAGTGAGAGTGAAGATGAAGGTGAAGATGAAAAAGATGCCATAGGCAATGAGGAACTATTTACCATATTCCAAAATATTAAGCATGTCTTAGACGCTGAACAATCAGGTTTAGAAGATGAGGATGGTGAAGTGGACACAGACCCAAATGGTGTAGGCAATGTGCCTATTTCCGTATATGCTGATGCTTTAGTTACAAAGTGCATAGACATAATGCCCCAGTCAAGAAGATTACAGAACTCTATGCTCATTAAAATAATTCGTCAGGAAATTAAAGATTTTATCGACGAGGGGTACGCATATGATGAAACAGTCTTCTCAGCTTTTTGAAAAAGAGAGTTTCTGATCAAGAAGTACATAAGGAACCATCTAGATGCTGAGGATAATGATGATGATTCTGATGGTGATGGATCTGATCCATAAGGAATCAGTCATCGATAAAATGGATCTCCAGAACATTGACTATTTGTTTATGCTACAGCAACTATACATTTTATCATATGTAATATTTACTTCAATGTAAAAATATGGATACAAATAAAACATTGGTTCTTTATGCGCGTGTTGATTTGATGATTGTAGCTACCCAGCCAGGTCCCCCCACATCCCTCAATATACAAATCGGAGTGCTGTTGTACTTAGTGATGGTGGCGGTGGGGTTGGCGGTTGATGAAAATAGGTGTTGTGGTGGATGATGGGGTGGGGTTAATGCTTGGTGGTGGGTGTTGGTGCTTAGTGGGTGGTGGTACTGGTGGTGATAGAGGGATGGTGATGGTGATGGTGGTGGTGATGGTGATGATGGTCGGTATTGGTAGTAGGTGGTTGCGGCCGCAATGTCCAGACAATGGTTAGCCAACTATATTATTTTTGTTGTCGGGGTCTCATTGACTAGGTACTCATAATGCATTCATACTGTGTGTACCCGGACATGGTAATTTTCCTAGTTTTATTACCTTTAACTGGCTGACTGGCGAGGTGTTTCGGACATTCCAGGGATCTACTTCCTAGCAAAATATTTTGGAAACGATTTGAGCAAAAGTTGATGTAGACAGTCAAATTATTTCAAATTATTCACTAAATATCATGGAAATGATTTGATAGAAAGTTGTCGCTAACACCGCAGTCAAATTATTTTCAAAATATTCGTACAACACACATTGCCGACCTTGTAAACAAGTATGCTAGTATACCTCATCCCTCATGCCAGGCAGCACCGCGCTAGCATACCTCATCCCTCCTCCTCCTCACTCGTTCGACCTCAGTTATGCGACCACCCCTACACTCATTCCAGGGATGGTATTTTCTGATTTTTCAAACCTATATCATGGCGCATTGGTAGTTTAAGCGAATAGTTTTGATACTAATTTGACATAGGAAGCTAAAATTCGCACTAGCGCCTTCGTGCGCACAAACACTTAAAAAAGTGCTGTTCAATGCGACAATTTGACATAGGAAGCCACAATTCCACTTAGTTTCAAAATACTTTTTTACTACAACCACGAGGGACCGCATCGACCACCTAATACGTTAAACGATACAAGGGTGCTCGTCATTATTCGTCAACGATAACGATGGTAGACATTGTTCCCACCATTTTTATAACAATTTTTAAATTTTAATAATTAAATGACTGACGCTTTAAAGACCACTCCTTAAATACGAGATGCATGATTATTATCTATGTAATATTATGCATACAACATCGCTTGGCTTAGCTATATATTACCCGCATAGAGATGTACTTTGCTCTCTTTTAAAAAATTAAATGACTGGTAGGAAGCCGCTTAGTTTTGAGGGTTTTAGATGAAGGTTAACGCGTTTGCATACAAATTGAAGGATTAGAAGCGAATCATAGATGCTTTATGCACAATAACGAGGTGGTCAGAGAAAACATATTTCCCTGGATACTTTTTTAACGCGCACAGATTTTTATGCGCATAAACCATTTAACAAACTGATCCATTGCATCTAGCCCGTGAACATATCCAAGATTTTCGCCTGCATGTATGCGTCATTATATAGAGGCCAGTACGCGACAGTTTTTGATAGGACGCTAGTCATCTCACGCGATATTCCTTACATGTTTTGTAGTTGAGCGATGTAGTATAAATGTAAATGTTAATGTACATTTGGCTAAAATGTGTTGCGGATTTGCGGGCGCGTGTTGCGGATGGCAACAAGTATATGCACATGCCTGAACACGCATACACGCCAAAATGCATGCGTATATGTGCGGCCGCATGCGGCGCGTGTTACGGATTTGCGGGCTCGTGTTATGAATGTTGACTTGTTAACTTGTTGCGGATGGCAACAAGTATATGCACATGCCTGAACACGCATACACGCCAAAATGCATGGGTACATGTGCGGCCACATGCGGGCCGCGTGTTGCGCATTTGCGGATTTGCGGCCGCAGTACATATATTCCTATAAACGGTGCAAATTCAATCCATTTGCTCATTCCAGTTTAAACATCGCAAGGTGGTTGGATGTCTAACTGCAGAGCAGTTAGGTAGCCTTAGGCAGTCAGATTTCATCTCACGTGATATTCCTCACATTTTTTTTTGTAGTAGAGCGATGTGGTATAAATGTAAATGTTAATGTACATTTGCTAAAATGGCCAGCAGTACAAACTTTGATGGATCAGACACTGGGTATGTGCGATGTCGTTGGTGTTCCATCGACATCCGCGACACCATATGCCCACGGTCGAAACACGAGAGGGTCTGTAGGCGTATGATCAAGAAAACAGAACCTAAAGAGATGGTGTACACCTGCAAGGAGTGCTATTGTCTATTACCAATCAAACAGTTTCCACATGGGTGTTCTGTAATCGGCGATACTCCGACTGATATACAAAAAGCAAACATGACGCAGTTTGTTACCAAACTGACAACCGCGCCTGTGCGGAGATGCGAAGACTGAGACCTATCTCAAAACACGGCCCTTTTCAGGGCCCACAAATCATTCGAAAGAGAACTCTTTATCTGTTCAAAAAATAAAATAATGTAATAAAGTTTTCACACACAACAACCCGCTTCACACATGCATACGCAAGCACACATTCTGATCCGTCAAAAGTGATCGATGGATGCTACTGTTCTAAATGGCCATCTGTACACTATTGTTCGTGGACGATTAATGCATTGCCATTGACTAGGAACGCATTTTGTTCATATTTTTGAAAAATTTATAATTAAATGACTGCCATTTTAAAGACATAAATACGATAGATAACACTATCTATATAATAGCATAGGAAAACTTACTGTGTACGTGTCTGATTTTTTTTAATTAAATGACTGAGGAACACATTTTGCTCACATTTTTGAAATTTTAATAATTAAATGACTTCCACTTTAAAGAATCGCCTTAAATACATAAGATAAAATTATATTATATATATATACAACGTAGATCACTATAACCCGTGTAATGCAACGCTCTGATATTTTTGAAAATTAAATGACTGGGAGTTCGTTCATATTTAAAAAAAAATTTAATAATTAAATGATTGACGCTTTAAAGACATAAATATGGTAGATAAAACTATCTATATAATATTATACAACATAACAATTTTGAAAATTTAATAATTAAATGACTGCCATTTTTAAAAATGACTTAAACCAAGGAGGGGGTTAATGGCGACTAAACCGCCAGCGGCTTACAATCAATTATTTTCAAAATATTCGTACAGAGATATCGCGCAAGACGTTGCCTCGGCGAATACGCTAGCATATACATCAGCCATCCTCCTCATCCCTCGCGACACCTCTACGAGCGACCACCTGCATTTTCTTAAAGGACCACCAGCCGAATAAAGGCACGCTCATGCGCGGAGAACAATGCCGAGCAGAGGGTGCCCGAGATAGCATTCCTCCCTCCTCCTTCGACCTTCGTTATCAGACCACCTCTCTCTTACCTAACATCGTCTAATAAGAAATTAAAATTTACACAGTCAAATCGGTTTCAAAATATTCATCAACCAATCAATTTATTCAGCAACCAATCAAAATATTCAGAAATCGATTATCATAATATTCAGCAACCAATTATCAAAATATTCAGCTACCACTCAAATTATCGAAATATTCAGCAACAAATTATCAAAATATTCGTACATCGTGCATAACTTTGTAAACAAGTACGTTAGCATCGCCCTCATAATCACCCAGCAATATCAACTGAGGAGGAATGCTATATCATTCCGCCTCAACTGACACAGACAGTCAAATTATTTACAAAATATTCCAACAGTTTTCCTGTATGGTATCGATGAAAATGAGATATGGGGAATTCATCGGTGAAAGGGTTAACTTCTTTTTAACCCATGATAGAATCCAATCCATCACCACCAAGTCTTGGTTACCATTCCAACCGAACATACCATTAATACAAGATTATTTTCAATATTTTGTTGCTAATCTGTCTGGTAGCTGTTGCTAAGACAGTAACAGCTTACAGGCAGTCTCAAAATATTCTACAGTTTACTAATAACGTTAGCGACGAAACAGTCAAATTATTTTCAAAATATTCAACAGATTTCCTGTATGGTATCGATGAAAATGAGATATGGGGAATTAGTCGGTGAAAGGGTTAACTTTTTTAGCCCATGATACAATCCAATCCATCACCACCAAGTCTTGGTTACCATTCCAACCGAACATACCATTAATACAAGATTTAAAAAATATTTTGTTGCTAATCTGTCTGGTAGCTGTTGCTAAGACAGTAACAGCTTACAGACAGTCTCTAAATATTCTACAGTTTACTAATAACGTTAGCGACGAAACAGTCAAATTATTTTCAAACAGCAATACCGTAATTCCTCATACATCCTCAACCTCCTCCTCCTACGACCTCCATTATCAGACCACCTCTTAAAATCTATTTTGTTACTAATCTATCTGGTAGCTGTTGCTAAGACAGTAACAGCTTACAGGCAGTCTCTAAATATTCTACAGTTTACTATCAGACCACCTCTTAAAATCTATTTTGTTACTAAGCTGTCTGGTAGCTGTTGCTAAGACAGTAACAGCTTACAGGCAGTCTCTAAATATTCTACAGTTTACCAATAACGTTAGCGACGAAACTGTCAAATTATTTTCAAACATCAATACCGTAATTCCTCATACATCCTCAACCTCATACCACCTCCATTATCAGACCACCTCTTAAAACTCTATTCTTTTACATTACTCTCTTATTATTTTTACATTATCTACCACGGTAGATAACCACGGAGGGGGGAGCGCCGCCGCTACGTTCAAACGTAAAATACACAACTTTTAAACTTTTAAGGGTTAACTAATTCAAAATAATAGAACATTCCACAGTGTTGCAGATTCTCAAATACGTGTGCGGCTGTACGCCATTGTTATCTAGAAAACGTGTACCGCTGTATGCCATTGTTCTCCAAACAATAGCGAATATAAATGGAACGTTTTGATTTGGTAAAAACACATTCCAACGAAAAGAACAATAACGTACAAAAAAAACCTATGCTACTAATGGGCAATCGTAAATTGAATCGATATGTAGGCCTAAGCTTCAGGCCACTAAATGGAGAAACGCTAGACTGCATTGTTAAGCTACGATTCCATTTACTCGGTTGCCGTGCGGTGTGGCTGGGGTAGCGCAAAAAATCAAGCACCTTGAATTACACCGGGACGATTACATATGCCAAGTTCAAGGTCATGTTCACTTTATTACACTCAGGTCTTGTATTGGCATGAGGCATTACAGTTAGCAATATACTTCATGACGGTAGATTGTCTATACATAATTATATTCATTATAAATTTATCAACAAAATGCAATGGGTATACTTGAAAGTAGTACAGGGAGAAAGGTCAAAATATCCAACAGCTATTAGATTGTGACTGAAATCGTGCACTTGAAAAAGGCACAAGGAGCAGGTAACTTGAGTATTTTTCAGACAAATTAGTTTCAAAATATTCGAAAGTCATTAAATTGCTGATTTATAAATGGCATACAGCTCGCACACTTGAAAAAGGCACAAAGAGAAACTGAATTGAACATATTCACAAGTCAAATTAGTTTAAGAATATTTAACAGTTATTAAATTGATTTATTAATAATATACAATTCGTACACACAAAGGTGGTATAAGGAGAATTGAGTATATTCTCCAGTTAATCGTGAGAAGGGGGGGGGGGGGGGGGGGCAAGACGCACTATCGTATTCATATATCGTGTGGTGGATTGTTAAAGCATAAATTATCATTGTTCTTTAGATTGCAAATTATTACAAATGCATACATAGATATTGGGGTTGTTAGACTCAAGGGCCTATGGCCTATTGGGAAATATCGCTAACATTTCCTCCTCACTCGCCATCAGTAATTTGCCTGTGATTCCGTGAAAAGGTCAGAAACTTACATATCATTTTAAGCACAGGTTCATTGCACATTGTTAGAAGCTCTTTTGTTTTGTTTAGATTTGCGCTTGCAATATAGTAAAGTGGGATAAATGTTGCTCTTAAATCATTGTATTTGTTGCATTTATAAAGTAAATGATTTTCGTCATCGAGTTCGTCACAAGTTGTACATAGTCTGTTTTGTTTATCAATTTTCGTCCGTCGTCCGGTTTCAATAGTCAGTTTATGGTTTAATGTCCTAAAATGAAATAGAACAATGGCGTTTCTTGTTGTGGAACATTAAAATAATTTTCAAATTTATTATCTTCTTTAATGTCCTTGTAGAATAATAGTCTAGTCGATGTGTAGAGTTTATCTTTCCCTGTATTCGACTATTGCATCTGACGTGTATTTTTGTTACTTTTACTATATGGTGCTTGTTGATATACTCGGCATTAAATAGATGTTCTTGATTTGTTTCTTGGAGGATCGACTTTATTGCTGTTAACAATGCAAAGTTAAAATTGGTTTCCTGTTCCAATTCTCGACAGATATAGTAAAGTACAGAGGACAATTTTCCGTACCCTGCGTTCACTAGATCTTTACGAAATCGGACCATGTTAGTCTTGATTGTAATACTTAGTGGGCAACGCCCTGTTTCTCCATACAACATTAAATCGGGGTGATTTTCGTTGCCGTCAAAGTGTATTTTAAAAATTGTATATGGCAAGCTTCAAACATATCTAGGTATTCATATCCCCAAAGTTTCCAAAAGAACTGGCATTATCCGGATGACGACTTGTGACCCAATCTCAAATGTCATTTTTAAAACAATAGCAATATGTTTAAATCAAAATTCCTTATGCGCTGTAGTGGTATGTCTTCAGAACGAATGCGCGTTGGATTTGGGTCGGAACATATAGCGATTCATCAGTCTAATTGGATAACATCGAATATGGACGTCTATGCTATATAGTCCAGTCAGCTCAACCCAAGACAAATTGAAACATAATTTCATTTACTGCTATGCATTTCTGGAGTGTCCCCTGAACAGCATGCAAAGGTTTGCTTCAATATATTTGGTAGATAGCCTTAAAATTAGATAATTTGCAAACAACCTACCACCACTATCATGACTATTGAAAGAAAACTATTTCTCAACGACTCAGTATCTAAGCATCCAATCTCGCCAAATGAAGTATCTAGATGAGATCTGCCATGCCCATATGTAATTAAGTACGTGTTTAACAAAATCGAAAATGTGAATTTATTTTTCATAATATTTGGTCCATGGTAAGTTGAAAAAGTGCAAACAAAAGAAAGATTAAAACAGATTACAATGAAATATGATTTGAGCTGTACCATGTAGTTTCACATGTATGTAACTGCGCCACATACAAGCACTGCTTATATATTAAGTGTTAAATTATACATTTATATAGCTGTTTTATATGTTCGTGGTTACAAATTCGGTAAATTGTTTCTGATATATTTCCAGGCAATTATAAATTTGTTCTGTGTTGTGCTGTAAATACAATGTTGAATTCCGTTTCTGAATATCATTGGGCTACATGCTTTGATGAAAATGGACCAGTCTGATATCTACAACCATAGTGGTGGGGGGTAACAGTTTAATTTCAAAGAACATTGCTTCTTCTGTGGTCAACTAGCTAAAATGAAGGAAGAAAGGGTGGTTTCGACGTTCTCGCATTTAGAACTGGAAGGCTTCCAAGAGACCGTCTCTCCTGCGTGTGGAGAAATGAATGATGACTGGTCAAATTTAGCTGCGGGTAAACGTGCCTATGCTCATGACCTTCTTGCAGCTCAGCCTGTTTATGATCAGAGTTGCAGCATTAATTTTAGAACTGGCAAGCAGCTTCCACAACAATATTCCTCTCATGCCAATAGCAGTGACAGAAACTAAAACCTGGTAGACCGGAGGAAGTAAAAGAAAGAAATGAAGCATTCCTTACGGTTACGAAGTACTTAGAAGAAAATGACGATGAAGAGATAACAGTTCCAGCCGTGATCAAGATGATGGAGAATAGACCTTTCCAGTTTTAGCTATTCCCCGCCCATCACTAGCTAATCTCCACCCATACATAGCTCGTGTTGGGATCGATCGATCTCTGAACTTCCTGACTATCAATTTCCAGAAGACTATACAGATAAGTTGTTGAATATTTTGAAACTAATTTGACTGAATGCTGTTGCTGCAGCCCAATCAAATTAGTTTCAAAATATTCAGCAGCATGTTTAGTAAATAGTAGAGACATATAATTCTTGCAACGTGTCGGACTATTAAGAGTTAAAGACGGGCATAATATAATCATTTATGACGTAGTGAGTATGGCGATATCCTACACGCCGCTTAGCTTATTCTGACGTCATATGACGTCATTAGTTTGAAAAGGTACATTGTCTCTTAGGTTCAGAATTTAAGCCATAGACTCTCAAATATATGAAGAGGCAATTCAGCGACAGAATCATATTGCTGAGTTAAATGACGATTCAGACTCAGAGATGTTGAAAATAATATAGACAGCTGCTAAACTTATAAAGAGTGACATCCAGTCTGTAGATAAACCCAGTAATACATACCCATTAATTAATAGTTTGTCATCGTATGAGGAGGCATTGAAGTTCATCCCCCAGTCACTTATTGCATTCCTCAAAATTGTATTTGTTGGAAAAGAGATAGGGTTAAAGTTGGCATCGATAGGACAACCCATAATTCAATCAAACTAGACCCAGAGTTCTCAAACCACCATTGCAATTTTGCCTCGCAATCGAAACGCGCCAGCACTTCAACTCAATATTTATTGTAGATACACTTCAAAAACATGGTGTTGGATGTTCGTATGCCGAGCTCCTGAAATGTGGAAGAAGCGCTGCTGTTGCGCAATGGATAGGGTTACGTACGGTCAGACCAGGATAAGTTTGTCAGCATGTAGGGGACACGGTTGACACAATATCAGTCATCAGATCTATTGATGCCTATGGAATATTTCATGCAATTGGTATAATTTCAGCATTTACACCAGGCAGCATTGATAGAAACTCCGTCCCTTGAATATCAATGACTTCGGATGATATTATCAAAGTTGTGAGAATGGCCCTTTCCAAGTTTATCCATCGATCATATTACGTCACATGACGCCATAACCAACTAAGTGACGTGTATGCTGACGTCATAATCATTACATCATAAATGGCAGCAACAGCGCCCAGTTAAATTAGTTCCAAAATATTGAATTGCTTACCCGTATAGTTTTCTGGAAATTGATAGTCAAAGAGTTCAGAGATCCATCGATCCAAACCAGCGAAGTGTGGTGGAGCTTAGCTAGAGATTGGCGGGGCATAGATAAAAATGGAAAGGTCCATTGATTTAAATCCCAGCAGGCAGAAAAGGATCCGTTGAAGTTTAATGCACTGAAAGCAATGGAATAGCTGATCCCACCCGACATATTGACTTTCCCTGGGAAGTGTCACTGAGGCTTCCTTCCACAAGGCAAGCATGGTTTGAAATGGTGCACGCAATTCATCGAGGAGATTTTCCCGGTAAATCACCTGCTCATTTCTTGCTAATGATTGATATGGATCCTAAAATATAGCATGTATCTTCTCGACACTTAGCTATGCATGTGAACAAGCCAATGGCTATAACGCCAAGCCAGTGCTTACATTTGACCAGCCACTATGGTGGAATGCCTTGATGATAATAGAATCAGAGCCAAATGGAAGTAACATAATTAATTGTCTTGAGACAAGGTGGCTCCCACATGGAAATGAGCTTTTTAGACTCAATCAGACCATACTTGGATGTGATACACACCACAGGACACCATGCTTATAGTAGGGGAGAGGGCACTTGTACGCATGTACAAATGAAATGAAGATCTGCTTGATAGTCTACAATGCAAGCGTTTGTGTGACAAAGCTGAAAAAGGTTTGAAACATGTTGAGGCTCATAGTTTACCACCGACATCTGCGGTTACTCCGTAGAGTGTACTTCCAAATCCAGATGTGGAAGGGGAAAGGTGGTCATTTGCTGTCAGCAGAATAGGGATGAAACGTCAGTGATTGTTAGTTAGTCCGTATGAAAACTGGCGTGCAACCAACGCCATCGAAACTCACTGAGAACTTCAGATGGAATTGTAAAACGGGTTGCAACAGGGCTAGATGCAAATGCAAGCAATATGCCTTGACTGCTCATGGGGGGGGGGGGGGGGGCGAGTGCAAAGGTTTGAGTTGCGCTAACTCACCTGAGATGCACCTCGATGAATACCAGGGATATTCTTTGCTAGCGGCTAGTGTACCAATGCTATTTATTCACTCTAAGTGATAGGATATTCCACAAAATAGTTTTTTTGTTAATCGTGGCATTAATTTGCATATATCATGAGTATCCGTGTATATATTGAATCTGGGAATGCGCTAGTCGGCTTCACAAAACCTTTAATACCTGGATCTAGACACTTCATTCGTTATGATTGGATGATTAGATACAGAGCTATAGCGGAAAAGGGCCCTTTCGATAATGGCGGTAAGTTATTTGCATAATATCCAATTTTGAAGATTATCCACCAAATATATTTTGATAAACTTTTTGATTGGTGGATCTAGGGGTCGGGGGACAGGACCACACGCTTGAAAATCAAATGAATACAATACTCTTTAATTATAGATATTATTTATCACCAAGAATGCAGGAAATTGTTTATCAAAGTACCACTCACCCACCCACACACCCAATTAATCGCACACCCGCCTACCCACCCACCCATCCACTCCATCTACTCCAGGAATACCCACCTCCCGCCATGGCTGGGACACGTCGAACTTTCTGCCGCGCTACGCTAATGACAACTGGTTGATTAATATAGTGGACTTATTTCCAGGCATATTTAGCTGGCACGGCACAAGAGAAGTTCGATTTATAAATCGGGCCTCATTGATCTCCCCTTGACAGTGAGTTAGTTAACATGTGTCAACGACTCTGCGTGCATGTATTATATATGTGGACAGCATTGATACGTATTACACATACAACTGTTGAATATTGTAGACTTAAATATTTATGTTAATCAAATAACAACAGTATAAACATTAAATACTTAACACATATGCCTAATATACAAAACATTAATCTATGTGAATTACTGTATTATATGAGTAGGATTCATACAATTATTTCACATTTTAATTATCATCATTATTGATCGGGATATCACATTTTTCTCTTTGTACGCTCAGAGGTTACCTTGAGAATCTATCACTGGTATTCCTGGCTCGAGAATCGGATCATTCAGTCATTCCAGTGGTAAATGTTTAAAAATGGTATCTTTCCCAGCAAATGCACCTTTCCGTTGACAACCCGGATAACACTGGTTATTGGGCCGTTACTTGGCCAATACCGGGCCAATACGGCTCAGTATTGGCCCAGTACTGGGTCAGTAACTTGCGTTATCACGGACGCAACCCATTGTAGTCTTCATTATTATAGCACAAATCAATTCAGCACAAAATAATATAATTCTTCTTTTCGGTCTTTTTGCGATGATTTCAAGCTCAACTTATCAAGGAGTCGTTATTATCAGCTTTCACCAGTCTTAACTTATCTAATATCTTGTTGGCTCTTTGTTTGAAGGGTTTATTTGCTGACTTAGAACCATGACAACCATCGGGATGAGATTTGGGGTTACTCCGTTCACAGTTTGAGTCGGATGAAAATAAGTTGAGAATTTTATTGGTTAATTTATTAAATTTCTTGCAGTTTTTCCTCGGTGTATGACGTGTGTATTGTTCGTCCATCCATCGTTGGGCAGCTTCGCGTTTCTTACTGCTACTAATACCCAGGCTGGTCCTGGACAGGATTTGCGCCACGGTGTGTTTACTAGTGATCACGAAGTCTGGGTGTTGCAAAATTGTAGTACTGTTTGCATCCACGAATGCCAGGAACTATAATAATAATAATAATAATAATAATAATAATAATAATAATAATAATAATAATAATAATAATAATAATAATAATAATAATAATAATAATGGAGTGAGGGACATTATGGACATTATAGACAGTGCGTGCGTGCGTGCGTGCGTGCGTGCGTGCGTGCGTGCGTGCGTGCGTGCGTGCGTGCGTGCGTGCGTGCGTGCGTGCGTGCGTGCGTGCGTGCGTGCGTGCGTGCGTGCGTGCGTGCGTGCGTGCGTGCGTGCGTGCGTGCGTGCGTGCGTGCGTGCGTGCGTGCGTGCGTGCGTGCGTGCGTGCGTGCGTGCGTGCGTGCGTGCGTGCGTGCGTGCGTGCGTGCGTGCGTGCGTGCGTGCGTGCGTGCGTGCGTGCGTGCGTGCGTGCGTGCGTGCGTGCGTGCGTGCGTGCGTGCGTGCGTGCGTGCGTGCGTGTTGGGTGGGGTGGTGTGTGGTGTGGTGTGGTGTGTGGTGTGGTGTGGTGTGTGTGTGTGTGTGTGTGTGTGTGTGTGTGTGTGTGTGCTAAATTGAGGTGATTTGGGGGTGTTCCCATCAATAAATGTTGGCAGTGAAATGAAATTCTAATTCTAACAAAAAATTAAAACTATCGATTTAAGAAATAAAATTATGTGTAACCAATGGTGAATTGGAGGGATCCAATCTGCAACTCAAGTACACGACGCCATTTTATCACTTGTTACAATCAGATGACGCGAGAGGCACAGGTCCGACAGTAATATACTGTAATTATGTCTTTGGTGAAATTACAATTTAATAAACATTATGTTCAATATTGTAAAACTAATGTTACTGGAAGCTGTTTGTTTCCATACTCTAAGTCAAATTAGATTTACATTGAAATTGACATTCTGCGAATTCGGGGTTTAGTGTTAAAATCTATTCTCACTCGCGTACAAAGTAGGCGGAGCCTAGCTAAAATGGGCGTGGCATAGAAATATATCCCTTTATTATTGCAGAAGATTTTCCAGAAATGGATTCTCAGAGAGCCTAATCTTCACATTGTTTCCCGCAAAATCCCCTCACCGTTCGGGTCAATGCCCCAGGTCCATTGACAAAATGTTGAAACCAATCTACCAGTGACACCAGCGGCCATAATAGTTGGCTAGAATCGAGGCATCCAGTTGCTCAGTCAATCATATGACGTAATAATCAACTACGTCACATGTAGGCTGTTGTCATAATGAATTACGTCATGAATGACATGATTAAGTCCGTCATAAACGCTTAATAGTCCGTCAAGTTGTACGAATTATGTCTACTATTAATGAATTACGTCATGAATGACATGATTAAGTCCGTCATAAACGCTTAATAGTCCGTCAAGTTGTACGAATTATGTCTACTATTTAATACACATTCTCTTGAATATTTTGAAACTAATTTGACTGGGCTCTGTTGCTGCCTCGGCAGCAGCAGCAACCAGTCAAATTAGTTTCAAAATATTCAACAGCCTACCTGTATAGTTTTCTGGAAATTGCGAATCAGGGAGTGCAGAGATTGATCGATCACAAAACGGGCATGGGTGGGGCTTAGCTAGTGATGGGCGGGGCATATCTAAAACTGGATTCATCCATTATTAGTAATACTAACACTCTTTATTATTTTGATGTTATATTAATTTGTTTAATACTGAAGTCATACAATCTCAATATCGGAAACATAAAATATTTTCAAACTAATTTACCTGGAACCCATTGCAACTGTTCCCAGTCAATTTACTTTCTAGATAGTCATCTATATAATTGTCTTGAAATTGAGACGCCGGGATTTCAAATGTTAATTGACGTTTCCAGTTTTAGCCATGCTCCGCCCATCTCTAAGTAATCTCCAGCCACATCTCGCTAAGTTTTGGGATTGATCGATCCCTGAACTACCTGACTATCAATTTCCAGAAAACGATACAAGTAAGCTGTTGAATATTTTGAATCTAATTTGACAGGGTGTTGATGGCAGCAACAGCGCCCATTCAAATTAGTTTTAAAATAATCAACTGAATGTTTATTAAATAGTAAAGACACAATTCGTACAACAACGCTTAGTCGGTCTTCAATTATGCGTTCGTGACGTACTCATCTCCGTCATTCAGGACGGCATAATGACATCATTGATTATGACGTCATTCTACATGTCACCTAGTAGGCTACAAATTTGTGCTAAAGGCCCACGTTCACACCTTGAAAATAAAATTGTTAAAATTGTATACATTTTGTGGCTCAAATTGCGCACATCGGTGTAATGAAACGAAATTAACCTTAACATATGACTTCATGCCATACAAATTAATAAAACAGATTTAGTTCTGAAGTTGAATTAGGAAACGTGTCTCTAATTCAATTTCACAACTAAAAAGTATAATTTTTATGGAATGAAATCATCATATATTAAGATTTATTTCGTTTCCTTAGATTGAGGTGCACAACGTAGGCATCTAAAAGTATACAATTTTAACAATTTTACTTTCACGCATTTTGGCGAGCCTTTAATTAGCTTTTCGCTTTATATAAGCAGTCATGCTATAACTTATACACACCTTTTCTACGATCTCTGTAACATGCCCATTCATCATGTAGGGCTCTGCAGCTTGAAGAAGGAAAAGCACTCGATCTGTATCCAGACATGACGTCACGTAGTCTTTACACGCCTTGCGCAACGTGGGAAGTCTAAACACATCTGTCGCTGCAAGAAGACCTGAGAGGAATGGAAGATAGTAGAACAAATGAAGTTAGATGCTACAGTTACTAGTAACTGTACTATTTTGTTACTGTTAGAATCCCTGTGTCTCAAACTCAGGACAACTATAGACTAAAGCTGTTGAAGATTTTAAAAGTAATTTGACTGGTACCTATTGCTGTCATACAGCTCCCAGACCCAAATTAGTTTCAAAATATTCAACAGTCAATTACCCGCCCACCCCCTATTTACATTAAAAGGAATATCACTCAGTCTGTGAGAGTAAAAGAGTTGAGTACTGTATTAGCGGTGTTTGATTGATAATAAGCATAACAGGATTCCAATGTAGTAACTTTATTTGACACGTTTTTTTGCAAATAAACGTGAGGCATCATATACTGATGACGTACATTTATGTGTGAAAGCTACAAAACATCATACAGAAAGTTACTATTTACAGACATCGCCCATGAATCTTGCATTCATACATGATATTCATCAATTGAGCGAAACTGCATGTCTGATGTGTGCCCCCCCCCATGAATGTAGGAACGAACGAACGAACGAACGAACGAACGAACGAACGAACGAACGAACGAACGAACGAACGAACGAACGAACGAACGAACGAACGAACGAACGAACGAACGAACGAACGAACACGAACGAACGAACGAACGAACGAACGAACGAACGAACGAACGAACACGAACGAACGAACGAACGAACGAACGAACGAACGAACGAACGAACGAACGAACGAACGAACGAACGAACGAACGAACGAACGAACGAACGAACGAACGAACGGATAGATGGATAGATGGAATGATGGATTGATGGCTGGGCAGATGGATAGATGGATAGATGCATTGATGGCTGGGCAGATGGATAGATGGATAGATGGATCGATGGATAGCTGGATTGATGGATGGATGGATGGATAGATGGATGAGTTGGGTTGGTGGGTTGGTGGGTTGGTGGGTTGGTGGGTTGGTGGGTTGGTGAGTAGATGGATGGATGGATGGATGGATGGATGGATGGATGGATGGATGGATGGATGGATGGTGGATTGATGGATTGATGGATGGATGGATGGATGGATGGATGGATGGATGGATGGATGGATGGATGGATGGATGGATGGATGGATGGATGGATGGATGGATGGACGGATGGACGGACGGACGGACGGACGGACGGACGGACTGACGGACTGACGGACGGACGGACGGACGGACGGGCGGGCGGGCGGGCGGGCGGGCGGGCGGGCGGGCGGGCTGGCGGGCTGGCGGGCTGGCGGTCGGATGGACGGATGGATGGATGGACGGATGGATGGATGGATGGATGGATGGATGGATGGATGGATGGATGGATGGATGGATGGATGGATGGATGGATGGATGGATGGATGGATGGATGGATGGATGGATGGATGGATGGATGGATGGATGGATGGATGGATGGGCGGGCGGGCGGGCGGGATGGCGGTCGGATGGACGGATGGATGGATGGATTTGTGAGTAGGTGGGCGGCGGATAGACAGATAGAGATGGATGGATGGATGGATGGACGGACGGACGGACGGACGGGCGGGCGGGCGGGCGGGCGGGCGGGCGGGCGGGCTGGCGGGCTGGCGGGCTGGCGGGCTGGCGGGCTGGCGGGCTGGCGGTCGGATGGACGGATGGATGGATGGACGGATGGACGGATGGATGGATGGATGGATGGATGGATGGATGGATGGATGGATGGATGGATGGATGGATGGATGGATGGATGGATGGATGGATGGATGGATGGATGGATGGATGGATGGATGGATGGATGGATGGATGGATGGATGGATGGATGGATGGATGGATGGATGGATGGATGGATGGATGGATGGATGGATGGATGGATGGATGGATGGATGGATGGATGGATGGATGGATGGATGGATGGATGGATGGATGGATGGATGGATGGATGGATGGATGGATGGGCGGGCGGGCGGGCGGGATGGCGGTCGGATGGACGGATGGATGGATGGATGGATTTGTGAGTAGGTGGGCGGCGGATAGACAGATAGAGATAGATAGATAGATAGATAGATAGATAGATAGATAGATAGATAGATAGATAGATAGATAGATAGATAGATAGATAGATAGATAGATAGATAGATAGCGTGCGTGCGTGCGTGCGTGCGTTGGTGTGGGAGTGCGTGGTGCGGGTGTGGATGGATCGATGGACGAACTTACCGAAAACACAATCTATAGTGATCTCAACATCGCCAAAGTGAACAAACTCTACTACTTTCTGGAAAACGACTGTCTCAAATCCGGTAACAGGAATGACCAATTGTCCCTGATATTGGCTCTGTTTAGGACTGCAGACATGACGCGCACGAGGGGAAACCATCTTCAGGTTACTACCACCGGCGCCGAGACTTCTACAGATTCTCTCCACGCCATGAATCAATCCACGAAATCTTCTGGAAAGCAACATATAGAAAGTTTAGAATAATCTAGAAATATGTATGCGAAATATGTATGAAGTATGGCATGTGAAATCAATTAGCATCAAGCGCTTTATCAGACAGAATTTGAACTGAATGGATGGATCGAGCTGTCACCATAGTATATGACTTCGTAATCAATTAAGTCACGTGTAGGCTGACGTCACAATCAAAATGTATAATGAATGACGTTTCTAGGTCATGGTCATTGAAAAGACTGTCACGTGTACGAATTGTATGTCTTTGATCGATTTACTATTTAGGCATAATAAGCATTCAGTTGAATATTTTGAAACTAATTTGATTGGGCCAGCAACAACACCCTGTCAAATTAGTTTCAAAATATTCAACAGCTTGCCGGTATAGATGCGTTAAGCTCGCTTTCTGAGTATTCAGGTTCAAAGGGTTTCAAAAAGGTTTCAAAGCAATCCAAACACGCGCAATATCGTGGGCGGAGCTTAGCGACAAATGGGCGAGGCATAGCTAGAAATGGATCCCTCTATTGGTTTGATCTAGGCTATTTCATAATATATCCTGTGAAAGTCACGTGAATAGCGAACTATGTACAAAGGCGAGTAAAGCCATGTTGTTGTTAACGCCGCTCTATAAGGGGAAGAGGCCATTGCATTCGGGTTTGTGTGTCCGGAGATTTATCTCAAAAACTGCTGACCAGATTTGGCTCACGTTTTAATACAACAAAGGATCATGCCGTGCACGAGGATTTCCAGACATTGTCTGTGATCTCGATGAAAACTGGGGCCCGGATAAGATACAATTCCAGATCTATGGATATCTCGGAAACTGCTGCCTGATTTGTTCAAATTTTAACATAGGGAAAGATGTGACCGTAGAGTAGGTTTTTCAACTTTGGTCATTATCCGAAAAATAAGAAATTCATTGTTGTTGCTGTTGTTGTTGTTGTTGGTTGTGGTGGTGGTGGTGGTGGTGGTGGTGGTGGTGGTGGTGGTGGTGGTGGTGGTAATGGTGATCGTGGTGGTGGTAGTGGTGGTGCAGTTGTTGTTGTTGTTGTTGTTGTTGTTGTTGTTGTAGATGCATATGTTGTTGTTGTTGTTGTAGATACATATGTTGTTGTTGTTGTTGTTGTTGTTGTTGTTGTTTATAGTCTTACTTGTTATTATGTGTGAGTATTTCTTTCACTCCATAAACAGGCATTTTGTCTTCACCCAGTATGAAGAGAACATCCGGGTTGTTCATCATGTGTCTGATGTCACCTAATGTATAATGAATGACGTCACTTTCCGTGTCTGACTGCTCTGCAGTCTGGATTGGTGTTGTTTCTGTATTGATGACGTCCCGTGATGTTGAGGATAAGTTCTCGTCAAACTCGAAACTCGCGTCGGATGCCAAAGAAGAGACTGAAATAAACAATAGAAATAGTTTTACGAGCACAATGTATTGGCAATAATTGGTTCTTTGTGCGTGCATGCGTGCGTGCGTGCGTGCGTGCGTGCGTGCGTGCGTGCGTGCGTGCGTGCGTGCGTGCGTGCGTGCGTGCGTGCGTGCGTGCGTGCGTGCGTGCGTGCGTGCGTGCGTGCGTGCGTGCGTGCGTGCGTGCGTGCGTGCGTGCGTGCGTGCGTGCGTGCGTGCGTGCTCGTGTAGATGCAGATACTGACTGACTTAAACAATATCATTTTCCCTGCTAGAGTAGGGGCGAACCCATCGAAGGTGGCGTTCCGGATACAGATACAGAGATACAGGTACGTGCGCGCGAGCGTGCGTGCGTGCGCGCGAGAGAGCGGGCGGAATGACAGGCGAGCGAGGCGGGTGAGTCAGCGCGTGTGTGCCTGTCTGTCTGCCTGTCTGCCTGGCCTTCCTGACTGCCTGGCCTGCCTGCCTGCTTGCGTCTCTTTAATTATTTCTCTTAATTGGTATTTACATATAATTAAATTTAATTCTTATTTAACACACATATCAGCCAAAAACGGCTGTTTCAGTGGACTTTGAGAAATGTCCATTTGCCGAGCCAGTCATTCCAGTTGTAAATTTTCAAAAATAGTCTGCAAACGGACATTTTCTATGAGAAAATTGAAATTTTCTTGAACAAATTTTGCGGTTAAAAGGTTAATGTACAAATTAAACTCGGAAAAACTCAAACGAACTTAAGCAACCTAACAAAATACCTAATCAAATTGTGATTAATTCTGAAATATAGATTTTATCATAAAGAAAGTTCCCGCTATACCTACCACCAGATTCATCAAACGAGTTTCCACCATCATCAAGACTCCACACGTCGGAACACAGCGAAGACATAATTATTATATTTTCTAAATTTAAACTTAATTTCTAAATATAACAACCGTAATATGATTCAAACGGATAATTAATCTAGTAAAATATCTTGTATGCTCTAATTGTCGTACAAGAGGGATAATGTTTGAAATCCACACTTTCTCTCCACGCTTATATAGAGTCTATAAGATAGAACTTATTGCAATCAGCCACTATGTCAGAGTTAACTCAATTAATTTCAAAGTAATGGCTGTCTGAGCCAGAGACGGGCGACCGTATTCAAATCAGATTAACCCTTTCACCGATAAATCCTGAAAAAATATATTCCTTACGTTATAGATAACTTACTATGTTGGATATTTTGAAATTAATTTGACTGGAAGTCGTTGCTGCCTAAGGCAGCAACGGCTTCCCGTCAAATTAATTTTAACATATTCAACAGTTTTCCTGTACGTGTGTCATGAAAATGGGATACCGGGGAATTCTGCAGTGAAAGGGTTGAGAGATTGACGGTCCTACTCAAGTCAGATTAGAGTTATTGATGACACTACCCACGCCAGATTAGGCTTAAGTTATAATTAAGAAATAGGCCTAGAACAATTGCCAACCATAAACCCCAGACAGTTTTCTTTCAGTTTTCTTTCAGTTTTCTTTCAGTTTTCTTTATTACACTCAGGCCATCCTTGCGATGGCATATGAGGGGAATCTTTTTTTTAAATTAATACAGTATGGCGGTAGTTAGTGTAGAGATATAAAATATACATACATACAATATACAATATTAAAATCCAGTCTAGTAGTAGTAGTAGTAGTAGTAGTAGTAGTAGTAGTAGTAGTAGTAGTAGTAGTAGTAGTAGTAGTAGTAGTGGTAGTAGTAGTAGTAGTAGTAGTAGTAGTAGTAGTAGTAGTAGTAGTAGTAGTAGTAGTAGTAGTAGTAGTAGTAGTAGTAGTAGTAGTAGTAGTAGTAGTATATTGTCAACGCACTGGCTCAGAATCTTCAATAATTGAAAAAATTCAAAAATTTAAGATATTTTGGTTTATCTTACTGCCTGAGATTTGTCATTTTGTTTGAGGAAAGCCATATGGCATTAATGTTAACCCTTTACTGGTTAAATTTGTTCAGTAAAATCCAAATATGCGCTTACTTATTTAATGTACATTTGCAGGCACAGACAAGGTCATTCCCGAGAATATGCCACTGGAACGACTGGCTAAATGGTCAGGAAGATTAAAATGTTCGGAAACATGTGTGTCTTTCTCTAGCCTAATATCTGAGAGGTGTCGAGTTGCCCGCCATCTTAATGGACATTTGGTTTCGCCGACATACTGTTTTTGGCACAATTTGCATGAAATTAGATAAATTTCATTTTCAGAGTCACAATCTAGATTAGACTGAAGTTGGAACTTGCTTTTGTTCTGAAAGCTCGTGAAAGTATTCTGGTTTGGGAGAAATTCATCTAACTTGCACCTTTTCTTTCCGTATTTGCGAGATTCGCCTACACCTATAATCGGACGATTGTGAGAAATTTTGGTACGCCGACGATTTGAGGCATTATCTGGAATGGTTTCCAAGCCGTCCAATGTTTCAGATTTGATTTTGCGCAAGAATCGTGAGGAGTAACCTCGTGGTTTGAGGGCCTTGAATAGGGTAGAGCACGCTTCTTCAAAGTGTTTCCTATCACTCGAATTCCTGTGAAAACGGATTATTTGTGATTTTACTATTCCTTTAAAAGTATGTGGTGGATGGAAAGATTTTTTGTGCAATAGCTGATGCGAATCGGTTGGTTTGAAATACACTTTGTAGTCTAAGTAGCCAGTTGTTTCATAATTTAGACCTTTATATACAGTTACATCCAGGAAATCTACAGACATCTCGTTAATGGTTGCTTTTAATTTGATATTCTGATCGTGATTGTTCAGAATTTCGAAAAATTCATCAAACTCTGCCTTTGTGTGTTGCCAAAACATGAAAATGTCATCAAGGTACCTGCGATAAATGAGGGGCTGTTTTGGACACTTTTCTAACGCTTCCTCCTCCCACTCTGCTACGTAAATATTGGCAAAACATGGGATAAAGCGCTTGTCCATCGCGCAGCCGCAAATTTGTTGGTAAATTTCGCCATCGAATTCAAAATCATTGCCTTTCAGACTCTAATAGAGCTATTACTTCTCTGTCTGGCCTGTTGGTGTCTGGGTAGTTTACGAATGCTTTACGGATAGAATTTATACCCTTCTCGATGTCAATGTTTGTATACATAGCATCGATGTCAAGCGTGACCAGGAATGAATTTGGATGTATCCAGGTCTCAGAGACCTGGGATAAGAAGTCTTCTGTGTTTTTCAAGAAGCTGGGGTGTCTATTTGCTATTGGCTGTAGATGGTAATCGATGTATTCACTGATTCTGTAGGATTCCGAGCCACAATCAGAGATTATAGGTCGCCCGGGCAGTGACATTGGGTCCAACCACGAATCTATGGGTTTATGAATTTTTGGTAAAAGATAGAAAGTCCGTGGTTTTGACTCAAGCTTAGCAAAGAGATACTTATGTTGCTTTTCGGTGATCTTCTTGCTATCGAGCAATTTTTGAAGAATCTCATTAAATTTGCTGCAATTATTTTGCCAAAGTGGTTTGCTTAGTTTCTGGTAATGCTTTGGGTTATTAAGTTGTCGTTGTGCTTCACGTTTATAGTTATCTTTAAGCATTATTACAGTCGCCGACCCTTTATCTGCAGGTTTGATGACAATTTCGCTGTTTTTAGACAATTCAATTCAGGCCTGGCGTTCCTCATAGGGTAAATTTGGTTGATCATTAGGGAATGCAGAATTTTTAACACGTTCTGAAAAGAGTTCTATGCTTTCACCGAACGTTGGGTCCAGTAGTTTTACGTGTGGTGCCCAGCCAGTTTTTTCAATGAATGGTGGAATGTTACTATTAGAGTTACGAAAGAAGTCTGCTAACTTAATACGGTGACTAAATTCAGATGTTTCCATACAGCCATTGTCTAAAAGAGCATCCAAACCTGTTTTAGGTTTTGGTGTTGGGACAAATGTAAGACCAAAATTGAGGTGTGACTGCTCTGCTTCACCTAATGGGGAGCCAGTTAGATTGACAATATTACTGCCCAGTCCTGTTTCTGGGCGGATGTTACCTTGGCCCCTGTCTAGTTTAAATTTAGGAATTTAAGCCAGGCAGAATACATAGATTTAGCTGTCTTTTCAGTCCAATGAATGTTATCCTTAACAACATTAAATTCAGAGAGTCTGAGTGCAGGAATGACAGTCACAGATTTTGATGATTCAGCCATCGAATTGAGGGACTGAATCGCCAACCTCTGCTGAGCTGTCAACCGACTTGAATAGTTAAGTTTTGCGAAGTAAATCGCGGTCTTTGGGAATTTGGACTTAATCGCACTGAAAAGCAGCATTAATCTATGTTTTGAACTAGGGATGGGTTCATTCATATCATTAATACCAATGTTAATCACTATTTTCTCTGGTTTAAATGATCCAGTGTACATTTGAACTATTCCTCTAGCATGACACAATTTAGCTCCTGGGTAGCAGGCAACTTGCGTTTCAGGGTGGAGCTCAACATTAATGCGACTCAGGTTCGAAGCTCCAAAGATGAGTACTTTGTTCGTGAGAACAGGTAGTCGCCAGTCAATTTTGTTTTCGATTTTATGACGAAATTTCCAAAAAATATTTCTCTCCAACATGGTTGGTTGTTTGGGTCTATTTGCAAATTTAATAAGACACACCTCCAGTGCATTACTTGGACCTGGAGTTGGAGAGAAGGCTGGGCTGTGGCAGTTTCCCTGTTGGGATGGGGTCTTGAGACACGATGGTTGACTGCTCTGAGGGGATTTCTGAGAAGTGCCAGTCCATGGACCAGATTTGCTACCATTAACCCTTTCCCTCTGTGGCAAGGGCGGATATTCGTTTGGGTCATTTAGATTGCCTAGTGGAGAGTCAGGTAATGGGATTAATGATGCTTCAAATAGCATATCTCTAGGGCCAGAATCTAATGGTAGCAATGGAGAGATTTTATTGTCTACTCGTTTTGTGACTGGCAGCGAAGTTTCAGGTGATCTGAGGCGTTTTTCATTTGTGATTGTGGGGCTACAGTTGGTATCATGACCAGAGGCGTGGCTTGTGCGAGATTTTGAATTGGTTGCTGAGATGGATCTATAGGTCGCACAAAATCGTATAAAGAACTAATCGTATTAATGTCGAGCTTTCTATTATAATTGTTTTTTGCCCAGCGTATAGCATTGGATTTAGCACGACCTAGGTCTAAATGTGGCATTGCCTGTGTGAGGACTACTTCAGTTCTAATACTACCAAGTTGTTCATTATAGTGATTTAACATGGCCTTAATGGTAGATTTTGCCCACTCGAAATTCACATTCCAGATGGCAAAGTAGATGTCATCATCTGGCATAGCTGGCTTACAAAATCCATTCAGCTCTTCCACCTTCCTGCTAAGCCCATCAGGGAGAGTTTCGGCATCTAAATGCCTACATAGCGTAGCAATATGGTGGAAGCACTGAATTATTTGGTAATACATCTTTAACAGGCGCGCATGCGCAGATAAACCCCCTTTACCATCTCCATTCTTCATACGACCATTCTTCCTCGCAATAGCCATTCAGACAGACAAGCGTGCAATCTAACTAGCAATCAGACAGGCAGTTGAGCAGGTAAGAAAGATTCGATCAGGCAAACTCAAATTCAAGCAGACAAATTCATTCACATCAACTACAAATTGAACCAATTTATTACTTATGCCTGAAAGACAAATTATAGAATTAACATGTAATATGCAACTGTTAACAATACAACAATACAATACGCAATATTATAAGTTACTCACAGTAATTATGGACACCGTCAATTGGCTAAATGCATTTCGCAGGGATGCGCTTCATCAGTAGCCTGTATGACAAATCTGTCAGTCCTTCAGTATAGACGGCTTTATATACCTTTACTGAATTACTCAATCTCCTCTCCAAAATCTACTCTATGGTTTAATTTGAACAATTGAACTTTGTGCAAGGTTTGAGTTTCCTTTGATCAGGGTTTATCACAAACATCATTAATAAAGCCAATGATTAGTGGACTGGTTTCACTCCACACAGATTAGTGAAATTTTTCTCTTCCGAATTGGATTGATAAGTGAGTAGTGTTTCCTTCACGAGATCATGACCCGATCATTAAAAGGTGTTATATGCTTTTGTTGGGACACTCAATTTTGCCTTTTGATCATTTGATGCGGAAAAAATGAATCAAGTTTGGAGGACATATTTTGCCATTTGATAGAATTTTATTCACCACACCCGAAAGGCCACTGCAGTGTTTATAATTAAACTTTGTTCATACATGTAGAAAGAAAGTAGTATTCAGCTCCCTTAATTTTATGTGAGTGAGTGGCTGGGCGGACACACAGACACACAGACAGCCGGATGGCTGGCAAGGCAGATGGACGGATCCATCCATCCATCCATACACCCATCCATCCAGACATCTAGCCATCCATACTCGGGCTAGTGAGGCACGCCAAAGTAGTATAAGGACTCACGAAGGACAGTGCGTGCACCAGAAGTGTAAACACACATTTATCAATCGCTGAAATATTGCCAGCGAACAGAACACATTAGCTGTACTGGATCCGCCTTCATTCCGTATTCTTGGATCGGAGACTCCACAGTTTAATTTCAAAGAACATTGTTTCTTCTGTGGTCAACTAGCAAAAATGAAGGAAGAAAGAGTGGTTTCGACGTTATCGCATTTAGAACCAGAAGGCTTCCAAGAGACCGTCTCTCCTGTGTGTGGAGAAATGAATGATGACTGGTCAATTTTAGTTGCGGATAAACGTGCCTATGCTCAGGACCTTCTTGCAGCTCAGCCTGTTTATGATCAGAGTTGCAGCATTAATTTTAGAACTGGCAAGCAGCTTCCACAACAATATTCCTCTCATGCCAATAACAGTGACAAAAACGAAAACATGGTAGACCGGAGGAAGCAGAAGAAAGAAATGAAGCATTCCTTACGGTTACGAAGTACTTAGAAGAAAATGACGATGAAGCGATAACAGTTCCAGCCATGATCAAGATGATGGAGAATGGACCTTTCCAGTTTTAGCCATGCCCCACCTATCACTAGCTAATCTCCACCCATACCTCGCTCGTGTTGGGATCGATCGATCTCTGAACTTCATGACTATCAATTTCGAGAAGACTATACAGATAAGTTGATTGAATATTTTGAAACTAATTTGACTGGATGCTGTTGCTGCAGCCCAATCAAATTAGATTCGAAATATTCAGCAGCATGTTTAGTAAATAGTAGAGACATATAATTCTTGCAACGTGTCGGACTATTAAGAGTTAAAGACGGGCATAATATAAGCATTTATGACGTAGTGATTATGGCGATATCCTACACGCCGCTTAGCTGATTCTGACGTCATATGACGTCATTAGTTTGGAAAGGTACAGTGTCTCTTTGGTTCAGAATTTAAGCCATAGACTCTCAAATATATGAAGAGGAAATTCAGCGACAGAATCATTATTGCTGAGTTAAATGACGATTCAGACTCAGAGATGTCGGGAATAATATAGACAACTGCTAAACTTATAAAGAGTGGCATCCAGTCTGTAGATAAACCCAGTGATACATATCCATTAATTAATAGTTTGTCATCGTATGAGGAGGCATTGAAGTTCATCCCCCAGTCACTTATTGCATTCCTCAAAATTGTATTTGTTGGAAAAGAGATAGGTTTAAAGTTGGCATCAATAGGACAACCCATAATTCAATCAAACCAGACCCAGATTTCTCAAACCACCATTGCAATTTGGCCTCGCAATCGAAACGCGCCTGCACTTCGACTCAATATTTATTGTAGATACACTTCAAAAACATGGTTTTGGATGTTCATATGCCGAGCTCCTGAAATTTGAAAGAAGCGCTGCTGTTGCGCAATGGATAGGGTTACGTACGGCCAGACCAGGATAAGTTTGTCAGCATGTAGGGGACACGGTTGACACAATATCAGTCATCAGATCTATTGATGCCTATGGAACATTTCATGCAATTGGTATAATTTCAGCATTTACATCAGGCAGCATTGGTAGAAACTCCGTCCCTTGAATATCAATGACTTCGGATGATATTATCAAAGTTATGAGAATGGCCTTTTCCAAGTTTATCCATCGATCATATTACGGCACATGACGCATGACCAACTAAGTGACGTGTATGCTGACGTCATAATCATTACATCATAAATGGCAGCAACAGCGCACCGTTAAATTAGTTCCAAAATATTGAATAGCTTACCCGTATAGTTTTCTGGAAATTGATAGTCAAAGAGTTCAGAGATCCATAGATCCAAACCAGCGAAGTGTGGTGGATCTTAGCTAGAGATTGGCGGGACATAGATAAAAATGGAAAGGTCCATTGATTTAAATCCCAGCAGGCAGGAAAGGATCCATTGAAGTTTAATGCACTGAAAGCAATGGAATAGCTGATCCCACCCGACATATTGACTTTCCCTGGGAAGTGTCACTGAGGCTTCCTTCCACAAGGCAATCATGGTTTGAAATGGTGCACACAATTCATCGAGGAGATTTTCCCGGTAAACCACCTGCTCATTTCTTGCTAATGATTGCTATGGATCCTAAAATATAGCTTGTATCTTCTCGACACTTAGCTATGCCTGTGAACAAGCCAATGGCTATAACGCCAAGCCAGTGCTTACATTTGACCAGCCACCATGGTGGAATGCCTTGATGATAATAGAATCAGAGCCAAATGGAAGTAACATAATTAATTGTCTTGAGACACGGTGGCTCCCACATGGAAATGAGCTTTCTAGACTCAATCAGACCATACTTGGATGTGATACAACATCAGGGAGGTTGACACACCACTGGACACCATGCTTACAGTAGGGGAGAAGGCACTTGTACGCATGTACAAATGAAATGAAGATCTGCTTGATAGTCTACAATGCAAGCGTTTGTGTGACAAAGCTGAAAAAGGTTTGAAACATGTTGAGGCTCATAGTTTACCACCGACATCTGCGGCTACTCCGTAGAGTGTACTTCCAAATCCAGATGTGGAAGGGGAAAGGTGGTCATTTGCTGCCAGCAGAATAGGGATGAAACGTCAGTGATTGGTAATTAGTCCGTATGAAAACTGGCGTGCAACCTACGCCATCGAAACTCACTGAGAACTTCAGATGGAATTGTAAAACGGGTTGCAACAGGGCTAGATGCAAATGCAAGAAATATGCCTTGACGGCTCATGGGGGTGGGGGGCGAGTGCACAGGTTTGAGATGCGCTAACTCACCTGAGATGCACCGCGACGAATACCAGGGAAATTCTTTGCTAGCGGCTAGTGTACCAATGCTATGTATTCACTCTAGGTGATAGGATATTCCACAAAATAGTTTTTTTGTTAATCGTGGCATTAATTTGCATATATCATGAGTATCCATGTATATATTGAATCTGGGAATGCGCTAGTCGGCTTCACAAACCCTTTAATACCTGGATCTAGACACTTCATTCGTTATGATTGGATGATTAGATACAGATCTATAGCGGAAAAGAGACCTTTCGATAATGGCGGTAAGTTATTTGCATAATATCAAATTTTGAAGATTATCGACCAAATATATTTTGATAAACTTTTTGGTTGGTGGATCTAGGGGTCGGGGGTCAGGACCACACGCTTGAAAATCAAATGAATACAATACTCTTTAATTATAAATATTATTTATCACCAAGAATGCAGGAAATTGTTTATCAAAGTACCACTCACCCACCCACACACCCAATTAATCGCACACCCGCTTACCCACCTACCCATCCACCCCATCTACTCCACGAATACCCACCTCCCGCCATGGCAGGGACACGTCGAACTTTCTGTCGCGCCGCGCTAATGACGACTGGTTGATTAATATAGTGGACTTATTTCCAGGCATATTTAGCTGGCACGGCACAAGAGAAGTTCGATTTATAAATCGGGCCTCATTGATCTCCCCTTGACAGTGAGTTAGTTGACATGTGTCAACGACTCTGCGTGCATGTATTATATATGTGGACAGTATTGATACGTATTACACATACGACTGTTGAATATTGTAGACTTAAATATTTATGTTAATCAAATAATAACAGTATAAACATTAAATACTTAACACATATATGCCTAATATAATAACATTAATCTATGTGAATCACTGTATTATATCAGTAGGATTCATACAATTATTTCACATTTTAATTATCATCATTATTGATCGGGATATCACATTTTTCGCTTTGTACGCTCAGCGGTTACCTTGAGAATCTATCACTGGGATTCCTGGCTCGAGAATCGGATCATTCAGTCATTCCAGTGGTAAATGTTAAAAGCTGGTATCTTTCCCAGCAAATGCACCTTTCCGTTGACTACCCGGATAACACTGGTTATTGGGCCGTTACTTGGCCAATACCGGGCCAATACGGCTCAGTATTGGCCCAGTACTGGGTCAGTAACTTGCGTTATCACGGACGCAATCCATTGTAGTCTTCATTCTTATAGCACAAATCAATTCAGCACAAAATAATATTATTATTCTTTTCGTTCTTTTTGCGATGATTTCAAGCTCAACTTATCAAGGAGTCGTTATTATCAGCTTTCACCAGTCTTAACTTAGCTAATATCTTGTTGGCTCTTTGTTTGAAGCGTTTATTTGCTGACTTAGAACCATGACAACCATCGGGATAAGATTTGGGGTTACTCCGTTCACAGTTTGAGTCGGATGAAAATAATTTGAGAATTTTCTTGGTTAATTTATTAAATTTCTTGCAGTTTTTCCTCGGTGTATGACGTGTGTATTGTTCGTCCATCCATCGTTGGGCAGCTTCGCGTTTCTTACTGCTACTAATACCCAGGCTGGTCCTGGACAAGATTTGCGCCACGGTGTGTTTACTAGTGATCACGAAGTCTGGGTGTTGCAAAATTGTAGCACTGTTTGCATCCACGAATGCCAGGAGCTATAATAATAATAATAATAATAATAATAATAATAATAATAATAATAATAATAATAATAATAATAATAATAATAATAATGGAGTGAGGGACAATATGGACAGTGTGTGCGTGCGTGCGTGCATGCGTGTGTTCGTGCGTGTGTGTGTGTGTGTGTGTGTGTGTGTGTGTGTGTGTGTGTGTGTGTGTTGGGTGGGGTGGTGTGGTGTGTGTGTGCTAAATTGAGGTGATTTGGGGTGTTCCCATCAATAAATGTTGGCAGTGAAATGAATTTCTAATTCTAACGAAAAATTTAAACTATCGATTTAAGAAATAAAATTATGTGTAACCAATGGTGAATTGGAGGGATCCAATCTGCAACTCAAGTACACGACGCCATTTTATCACTTGTTACAATGAAAAGGACGCGAAAGAGGCACAGGTCCGACAGTAATATACTGTAATTGTGTCTTTGGTGAATTTACAATTTAATAAACATTATGTTCAATATTGTAAAACTAATTTTACTGGAAGCAGTTTGTTTCCATACTCTAAGTCAAATTAAATTTTAAATATTCAACAACTTCCATGTAGATTTACATTGAAATTGACATTCTGCGAATTCGGGGTTTAGTGTTAAAATCTATTCTCACCCGCGTACAAAGTAGGCGGAGCCTAACTAAAATGGGCGTGGCATAGAAATATATCCCTTTATTATTGCAGAAGATTTTCCAGAAATGGATTCTCAGAGAGCCTAATCTTCACATTGTTTCCCGCAAAATCCCTTCACCGTTCGGGTCAATGCCCCAGGTCCATTGACAAAATGTTGAAACCAATCTACCAGTGACACCAGCGGCCATAATAGTTGGCTAGAATCGAGGCATCCAGTCGCTCAGTCAATCATATGACGCAATAATCAACTATGTCACATGTAGGCTGTTGTCATAATGAATTACGTCATGAATGACATGATTAAGTCGTCATAAACGCTTAATAGTCCGTCAAGTTGTACGAATTATGTCTACTATTTAACACACATTCTCTTTAATATTTTGAAACTAATTTGACTGGGCTCTGTTGCTGCCTCGGCAGCAGCAGCAACCAGTCAAATTAGTTTCAAAATATTTAACAGCCTACCTGTATAGTTTTCTGGAAATTGCGAATCAGGGAGTGCAGAGATTGATCGATCACAAAACGGGCATGGGTGGGGCTTAGCTAGTGATGGGCGGGACATATCTAAAACTGGATTCATCCATTATTAGTAATACTAACACTCTTTATTATTTTAATGTTATATTAATTTGTTTAATACTGAAGTCATACAATCTCAATTTCGGAAACATAAAATATTTTCAAACTAATTTACCTGGAACCCATTGCAACTGTTCCCAGTCAATTTACTTTCTAGATAGTCATCTATATAATTGTCTTGAAATTGAGACGCCGGGATTTCAAATGTTAATTGACGTTTCCAGTTTTAGCCATGCTCCGCCCATCTCTAAATAATCTCCAGCCACATCTCGCTAAGTTTTGGGATTGATCGATCCCTGAACTACCTGACTATCAATTTCCAGAAAACGATACAAGTAAGCTGTTGAATATTTTGAATCAAATTTGACAGGGTGTTGATGGCAACAACAGCGCCCATTCAAATTAGTTTTAAAATAATCAACTGAATGTTTATTAAATAGTAAAGACACAATTCGTACAACAACGCTTAGTCCGTCTTCAATTATGCGTTCGTGACGTACTCATCTCCGTCATTCAGGACGGCATAATGACATCATTGATTATGACGTCATTCTACATGTCACCTAGTAGGCTA